>JBBHKE010000467.1:126762-162494 GCA_037447655.1 Zygnema cylindricum | reverse complement strand
ACACAATGCACTACGAAAGTAAGCTTACGGACTTTCAAAACACATTCGCGCCATTAATCCCGGCACACCACAGTGCATGTTAAAGAATGCTCTTGAATAATACTTTCATGACAGCATTCATCCCTCAGAAGTACTCAACAAATTTAGTAGCCTAAAAAATAGTACATTGAGTCACCATAAGCAAATTTAACGAGCAATGCACATTGAGCGACACTGCATTCACTGTCTGAACAGGATAACAAGCAGCGAAACTTATCTCAGCAATTTAGAAAATAATTACATAGAATGAGCCCTTCACGAAGAATCTTGCTTCGTGCCAAGTGTGTACCAAATGCTTTGCCCAAAATCCTCTGAAAATAGGGAAAGCAATAGGAAACGAACACACTGGGCATCGGATCCTGGTTTCCCTGCTTTCGTGCGTAAACGAGAATTCCAATACCATTCCAAACGCCGATGCAGTTGAAAAAGAACATAACTATGGCTATTCAACAGACAAGATATCATAGAGAACAATCAGCAACTTCTACAGCAACGTGTAAGGTGTCGTAGAATAGAACAGCGTGAACTCCACATTGAGTAATAATTACTTTATACAATCCAGGAGAAGCGTTGTAACAAGACAGGGAGTCCAATTTCAAGCACTTTCGAAAAAGGAACAACCAGAGTGCACCAGCTCAATAAAAAAAACCAATGGATAACGGGACAAGTGGACTGTACAGTCATCACGCACATGTCAGTATGAAGAACTGAACTTAAGAATCTTTGACATTATCCCAAACCACACTCTGTTAATTAGAGTTCACCTTTTCCAACACGCCCGGCCGAACTCTGCTGATTGATCCCACCATGGCTCAAATCACCTCTTTTACCGGTGGAGATACATCCTCCCATGGTTGCTCTACAACCATGCACTCAAGTCTACAAGTCTACATGCATTGTCGCTCTTCCGTATCTGCACGAATCCAATCACTACCGCAGTCCTGTTGCTCTTTTCCTTCTTCACCTTCCAGTCAGCAGCTCACGGTATACGGAGACGATTTGGAGAAAAACTGACAGCCTGATCTTCAGGAAGCTCGTTCCTCTTCTGCAGGATGAAGAGAAATGATGCGAAACGAAAGGGGGTTTCCTGGCGCCAAGTCACGTCACGCTGCGTAGGGCCCACCAAACCCTAAAAAGCCTTCACGCACTGGGCCTGCTTTGCTGGCACTCTCTTTATGTGCCGCTCCGTGCCAGTTGGCTCTAAGCGACACTATCCTAGCGGCCTTACAGTTCTATGTACATTTTGTCCGACTCCGCCACGCGTCCCCAGCTCTGGACGCAGAACTGGCACATGAGCGTTAAATGGATGCGGATGCCTCTACATGTAGGGAGCCGGCAAATCTGGGCCCAAAGGCTTTTTCCAGGGAGTCAACAAAACTCGAGTGAATAGATTCGACGGTTAAAGATTTCGTACGGTAGAGCGGTACGAAGGCAGTGGGAATGGCCGAAGGCCAGCTGGTGGCAGTGGCGCGCAAACCATACACGGGTGGCTCCTCTCCTATATTCCATACAAGTACAGTAGTCCATGCGAAGAGCCGGAACTGCCTGGGAATGTTCTATGAGATCCTGTCGTGGAACCTTTGTACAGTGGTACACCAACAAGGAACAGAGGTCAAACTGCTATCTTTGGCTAAGATATCTGCTTCTGTACTTTATGTACGGTTAATTCAAACCGCCAAAATGAAGTTGACGCGACTTGCGGGAGGTGAAGGGCACCTCTGCACAGAACGAAACCGCGTGGTATCATTACCTTGCCGTACATTTTCTTACAGCGCCTGCAATTTCCTCGCAGTCCGCCTAGAGAGAAACGGAAACCGAAGACCTGCACTTTTCAACACCGTCGACAAGTGTTCACTGTACTGTTGTGCATGGGTATCACCATGGCTTCTCATGATCACACACCGCCGTGAAGGCAACACATTAATACGTGCAATCAGCTCCACGAAATGGCTTTAAGTGTTGGCAGTTCCGTACAGCACAACAGTCAAGGAATGCAGATTGGAAGTCATGGCCTTTCTCACACACAGCAACGGAGAGCGTCTTCTCCTGCGGCTATGCCTTTTGCAGGCCATGGCGGTTCTACTGGAGCCCCCGCGGGTCAGAATGCAGAACATTTTGTGTCATGGCAACGCGTTTTGGATGACGCCAAAACTGAGATTTTGAATCAGGCAAGTGCAGTTGTTTGTTTTCACTTGCCGGAAATGGTGTGTAGCAAAATGTTGTCCTTTGTTGAGCAGAAACCTGAACTATTATGATGTTTTAATTTCCTCTGCGTCGAAATTCTGTAATGGTGGATCCAGGCAAGTGAGAACGAGTTTTTGCGGTCTAAAGTGAGGGTTATGGAATGGCATCTCCATAACAATGGGGTAAGCCTCACTATACCGGAAACCAGTAATGCATTTGGCCGATAGTGATGCACCTGGCTTGTCAGAACAAATGATTGGCTGTTGCAATGGATTCTTGTGACGGTAGGAGACAGTCCGTTAGATGCCTAATTGAGGTAGAGAGAGTAGAACTGCATGCATGCCTATCTTCTTTCTTGAAGGGCTGTCCAGTTTGATTCTCTCTTAATATTGACAATTGTGTTGTATTTAACCCACTTGTATATATTTCTGTCACATTGTTTGAAGAGTCTACTTTGCTTTGTCAGTGGCCAGGTGTTTTGCACTTTGGATATACCTTCTCGGTCCTGGCTTTATCTGTTTGCTGTTTTTTTTTGGAACTGGCTAATGGTAAGGTCGTCGAATTTGATTGCAGGCTGTGGACGGCGAAGCTGATGTTGACTCTTTGGACAGCCGGCAGTCACATGCCATGACACCTACAAATGAACCAGGCGCAGCCGATGGTGGATATGGTGGTCAGACGGTGGGAAAACAACCTTCTGGTCGGTCAAGGCCAGCATTGCCATATACTGATCGCAGACGCACACAGAGTGGCTCTGCTTCAGAAGGAGCTTCTTATCGTCCAAGTGAGAGAGATGGAGGTCCGGCCAACACGTCTTGGCTGGAGGCATCGCCTCCTCTTACTCCCCATTCCACCGCACGGCCCTCTGCCAGGTGCGCATGGTGTTGGACATTTAATTTTCCATACCTTCGCACTTCACATGGTTGGTTCAGGTTAAAGCTCTCAAGCGGCAATAACTCTCTGAGAGGGCCTTTTGATTTTGACATCATGGAGCAAGTTTTACTCTTGATTGTGTGAAATGGTTGAAAGACAGTCCTAAATATAGGTAAAGCTATTAGTGAAGTTTCAAGTGTAAGCCTGGACCAGTAGTCACACTTCTGGGTACACGATGCAGCAACAGCCACCTTTTGTTCCCCTATGTTGAATTGGACAGTTGCTTAGTTTTTGAGGAAGAAGTTGTTCAGACGTTGAGCACTCCTTAAGTTAACCAGATATTGTTGACACAATTTTCTCTATTTCTTTTGACTATCTGCACTGAATGTTGAATAGTCATTTAGGATTGGGCTACACCAGTATGATTTTGTGGCAAGAGATGGGGCAAGTTTATTTTCAAAGTAAACAGGAAAGTTCAAGCGAGAAATGCTGAAGGCCACGCAAAAAATAACCCAAGGGTCGTCTCCCATTATTGGCTTTTCATCTATTTGCAAGTATTGGTGTTATGATCACCTGCAGTATTTGGATACTCTGGTCTATTGGATTAGGCACCCGTGTATGTAGGTGCTCGCATAGGTGTTTTGCTTGGAAATTACAAACCATAGGTTGCATAGGAAGGTGGGGAAAGTGGGCGTATCTATGCAAACTTAAGTTAACCTACCACACCTTCCTCTTTCCACTTAGGATGAGGAGGAAGAGCCAACAGTTGACAAGAATTTACCTTGCCTGAGATTAATTGTTTTTCTTCAAGGCAAAGAAGTATATGTTTGCCCATGTTTAAGTTTATCTTCGTAATTGTCCCCTTGACATAATTCAAACTTCTCCTTGGTTTTGTGAGAGTCCTTCAGAAAATAACCCGGCATAAGGACTGCTGGTTTCTGTTACGGTGAACGTGCATTGTCATAGATGAGGATCAGAAGCCATTTAGCAGGAGGTATCCTGAAAGCTGTCGATACAAGTCATGCCAGCTGCTATTGTACATCTTGACAGTCCTCTGCAAGCCTATTAGTAGGAGGCTTGATGAGCACAAGCCTGGACACCCGGCACCTGGGCATATTCTAAAATATGTAAATTGCACTGTTTCTTTTTTGTGCAGGTTTGATGTATCTAGTTAGTTAAGGGTCTATTCCATGGTGGGGCATGTTTACAGCATTCCTAGTGAAAATCAAGTTCAGCCAAGTTCGAGTGAAATACTGATTTTCCAATGTAGTTTGTTGATCTTTGTATTACAGGAATGGGGGTGAGATGGTGGAGTCTGGCAGCTATCAAGCCTGGGCAAATTCGGCGTCTTTGCAAATACGAGGGATGGCTAGTGGTGCGCAGCCTTCGTACCACTCTCCTGTGGCAGATCAGGTATCTGGGAAGCAGTCCGTTTGACTTGTTCAAATGGCAGCAATATTTGACAAGCAGGCTCCTGAAGGTGTTGAAGTTAATATGCAGGCCATTACAGGGTGCTACATTTGTTTTGAGGATAGTTCATTGGCTGACTGGAAAAGGCAGTTTGTTGGGTAGGATGTCATGGTCAGTAACGGGCGAATACGCTGGTTAGAAGAGCAACTACATGTACGGGATCGTCTTCTGGCTGCTGCGCAAGTGAAGGTGGGCCTTCCAGATTGTTTTATCCCGTGTGTTGGCAAAGTTTTAATGCATCTGTATGTATAACGAGATTACTGTGCATTGCGTTGGGATGGCATCCATAAACAGGAGGCGCAACTTTTAAGTGACAAACGCAGCTTGGAACGGCGTGTGGCAGAGCTCCGCATGGTATGGTGTACTGCCCATTGTTATTAGGGTTAGTGAATTAGCTTTACACGTAATTAGAATCAGCTTTATTTAGCTACACTAAATTATGGTTCGAAGCGTGGCTTATTGTGGTCCACTTAAATAGTGTTATTGGAGTGATTTACTGTAATTGGATGGGTGGTGTAGTCTCATCCCAAGTTGTTGGAAACTGTTTGCTGCCATTGAGCCAAATAGCCATTCACTTGGTTCAGCTGCTGAAAATCACTGACGCTATTCTATGTTCTTTCATATTATGCTGATAGGCAACAGCCCTGGTCTGTAGCATGCTGTGTATTTCTTGTGCTATGTTGTATTTACCTTTAAAAACTGGATTTAGCTGCAATGAAGTCTGTAGGAGCCACTGAGGATTTGTTTTGGCCAATTGTATTCAATCATGGATCAAATCCTATGTCACATGTTGAGCTCATTTCTGAATAGTCGTCTTTATGATTCTACAGGCGTATGACCAGCAGCAACAAGGTATGCTGGAGGCTACATCACAAGCCCTGGCTTATCGCAAGGAGGTCCTGGATGATAACGTGCGTCTTGCGCAAGCTTTAGAGGTGAATCAAGGCCCTCTGCAACCAGCAAACTTCCCTGGGAGTGGTTTCTTGCATCAGCTGTGAAACTGCACTCAGACGCATATGAAGGACATTTTGCCAGGATAGTTATGATGCTTGTAAATCTGACTCGATCGCCTGGTGGGCGGAGACGGGCAGAGAGCTGAGAGTGACCGTGCAGTATTTGTCGGGACACTCATGCCTTTAATGGCAGAGTTTGGCCTTCATCCTGACGCAAATGATGCTCCGGAGTTGGTGAATGCCGTCAAGGTGTGGCCTTTAATTGTTTTCAACTCGCTATTACCATTGTTCACATCTATTGAGACAAAATTCCACCTTGGTTCTGTAATGAGCCTGCTTTGGTTTTTTGACCTCTCTTGTTTCAATATGGTTGTGTGCTTATTGGAGTGAGATGGAGAGGGAGAGCTGAAGTTTCAATTTTTTTCTGTTCTCAAAGACGGATGCAAAAAAAAAAAAAATTGCATCCCTGTACCAACTATATATTTTAACCTCTCATGTTATTTTTGCTAAATGATTGAAGAATCGGACTTTTGAACCACACATTTTTGAGCTAATACAAAGTAGAATGTTTTCTACTTTGACTATTCTTTCTCACTTGGTTATTTAGCCTACAGATTATTTAGTTCAACAATCAACCAGGTTTTTCTTCATTCAAAAGTGGTATAGATTGTTTACAGTACAAGAGATTTTGGGAAAATCCTACTGTGGTTAACATAGTTGGTTTGTATCGCATTTTAAAATTAATTAATGAAAATAACGACCAGTATATATCAATATGTACCAATATACACCATGTTTGGTTTCATTTATCAAGTAGTGAGAACTTCCACTTTAAATATCCCTATTTTTTACTAAAAAACCTTCAAGGAGGATTTGTCATGTTTACCCTCATAAAATGAGAGCTAAAGCGACTAAAAACACACAAAAACTAGAAAAATCCAAGCAGAAAACGTGAAATCTTGTTTGAAAAAACAAAAATAACAAAATTACAAACAGGGAGAAACTTTGGCTTTGACTATCTATCATTAAGGTCTACTATGAAAGTTTTGAAGGAGGATATAGCATGTTAACCCTAGTAAAACGAATGTTTTAATTACTAAAAACAAAACAACTATAGAATAAACCAAGCCGTTAACATGATTTTTGTAACATAATTCTAAACTAGTAAATTTCCACACTTGATATGCAATTGGCAATGACAATGGCAAATTTACCACCATAACTGAACAAGGCAATTTTTTTTTCTTCACATGCTTAAACTTTTGGGGGTCTCTCCTAATTCAAAGTTGGGTATACTCCTTGAGAAGGCAAAATAATGTTGAATTATTTGAGATCAACTTCTATATAAAGCCAAGAACACTCTTGTAATTCATAGGTGTGCAAATTTTGGAGCCTTAATAGCCTTCTAGCCCTATTTATAGAAGGTGCTTCTTATGTATGAGATAGGGTTTATTAATCTGTTAAAGTTGTATAGCTTATTGAGACCAATCTATTTACTACTCATAAACAATTAAAATCCAAACAAATACCCAATCTAAACGGTGCTTAAGCTCGTTGTTGGATAAGGTATATCAAAATTTTACGTAACAAAACCAATTTTCCTTCGAATGCACGTATGCAGTAGAATCTGTGTATGCATGTAGACATCCCACCTTTTTTGCTATGATGAAAAAGTGTCTTATGCAGCATAAGATACGACATACTCCCAAAGTGGGGAGCATGTGATCATTGCGAAATTCTATTCAGTACAAGAAGATTTCACACACAAAGTCTCAGATTGTACTTGTTCAGATTGGCCCATTTCCATCGTAGCTTTATTGTACTCCAACAGGAATTACAGTGGACTTAAAGTATTTACAGTTATAATTGCATTAAAAAATATGGAATACATGAAAATTTTAATTTAACTTACAATTGAGAAATAATCACGTGAATTACCACGGTGTAATTAAGCGACTCCAGCATTTTTGATTCAGACTCGTCATCCGCATGTACGCAATATACATGTGCTTTAGAAACTTCAGTAAAAAAAAATCTACATTTCCATCATCTGGAACCCATCACTAGTTTCTGAATTCCACACTTGTGTCTGTCCTGTAGAACACACGAAGAAGTTTCTGAAAAGTTGCAATTGTGGAAGTCGTCAGTGTTTAGTTTACTTGCCATTTTTTTCTGGCGACTAGTCATTTTATTTCCTTATCTTGGGCTGTTGGTGTCTTAATAAGAGCATGGGTGTGGTGGGACAGTTGGTAGTCCAACGCCTCCTGACGGCTTTGAGCCTCACGGTGAGATTTCTTTCTTCTTGAAATGTTTTTAGGCCTAAGTGACCTCTGTTAGGCATATTCTCTCGTACAGGCATGTTGCTGATACCCTGCAGCCAGCTCTCTTTAAGGATACTTTTTTTTTTCCCATTTTTCGAATATAAATTGTCTTGAGAAAACAACTGTCTGCCACTAGGTTGCATAATATAAGGATGCCTTGCTACACATGATTCTACGTTTTTGCATTTCCCAACCAGATTTCTTCATTCAGACAGTTGAGAGTGGTTAGGCTATATGGCTGTATGCAGAGACGGGTGCCACCAGGGATCTGGAACGATGGGGACCCTACCGCAGGCAGTGTGCTTGCTGGCCTAAATCTGCCCAGTGGATCAGGAGGATCACTTTTGGATCAAGGCCCCATGTCTACTACGGTACAGTCAGTATAAACATGTTTCTTGCTGCCTTCTTCAGTCTTCCTATCAGCTGGTCGTGCAGTGCGTTTGTGCTAGAAGCTTTCTCTGTTGGACATCATTCAGCCGAATTTGGAAATACTCCTTTGGCTGGGATTCAGGTAGGTAATGTGGGACTTCCATCCTGGCTGAACCGTCACAACGACCTGAGAAACAGTGATAGCAGGGAGGCCAGTAGGTAAGTCTTTATAATAACCATTAGTACCACCTGGCACCGTCTCGGAAATCTTTTTGTAACCATGCAGCTGAAGTCTCCTCGTAGCTACTTCTTTGTTTTCTCTAAGTTTCAGGTTGGCCAAGGCAACTATACTGCCCCTTGCTATAGTGTTAATAACGTCAACTCTTTTTGGGCCAAAAATCACAAAATAGTAGTAATAACAACGTTTAAAAGACATACTACAAGTTGCCACGTCTCTACATCAAATCAGTGTTAATTGAAGCTAATGAAGATGTATGTGGACAGGCTGGATACTGCTGTTCCAGGCTCGTCTATTGAAGCTGGTCACAGGCAGTCCTCTGGCGATGCCCCTCCCAACCATCTCCAACCCTCTCGGTCGACATCCGAACCGACACCGTCATTGGGGCGCCCATCGTGGACAGAGTTTGTGGAAACTGTGAGACGAGAGCCTTTGGAATGGCAGAGCAATGGGGAGGATAGCAATGCTGGGCAGTCTTCTCCGACTATGCCAAGAGCCAATGGACCGGGCAGTGCAGAAACTACGTCAAAAATAAATCCAGTACAGAATGTTTCTGCTCCTGAGCCTCCACCTCCCTCACCACCTCCACCTCCCAAAGCCTCAAACCAGCCAGAGGAAGAACATCCTGATTCTTCAGAAGCAGATAACTCTGAGCCACCTGGTAAATACATTGTCTTTGTCATTGGTGCTTCAGTCCATGGGCCTGTTGGTTTGTCCTGGGCGAAGTACTAACCTCGTTTTTTCTTGATGGACATTTCTTGGGGTAACACAGGACCAGCCCTGCGGCCAGCTATTGAGGGCCTTCGAATTGTGGGTGATGCCGTGCTTGGTGGGAAGCTAACAGCTTGTGGCCATTCTATCAATGGAACTGCTCTTTGTGTTTTTCAGGTCAGGTGTTGCTCCCATATTTGCTGCAGTTTCTGTGATTGTCCTTTTGCGTTGTCCTCCATGTTATAGGATAATTATGTTTGACGATAATATTGCAATTACTGTCAGTAACCAAAGTAATGGTTGCTGGTCATTCGGACGTAGGTGTACAGAAAATGAAAATAACTGAAAATATTGCGAAAAATAACGGCTGCTACTGGTTACCGCCACAGAATTTTTCTTTTTATTATCCAGTAAAAAATTAAGCAAATGCTATGTGTTGCGAACAGTAATCGCAGGAAATCCTTTCTATGTTCATTTTTTGCGGGTTTTTTTTCCGTAGGATTTTTGCCATTACAGTCGTTACAAGCTCAAGCTTGTATCTTCATGGTTTTTCAGTAATCACAGTATGTGCAGTAAAGTCGGTGCGATGGTTGAGTTGTGGTTATTGCAATTCGCAGTTTTTTCATCATATGTAATTGCTCTATTAGACAATGTACGAGACTGAAATGGGCATTTTTCTTGGTTTCATAAATGCAGTGGGTCCGACAGTACTCGGATGGCAGCGCATATTATATAGATGGTGAGTTTGCTACAGTGTCCACCTTGGTTGTGATCTGCATTATGGGGTTTTTATGACCTCTTGGTGGTTAAGTAGACCAAACGGATTTCTTTTTATTTATTTTATTTTTTTCATTTCATCAAAATCACTACAGGCGAGGGTAGATTTATTGACATGAAGTGATGGAGGGTGTTTCGGTGGATTGGATGCAACAGGGGCAGCTTCACCTGAATATATCATCACTGCCGATGATTGTGGAAGTATTGTGGCCATTGAATGTGTGCCTATGGACGACATGGGCAATCGGGTAAAAGCTGTTCCTTCACAATTTCGTAGTAAATTTGTCAACTGCAGCAAAGTGTATTGCAGGTGCTGAAATTTGGTTGGAGGGTGGCAGGGTGACAAGGTCCGTGTGGCTGCAAATGATGGACAGTTTATACAACTTGGTGAGCTCCTATACTTTCTTGAAGGGTCTTTGGTGCAGTGGCAAGTTAACATGAGATTGCCCTACTCCTGGATGGCTGAAATTTTGCTTCAGAACTAAAGGTTTAAAACAATTGAAAACGTTACATGTTGTTACCCTGTACCATGTGTGTACTACATGCGAAATTCCCCGGTACAGTACGCATACTGTGCATGTTCACAACATACAGCGTTTCCAATTGTATTTGCACATAGAATCTATGTCTGGAACCCTTTGGCAGATGGCGTTTCACTCTGTCAGGTTTAAATTAACCCTAGTTATATGCTCTTGGCAAGCTGAACTAGACCTGCCGAATGCGTTATGTTTTTTTATTGGTTCGTTGTTATTTTGCTTAGGGTTCTTTCTTTAAGTTTTTCTTAAGCTAGAAAAAATTCAAACCAGTGAAAAACGTCTTGAGCATGTTGGAAGACGTTTAGTGTTGTTTTTTTAGGATTTTTAGGGTTTTAGGAGTTTTTTGGGTATGCTTAGAACTGATTAATCTGCTGTAGCTTCGGAATTTTTTTTCTGTCTGTGAGGGTCCTAAAACATGAGGGAACTGTTGCAGTAGACTATGGTCAGCAGCGAAAACACTGGTGAAAAGAAGAGAAAAGAAGGAAGCATTTGGGAAGGGACATCGGACTTCATGAGTCAATTCCTCATTTGGAGGATTGGGCCTTTGGAGCCAGATGCCATTTTGCAGGAAAAGATGGAAGACTGTTTGCTCGATGGAGGAATGTCATTTGATGTAGCATTGCTGGTAAGTCATTTATTTACCTGTCTCGCTTTCCTGTTGGAGAAATAGCAGACCGCAGAACGCCGGATTCTTAGTCCAAACATTCTCACATGGAGAGGGCCGCATGTACGCAGGAACGCTCCGAGCAATCTCATTGCGTTTTGCAAATCAAACGGACTGAGTACACTTTGAAACGAGGTTCGAAAAAGATTTTTCGTGGACTTTTCTCAGATGATCTTCAGGTAAAGATTGCAGTGACTCAGCTAATGCATAGAATTATTTCCTCCATCAAGATAGTCTTTTATTGTTCGCTGCTGGGGGAGAAGACAGGGGACTTATTTTTACCATGATACCTGTGCAAAATGGTTGGAGAGGAGCAGGTGGAGATCCAAGTGGGTCAGCCCACATCATTCATCATTAACACGGATGTAAGACCGCTTCATCTTGATCTTCGCGACAGCAGGTAACTTTCATTTGGATTTGGAATGTGATTCGACTTCATTCCTGTTTGTTGCAGATCACCAAAGCTGTTACTCTAAGCTGTTAAATTATTTTTATACTTGAATGCCTTCATAGTCTCTGTTCACATTAGGAGAACATGTTACCATGAAGATACTGTTCTCAAGTTATAGATCGTGAAGTTTACACACTTGGGGTAGTGAACTTGAAAACTGTGCAAACATAGGTTGGAGTAATGAGAAGATTGAAGATGTTGTATCTGTATTTTGTACTGTCGCGACCCTCTGTGGCAAGGTTGTTCTCCTTCCAAAAGTGGCTTCAAGCTGTCTAGGTTGCATCTTTTGGTCAGTACAGTTGTTTTAGGACACCACGTTCTCATCGAGGTTAGTCCATTTTGAAGAACCCAGCAGCCTTAGTCAGAGCAAATTTATGTAGGTGTTTTGTAATCGATCCATTTCGCAGTCCAGTTTTATTTACCACATACTATGATAACATATCACTTTTTCTTTTTTGGGGTTGGTTTATTTGGTGTTGACTTGGAGAGCAGGCAACGAGACATGGCTGTGCTTGTTATGCGCCGTTTCAAAGAGGCAAATACTCAGGTATGGCTTATTCTTTGGTCATAATCCTAAGCCATTAGTAGCCCTAGAAAAAGTTTAAAAAAAAAATCTTTTTCAGCCTTCAGTCTCCATCGTTTTCTAGTCTGTAAGTCTTTTGTGGTGGTGGTGGTGGTCCACGTGCTTGCCAAGTGATCTTTGTTATTCACTCTGGAGATACTAGTCGTATGTCAACCAACAATACTGTAAGCAATTAGACCATGTTCTGATCATTCATTGTGTTTTAGTAAATTGACACATCTGTGTAGGCCTAGTCAAGAGCAACGTACAGAAAGATAACGTGATTTGTTGGATTGTCTAAACCTTGTAAGCTAATGAGGGGTCAACGTGGGTTGGTTGTCCGACAGCCTCCGGGCGCAAGGAGACGAAATAGTTGGTTCAAATAGATAATGGGATATGCCGTCAAATCCTGGCCTCACAAAGTTCGTCATCCATACAGGCTCCTCCGACCACAAAGTGATAAAGAGAGGTGTTATGAGGACCCTTCTAATCCGGGTCGAACAAAGTTCGCCGTTCCTATAGGCTTTTCCTTCACAAGTGGAAGGAGGAGGGTGTTATGAGGACCCTTCTTAAAGGAGAAAGGGCATGGAAACTGGTGCAAAGATTCTGCCTCTCTCATTGAAGACTGCATTGTAATTTGTTTTCTGCTGATAGTCACTAATCTCTCTGCATTTGGTTCCTGAGCATGTCGAAATGTGGAATTGCATGGATTAACAGGCTGAGGAAAGTCTTTTTAGCATCATGTTTGTTTAATGGGCGTCTATCTTAGCTTAGCATAAAGCTTAAAGTAGATGATTACGTAATACTCTCTGTTTTTTTAAGATAGATGTGCTGTATCTCGGTCTGCGAAGTCTTCTGTAAGACAATGCAGGTAATGAGACGTGACTTAGAGTTAGGTGCTCGCTTATGTAGCATTCCTTCAAAATAAATCGTTGTGCTTGACCACAAAGGATGCGTATTGCTGCCTTGTTCTGAAAATTGGCAAAATTGTCAACCACTTTTGTACTTTGTAACACTTTTTAGTTTTTTACTGAGAGTGATGTGGATGATGTTTTTGGAAACGAGGGCCATGGGTTGAATTACAAATAGGATTATGTCTGGAAAAGAGCATGCAGTATATTACATTGCCCACCGCTATTAAAGTGAAAAAAAAAATTGGGCTGTCATAGGCATTAGCTTTGTAATTGACAGAAGATTTTTTCTTGAGGTGAGATCTTCAAAGGGAGCTGTGCAGTTGGTCGTGATGTCACGATTGAAAAAAAATGGAAAACTGTGTGATGAGAACGAGGAAGTCAGTTCCCTGGAAAATATTTAGTTTTAATGGCGATGGGCAGTGTACTCTCCCGTATGCTGATCTATATGCATGTCGTATCCTGTACTGCCATTGACTGAAATATGTATCGATTTTGTGACAGATTATAGTGTCGATTTTCTCTGAGTTGTGAATTATGATTGCTATTGGGCATAGCTTCTTTTTTTTTTTTTTTTTTTTTCTTTTTTCTTTCTTTTTTTTGTTCTGTGTGCATTATATGTATGCTGAGCTACAACCTATATGAAGAATAGCATTGTGTATACGAGGAGATCCATGTGAAATATAGAAATGAGTTTGGTTAAGAAGGAAGCAAACTACGCCTGCACTTGACTTTAAGCTTAGTAAATAAACTGAGGGATAGGAAGAAACTAAGCGATGTGATGTAATGTATTGCCAGACAAACGAGTATCGCGCATGCTAAGCCAGACCAACTGACAGGACGTTATATGGGGTTGTTTGGGGAGGTTCTCTGGTTTTGCATGTCATTAATTCGAAAAGTATGGTTTTAATGCATGCTTTGGTATCTGCAGTGCGTGTAAAAATATCAAGCACGACTCCAGCAATTTTGTGTGTTACAAATGCCGGAAGGAAAACTTTCATCAAGAATTTATGCACGAAGACGTCATATCCACGTCAGGCAAGTTGCATCGGCCATTGGCTGCATTGGACCATTGCGCATCTCCCACCTGCCGGATGCATTACCATCTTACTACAGTACACTGCCAGTCGCCGTGGAAGTTAAAGAATTTAAATTGACTACACAAAATTAATGTTTTGAAATGTGGCTGATCAACGCTACACAGTGAATTACTATTAGTGTTAATATCACTAAACTGGTGCCCCTAAATTAAGACCCTTGAACATAAAATAGGATTAATAACACTGTTTCTCCCTTTATGCTAGTATAGGCACGGCTTATTTAATGTCAATTACTCTAGTTCAGGAGGCATTCAAATAATGTACACCGTGATTCGCTATTAGTGTAAAAATCATTTTAGTGTAAGAAAACAAATAGTGTTATTATCGTTATTTCTGGTTCAAGGACTTAAAACCAACTAAACATCAACGCTACTAAAGGTACGGCCCCATGTGGCTAAGTACGGGGTTTTTTTCTGTCGTTTTCCTTTAAAACTTAGCGGCGTACTGCCTCCAACTAAACATTAACGCTACTAAGGGTACAGCTCCATGTGGCTAAGTACGGGGTTTTTTTCTGTCGTTTTCCTTTAAAACTTAGCGTCGTACTGCCTAAGTTGCGACCGTAAGAAGAAATCGCAAATTTGTAGAGTACAATTTGCGTCATCGTCGAACTTAGGATGTACGAAAATTTGTCTTGTGTTTTTTCTACCGACTGTCACATCATCTTCAAACTTATCATAAACCACATCGGCAATGTGTTTTAAACAAAGTGGAAACGTTTAATTAAATAGGAAAACATATTCCCACGTGTGAAAAGTTTCAAAAGTTTTTGACGACTGAAAATAGTACAGGGCTGTTTGTTTTTGTCAGCATGCACCTTCTACGGTTTTTTTTTTTGAAGGGGTCTCGATGGTGCAGTGTCATTTCACGTAAAGGTGAAAAATCTGCGAAGGTTAAAAATCTGCGAAGTCATGGCGGCCGGGACAGGAGAGGTTTACGCAAAGGCATGTTGTACAGCCACGGATGCAAGGCTGTACGTCTACGATGTCACGCAACAAATCGTTTCAAAAGTTATGATGTGTCTTGCGACGCTTCAAAAAGTTTCGAAAAATACGGTGTGGCAGGACAGATTGTACACGTTGACAGCCGTCACGAGCATTGGCGACGTATACAATCGTCACAGAGGTTAAGTAACAATTTCGAGTAAACACATCCTAAAATCCGGGTCCGCCGGATCCGCGCTAAAAAATAAGTAAGTTCGATAAGCTACAAATTCATGGGGTCGTACCCTAATTTAGTAATTTATATTCACTCTCCCATAGAGTAGCCGCTATAGCCTGTTTTACAGAGTCAAACGTTTGAACACGTGCCAACATGCTCCGCCAACTTTATTTTTATGAATCAAATATGGGTGTACTTTCTTGTGTCGGCACCACCCACTTTCACGCGCCGACGCTCGTGTGACACCTTGTCTGTAATTTTGTACGAAATAGAGCAGTGCTTCATACAGACTTATATTTTGTACATTAGCTCTAGAATCGTTAATAGTA
Source organism: Zygnema cylindricum (assembly GCA_037447655.1). NCBI lineage: Eukaryota > Viridiplantae > Streptophyta > Zygnematophyceae > Zygnematales > Zygnemataceae > Zygnema > Zygnema cylindricum. The sequence continues at coordinate 146,848 of JBBHKE010000467.1, read as the reverse complement.
TTGGCAACACTACATTTGCGTCCCTAAATTACGACCCTTGAACCTAAAATATAAAAAAATGTCTAATACAATAATAGCCATTTTTTCCTTTGCACTACAGTACACCAAAAATCGCTATTAGGGTGAAGTTCCATTAGTTCCATCATACTTTTTTGTAATTATACGGCAAACTCTACAGACCGGGTCGATTGAGTCAATGTTCCATCAGGTAGAGTCTGTAAGCCACGTGTTCTAAATTGACTGGCGCCACGCAAGCTCCAATCCGATATTGAAGATCTTTCAGATTTTTAGCACCGACATACTTAACTTCAAATCTTGACTTGCGTACCGTGTACCTGCGTACAAAGTAACCATACAACAAAATTTTTATACTTTTTGCAGACGCAAGTCTGTACGCCAGCTCATTTTTTAGATTTTCAGTTTTCGAACATAACGAAAGTCCTTTAAGTGAAGCAGTGTGACGTACACAAATTACCTAAAATAGTGTGACGAGGGAATGTTACGAAAATTCAGATTTTAATTTCGGTTGTATTTTGGAAAGCGCGTGTCATGTGCAAATCTTAAGATTTTTCGTTGGTTTTCCATCATGACACGTAGCTTAATCGTCCAGCGTGTCACGATTTTTTTTTCTGTATCTGCCAACCCACCTCCTTTGCAGGATTCACACTAGAAACGGATGGTGAATGAGATGACGAAATGAATGCTCCCCTACCATTCATTTCGCATAAAAACAAAAAACAGAGGCGCCAGACAGCTCGACCGCTCGGCTGTCAACCTTTTTGGAGCGTAGCGACAGACAAAATATACTTTTTGGAGCATAGCGGCGGATAAAACATAGGGTCAAGTACGTCAAAATTGGACAATCGTGGTAAGTCATCTTCTTTTCCACAAACCCTTTTCAGAATGCATAATTTCGACTTTGAAAAAACATTAGAAAAAAAATGAAGTCCCATCCCGAGTGAATGATCCGTACTGTAACAATTGTTTTTTAAATGATGACCCTTTATGAAAGAACCAATCAAAATCACCTAAACTAAATATAAAAAAATTTCAACAAAATTTTTATTAAACGTTGACGAAGCGACCTCCCCCTTTCTTACCTCCTGCAGGTGAAACGAACCATAGTTCAAAAGTAGGTGACCGTACGCCAATACAATATGCCTATTGTATGCAAAACATACAATATGGCCTTAAGAGTCATATTGTATTGGCCGCAAAATGAAATAAAATAGTAATAGGGTTGAGTTGCACATGGATTGATAGAGATTTAAACGTCATGTCTAAATTTAAAAAAATATCGGACAAAAAAATCTTTTTCTGTGAGTTTTGAGCGACTTCTAATTTAAACCGTCAGATTCGGACGATCTGACGGTCGTTGATGAAAGTAACGATCTAAGAAGATCACATGAAAAGCCCATTACACAACTTACGATAGGACTATCGTCAGATTCGTTGGATCGGACGGTCGCTCATGAAAGTAGCGATCTAAGAAGATCACATTGAAAGCCCGTAACACAACTTACACTAAAGGCGGCCTACAAAAGGCCTACCAAAAAACGCCAACTTTTGAACTATGAAACGAACTTTGCTCGCCCACCTCCTAACGCCGCCCATCTCCCATCTGATTACCATCCGAAACATCTGCACGCTTACCGTCCTTTCCTCCTTCCCTCCCTCCCAATCTGCCCTCCCTCCCTCTTTCCCTCTCTCCCTCCCTCCCAATCTGTCCTCCATCCCTTCATCCCAAACTCACCCCTCTCCCGCCCAATCTACTCACCTTCCCTCGCAATCTACCTTTCCCTCACACTCTTTCTCTCTCCCTCCCTCCCTCCTCCCTCCCTCCCTCCCTCTCAATCTACACTTCCACCCTCCCTTTCTCCCTCCCTCATTTTATCCCTCCCTATCATTTTTTATCCCAAACTTCCTCCTTCTATCCTTCCCACCCTTTCCCCCCCTCTCCTTCCCAATCTGCCCCCCATCCCTCCCTCCGAATTAGCCCACCCTCCTTCCCTCCTTTTATCCTTTTCTCCTTTCTTTTATCCCTTCCTCCCTCCCTCGATCCCTCCCTCCCAATCTACACTCCCTCCTTCCCTCCCTCCCTTCATCCCAAACTCACCTCTCTCCCTCCCAATTTGCTCACTCTCCCTCCCACCCTCTCTTCCTCCCTCCCTCTCTCCCTCCCTCCCAATCGGCCCTTCCTCCCTCCCTCATTCCCACCTTCCCTCTCTCCCTCCCTCCATCCCTCCCTCCCTCCCTCTTCCCCTCTCTCCCTCTCCCACTTCCTCCGTCCCTCAGTCCCAATCCTCCCCTTTTCCCTCTCTCCCTCTCCCATTTACTCCGTCCCTCGCACCAAATCCTCCCTCCCTTTCTCCTTTCCTACCTCCCTCCTTCCCTTCCTCCCTTCCTCCCAATCTATCCTCCCACCCTCCCAATCTACCCTCCTTCCCTCCTAATCTTCCCCCCCTCTCTCCCTCCCTCCCTCTCAACCTCCCTCCCTCCCTCCGTCTCTCCCTCTCTCACTTCCTCTGTCACTCAATCCTAATTTGCACTATCTTTCTACCTCCCTCCCTCCCTCCCTCCCTCCCTTCCTTCCTCCCTCCCTTCTTCCCAATCTACCCTCTCTTCCTCCCAAACTGCCTGCCTTTCCTCCCTCTTTCCCTCCCTCCCCCCCTTGCTCTCTCCCTCCCTCCCTCCCAATTTGGCCGCCCTCCTTTCTCCCTCCCTCCCTCCCTCTCTCCCTCTCTCCCTCCATCCCTCCCTCCTTCTCTCCCTGCCTCCCTCCCTAACTACTCTCCCTGCCTCCCTCCCTAACTACCCTCCCTCCCTCCCAATCTACCCTCCCTCCCTCCCTCCCTCCCTCCTTCCCCCACTTTCTCCCTCCATCCCTATCTCTCTCCTTCCCTCTATCCCACCCTACCTCATATCTCACCCTCCCTCCCTCCCCTTTCTCCCAATCTCCCCTCCCTCCCTCCATCCCTCTCCGAACCCGCCTCTCTCCCTCTCTACCTCTCTCACTTCCTCCGTCCCTCCCTCTCAATCTGCCCTACCTCCCTCCCAATCTCCCTCCCTCTTTCCCTCCTTCCCTCTCTCTATCTCGTTCTCCCTCCCTCCTTCCCATTTTGTCCTTCTTTCCTCCCAATCTGCCCTCCCTACCTCCCAAACTGCCCTCCCTCCCTCTCTCTCTCTCTACCCTCCCTCCCTCCCAAGTTGCCTTCCCTCCCTCTCTCTCTCTCTACCCTCCCTCCCTCCCAAGTTGCCCTCCCTCCCTCTCTCTCTATGCCCTCCCTCCCTCCCTATCTGCCATCCCTCCCTCCCTCCCCCCCTCCCAATCTGCCCTCCCTCCCTCCCTATCTGCCCTCCCTCCCTCCCTCCTAATCTGGCCTCCCACCCTCCCAAACTGCCCTCCCTCCCTCCCAATTTGCGCTCAATCCCTCTCAATCTGCCTCCCAATTATCCTCTCTCCCAATCTTCCATTATTGTTCCATTTTTTGGTCGTTATTTGTGACATCACTCACATTTAGTGAGGAGCGGGTGCCTCATTGCAGAGTCCAAAATGTATGTGGGCCCAAGGTACCCAGTTTGTCTTTTTAAGTGTTTTTTTTTTGACTTATTTATTTATTTATAATTTTTTTAGAATATATAGATGTATATAAATTTCGGAAATTTCGGGAATATTTTTTGTTTTTTTCTCAAATATTGTTTATGTTAACTATCATTATGTCTTATTTTTGTCTTAGTATTCCACGTGCTTGTTATTTTGAGTTGCATATTTATACTACTCACGTTGTACTAGTATTGTTATGTTTCTTTATGATTGTTAGTCTCTCTCTCTCCCTCACTCTCACCCTCTTTTTTCCCCCTCACCCTCCCTCCCTCCCTCACTCCGTCCCCCCTTCTCTCATAAACCACTTCCCTCCATGATTTTATCCATTTTTCCGTCCCCCTCATCCCTCCTTCTCTCCCACTTAATCTGCTCTCCCTCACTCCTTCCTTCCCTCCCTCCCGCCCTCCTCTCCCTCTTGATTTGCCATCCCTCCCTCCTAATCTGGCCATCCTCTCTCTCTCCCTCCCTCTCTCGCTCCCTCCCTCCAACAATCCCTCTTTCCCTCCCAATCTGCTCTCCCTCCCTCCCAATCTGCCTTCCCTCCCGCCCTCCTTCTCTCCCTCCTGATTTGCCCTCCCTCCCAATTTGCCCTTCCTCTTTCCCTCCCTCTCTCTCTCCCTCCCTCCAACACACCCTCTCTCCGAACCCTCCCTCTCTCCCTCCTAATTTGCCCTCCCTCCTTCCCAGTCAGCTTTCCCTCCCTCCTTCCCTCCCTCCCTCCCTCCCTTTTTCCCAATCTCCCTCCCTCTCTCCCTCTCTCCCTCTCTCTATCTCTCCCTCTCTCCCTCCCTCTCTCTCTCCCTCCCAATCTACCTTCCCTCTTATCACTCCCCCCGCCCTCCCTCCCTCCCTCCCTCCCTACCTCCCTTCCTCTCTCCCAATCTACCATCCCTCCCTCCCTCTCTCCCTCCCTCCCACTCTCCCTCCCTCTCTCCCTCCCTCTCCCCCTCTCTCTCTCCCTCCCAATTTACCCTCCCTCTTATCAGTCCCCCACCCTCCCTCCCTCTCTCCCTCCCAATCTACCCTCCCTCCCTCCCTACCTCCCTCTCTCTTTCCCTCCCAATCTGCCCTCCCTCCTTCCCTCACAATCTGCACTCCTTTCCTCCCAATACTCCCTCCCTTCCTCCCTGCTTCCCTCCCTTCCTCCCTGCTTCCCTCCCTCCCTCTTTCTTTCACTCTTTTCCTCTCTCCCTCTCTACCTCTCTCCCTCTCTCCCTCTCTCCTTCTCTCACTCCCTCCCCCCATCTCTTTCAATCTACCTTTCCTCCATCATTTTATCCTTTGCTCCCTCCCCCCAACCCTTTTTCTATCCCTCTTAAACTGCCCTCCCTCCTTTCCAATCTGCTCTCCCTCACTCCTTCCTTCCCTCCCTCCCTCTCTCAGAAAAATATCTCATGCGTGTAAATCTCACGCATGAAACGCCAAAAAAATAACGAATATGCGCATGAAATAAAGTTCAAAATTTTTAATAATGCGTTGACCTTCTTTGAATTCATACTAAAATTAAAAATCACAAAATATAATAACAGTTAATCAATAACTAAAAATACGACGACAGCTTAATCAAAATTTCAAAGGTTCTAAATGAAAACTAGCGACAATATTATGTTTTCGCTGGACGTTGAACCATCAAGCAGCGATCAGACTGTTTCGTCGCCAGCGACCAGACTTCCTCGGTGCTGAACTCGCCGCCAGCGTTGGGCAGCGAAAGCCCTGTAAGCATCGTCGTCATCCCGGCGCCATGCCGGCGCTTGCCCCTATTACAACATGTCAACATTCAAAAATTTACAATTGATGAAAAAATAACTATTTTTGAATGTCAAAAATGAATAATGACAAAATCACAATTAAAAGAAATATATCCATTTCTGTATGTCAACATTTAATAATGATTAATTCATAATTGAAGTAAAAAAAAAGACAATACAGTAAATACAAATGCACGATTTGTTGTCCTCAAGCTTCCCACCCTTCGGAGCCTTAATATTGTCCCACTCTCATCCTCGAGGCGTAGGCATGGCTATTTGTGAAAAACTTAGTGTAAGCTTGAAGTACGGCTTCAATCAAGCATTCAATGGCGGATTCAAACGCGGCTTCGATGAACCGTACAAATTTCATTCAAAACTTCGCGCGGGGAAATGAAACGTCTATTTTTTTAAATTCTCGTACATTATATGTATACGTTTTATTTTTACTTTCCTTGTTCCTTTCCATTCCATTCGAACCATCTGTCCTTTTCTTTTCCTTTATGACCCATATCTTCCTTCCCTATTTTTCCCTCCCTCCATTCAAAATTCTCGTCAAATATTCAGCCTCTCGCCTACTCGCAGCGGATTCTCCAGATGACTCTCTTCCTCTCTCCCTCTTATCCCTCTTTCCCTCCTTTTCCTCCTCAGCCCCTCCCTCCCTCCCTTCATCCCTTCTTTTATCCCTCATTCCCTCCATTATATGTACCCTACCATGACTCTTCGTGGTTGTGTTGTTTTTTAGGGTTATTAGCATTAACCATTTTTTAAATGGACCCTATTTCATCTTGCGAACGCCATCGATATTTCCAAAAGAGGAAACCTCTTACTAACCTTATCGTCATACTACAATTGGTGCTTCTGCAAAAACGGTGGAGAAAATATATTAACAAGCGCATATATTCACGCTCATCGGGAAGAATATGGTGGATTCTTCCTAGATCTACAAGCTTTTGGGACCATGTGTGTAACACTATATTGTAGAATATCGGCCATGAAGATTGTGACAAACAATGGAAAAGGCATTTTCTATGGAGCTACGCACTTTCGAAAAGTTTGTGTTCATGTTAACACCGTTCATTCAAAAAAACCACACGAGCTATCGAGATGGTATACACATCAATAAAGCATGTGTTGTGGTGCTTAGCCGTTTGGCTCACAACACCCCTTTAATGGCTTTATTGGAAATGTTTTGCATAGGAATTTCAACAATCACTAATTACTCCAAGATATTTGTTTTGTACTGGTTGGTCCCCATTACACCACTTTTATTCAATGGCCGCATGGACCGAAGTTACCAAAAATCATTAATGGTTTCAAGGAGTTAACATGAATACTACAAATTAGCGGGGTAATCAATGGGACGCTCGTCTATTTTTCTAAACGACCAGTATAAAACGCATTTGAGTATTTTAATTGTTTTAGAAGACACAGTGTGACTCTTCAGGCAATCTGCGATCACCGTCTTCTATATTGGGATGTTTTTTGTGACCGTCCGGGCTCGACACACGACTCCACGGTATTCCAAGCCTCCTCAATCTACACTCGTCTAGGTAACCGCCAAATTCTAAGAGAGCCGGTTAAGGAAATTTGTGGCACTACAGTTCGGCCCGTGATCATTGGGGATGCCGCGTATCCATTATCCAATTTTTTGATAAAAAGATATAGAGCAAGAGCTAGTGGAGATGCAAGGAAAAATGCTTTCGATAATGCATTATCAATTGGGCGGGTTCGTATAGAAATGGCTTTCGGCGTTGTGAAGTGGCGGTTCGAAATATTGAGGCGCATAGCGGTTAAGGAGGAAATGTTTCCAACTGTTGCTGTGGCGTGTTGTGTTTTACACAACTTCATCGTTCTCAATGGGGAGCCATTACCTGCACGGTGGAGGCAATTTCGGATGTTGGATGCCAAAAACGGTGTGACACCACCTTCTCGGGGTGGGAGGAGCACGGCGAGAGAAACGTAATTTTGTCAATTTTGTAACAAGATAATATTGTGGCCGAAGATGACGAAGTGGATGAATGATATTCCTCCAATAGCTGCAATTTTGAAAATTTGATTTTTTATTTCACAATTGGAAACATTTGAATATTACCAAACACAAAAAAATGGAAAGAAAATTTTGAGGGTTAAGTTGCTTGATTTATTTATTCAGCGACATTTAATTATATTTTTAACGGAATTTACATTTTCTCATTGTTCCATTGTCGTGCATTTTTTTTTCCTTGTTGTTCTGTGTTGTTTTTATTCGGAGGAATCTTGAATGGGTCGTTAATTTTTATTAATATAATGTATACCAATTAAGTTAATTAATACATGGTTATTTTGTACTTAACTGGGCAGTTTAAATTTTGGTTGCAATTAACAAACAATTGCAAACTCCATACGATATAATTATGTGCATTGAATATTAAAATATCAACAAAGTAATATATGCACTTATTTGTATGATATTACACGAAGCAACTATCAACGTGCTTCAGACAAACCATTTACAAATAACTTTCTTTCCTCATTTTAATGCAATGTGTTTTCAACCCGTTTGATTATATTGTTTAAGGTTCAAAAAGTGAGACGACCCTCTAGGGATATACAAACACACAAGTGAACTCTCATATATGTCTTAGATAAAGAGCAACATAAAACTCATTTTAGATTAATCATTATCTATATTAGATTACAAAACGAATCCAACAAAAAACTATATTTGATTACAAAGCAAATGCAACAAAAAACTAACTTTATTAATGTGTTTGCTTGGCCGATTCTTTGTATCCTAGATATCATAAAGTTCTTTCATTATTCATATATTAGTACGCTAATATACACATATAGTGACTGTTTTTCAACATATTACAACTGTTGCTCGTTTGGTATCCGATCTTGAAATGCTCGCCTTCCTCTTTTTGATCCCTCTATTTCAACAACGCGTTTTTGTTAGGATAACGCACATATTAGTAGACTCTCATTTCATTGGACACCCATTTCATTTGACACCCGTTTGATTCGACTCCTTTCTTTTTTTCATCAAAAATAATAAGTTGTTTTATCTGTTATTGTTTACAATATTTTTTTTGTGTTAAACATTTGTAAGCGTACAAAAACATACCTCCATCATTTTTCCTTTGAAATATCAACACCATGTTTAAGGCATTCCATCCTTAATCTCATTGCCTCATTTTTGGCCTTCATTTCCTCAGTTTGTGCCTCCAGTTCGCGTATCGCCAAGAAACAATCTTGTCTTTCTTTCTCTTTCTTTCCTATTGCCTTTTTCTCCTCATCATCCGCCTACCTGCATCTAATCTCAAATGGGAATCCTCTCATCTATGTCAATTTGTGTTTTTTTTGGCTTCTCTCTCCTCTAATATATATTTTTTATCACTTCGCTCCACTCCCTTAATAATCCCCGTGATTTTCCCGACTATTTCATTGATTTGTTCTTCCCCTTCTTCTTGTTCTATACAACCCTTCATAATCAACCACTCTCCTAATTTTTGTTCCAAAAATGCTGGGTATTTCTTTAGAGCTTGCATTGGACCGCCAACTAGCCGGTTGCCTTCCCACCGCTGGCCTTTTTGGTTGACGTGTTGATTTAGAGCTTGTGGGTGAGTCAATCACGGGAGTTAATATATCTTCTTTTTGATTGCAAGGCCCATTCAATATTTCCTCAATTTCATCCGTCCCCTCTTCCTCACTACCTTTGTTAGGACACTAATCATCCGTTATTATAGGATGAGTATACATGCTCCTTAGCTCACCACCCTCTTTTTCGACGCACCTGTACTCTTGAATCTATATTTTCTTTTACTTTTCTCTACCTCATTATTTTCCTCTATGTCGTGTGTAAGTCTACCCCCTTCTGTAAATTTGTTTGACTTTTCAATTCTCTCATCTACCTCATTGTTTTTCTTCCCCTTTTCTTTTCCCTGTCCTTCACCTTACTCTCGAACTTCTCCAAACTCCATTTTTCCCACTTTTAATCCCGTTGTGTCAAACCTCTTTTGTAAAATTGGGTCCAATATATTAAAATAAGACCCTGCTAGACTTTTACTTGTCTTTTGTTCCTGCGTCACTTTTGCTCTATATTTCTTTCTTTGATCATTTACCTTTTGTTAACACAAAACTAGCGTCGTAATTTTGCTACCTGACACCGTATTCACGCTAATCTCGAACTTCTCCAAACTTCATTTTTCGCACTTTTAATCCCATTGTGTCAAACCTCCCTTGTAAAATTGGGTCCAATATATTAAAATAAGACCCTGCTAGACTTTTACTTGTCTTTTGTTCCTGCGTCACGTTTGCTCTATATTTCTTCCTTTGATCATTTACCTTTTGTTTACACAAAACTAGCGTCATAATTTTGCTACCTGACACCTTATTCACGCTAATCACTATTTTGTCCCACTGTTCTTTTGTGCAGTGTCGTCCGGGCCCTTGTTGGAATTTGCCCCTACTGACCAAAAGGACCTCTAATTCTTCTTTTGACCAACGGTCACTATCCGAGTCCTCTTTCCTTAGAACTCGTCTAGGGTTGATACTTGTGTTAATTGACTAGCTGTTGGCGGATCGCTTACGTGGTACTCCATCTTTTTACTTCAGACTATTATAATTCGACTTTCAAATCACTGATAATGGAGGGTGGTAAAGAAAGAGGGAAGGAGAAAGTGAGTGTGGAAGGGAGTGGAGAGAAGTGGGCAATAAGAGAAGGAGTGAGAGATTGGGTGGGACATAGGGAGGGAGGGAGGGAGGGAGGGAGGGAGGGAAAGAGGTAGGGAGGGAGGGAGAAAGGGAGGGAGGGAAGGAGAGAGAGAGAGAGGGAGAGAGGGAGGGCAAATTGGGTTAAGACCTCCATAAGTCCTCAAAGTTAGCAACTCACACAAAGCCTCTAGGATAACCTTGACCCCTTTGTGTTTCAGCAAGAATAATTGCCACCCAAGCAAACAAAAACTGTGACCACCTTCACCCCTATGAAGGCAAGACTCCCTTGATTCGATGGCAAAAAGAATCTATGAATTTGCTCCCCTAAGAGTAAGTTATGGAAGGTCAAAGTTGACCTTTTGTACAAAAGCTCTCTGGGAGAGAGGGTCCTATCTACCAATTTTTCTAAGTCCTATCTCTCTCACAAACTCTATCTACTGGTGTACGGCACCAATCATATTACACTTCCGTACATAAAAGTACAATTGTCGATTTACTTTATACACGTAATTTGTACGACATGGCCTAAATGTCGACACATGTTATATCCGAATTCGGTCCCGTAATTCCCGGAGATGCAGCGATCCAACATAATCGTGCCACGTGTCATCCAATGTGGCAATGACCATAAACGGCCGAGAATCTCTTTCCGTGATCTCAGCTTTCTTTTCGGTCGTCCGATTGAATGCAAATTTTAATCGTAGCCGTCATAAATGCTTGTGCGGTATTTGTTTCAAAAAAGAAACAAAATGAGCGGTACTTGTTTCTTGCCCATACCGAAATCCGTACGTTTACATGACGAGATCTATGTAATCGTAAACATCCGCCGTTAAATGAATTTTTCCTACATGGTAACATTTAAATAAATATCAAACCCAGTAGTATGCATCGGAACTTCTAGACTAAACGGATAAGGCTACCGGCAACCGACGCTTTGACTGTTGGCATGTACTAGGATCAAATCCTGTCACCGACATACACCTTTTAGTAAATAAACCTTCCTATCTGTAAATTAACTAATCTATTTCACATAAACCTTTGGATAGCCTAGGTAGCCATGGCTCTAGCTTCCTCTCTACCTTCTCAGTGACTGCAACAAGTGTGGGAGTTGGAGAAAGAAGTTAGAGGCAAACTTCTTCGGCTTCTTTCTATATTCCAATTTAGACCTAGAAAATAATAAAATAACCATCAATTTCTACACTCTCCTTATTTTCTAGTCAATCTTTAGTTTCAGACCACACTTCTCCCTGCAAAAAATTAGTTTAGGGGAAGGCACAGGTTTGGTCATCATATGTGCTACCATCTCACTATCTGGTTGGTACTCTAAACTGATTATTTTGTTTTCTACTTTCTCTCTAAAAAAGCTGAGTCTAATGTCCATGTGTTTAGCTTTAAAATGATGTTTAGGATAGGCAAAAATAGCGATTGCAGCCTGATTATCACAAAAAAAATTCTGCACACCACTCTTAAGGTGACCAAGCTCACCAAGCAAAGACTTGACACACATCAATTCTTTTACAGCAGAGCAAGAGACCATATACTCAGCCTCCATGGTGGACTGAGCAATAACCTTTTGCTGTTTGCTACTCTAACAGCAAGCCTCATCACCCACATATAATACATATCCGGAAGTACATCTCCTCATCGGAGCATCACCATAACTGGCTTCACTCTAAGTAGTGAAGTCAGTATTCTCCCCACCCAAATGCAACCATAGATCCCTAGTTCCTATCAAATATCTAAGGACTCTCTTAGCTGCCTCCCAATCTTTCTTAGTTAGAGCATTTAGGCTTCTACTCAGCACTCCTACAACTGCAGCTAAATCCGGCCGGGTACAATTCATAAAATAGATTAGGCTTCCCACTACTTGCTTGTAAGGAATAGTCTGCATGAACTTTTGTTCTTCAGGAGATAATTTCTCGTCTAAGACTATGACTCCTTCTTCCTCACTCCCCTCACTTCCCTTCTTTTTTTCAATTAGAGCTGTACAACTATTAGCTTTATATATCTGAAATTTTTCCAGCATGTTCCCTATTGCTTCCTTTTGAGTCAATCTTATAATCTTTCTTTCTCGGTCTCTTTCTACTCGCATTACCATAATATATTTTGCTTCTCCCATATCCTTTATTTCAAATCTCCCTTAGAGATCGGTTTTCAGTTTGTTAATTTTTTCCATTGATTTACTTAAAACAAGTAAATCATCAACAAAAATTGCAATAAATATAATACCTTCCTCATCTTCAAAAACATATATTGAGTGATCTGAGCTGATCCGGATATACCCCAGACCGGTAAGAAACTCATCAAGTTTCTTATTCCACTGTCGAGGCGCCTGATTCAAACCGTAAAGGGATTTAATCAGCAGGCATACCTTACTCTCCTCTCCTTCCTCCACAAATCCTTCGAGTTGTCGCATGAAGATCTCCTCTTCCAATTCTCCATGCAAAAAGGTTGTCTTGATGTCCATCTGGTGCACCTCTATGTCTTCCGCTGCTTCTAGGTTGAGAAGTATACGGACAGAGGGAAATTTGACAACCGAGGCAAAGGTTTCCTCGTAGGCGATTCCTTCTTACTGTGTAAATCCTTTTGCCACTAATCGGGCTTTGTAACGCTCAATGGTGTTATCTGGGTTCAGTTTTAATTTGAAAACCCACATATAACCGATTGGTTTTTGGTTAGGTGGACATTTCACTAGCTCCCAAGTATCGGCTGCCAAAATTGAGGCCATCTCCTCATTGATGGCTGTCTTCCACTAGTTCCTTTCGAGACAAGTCATCGCCTCTCTATACGTTTGAGGTTCAAATTGATGAGATAGTTTTGTTACCTTATTATTAACGTGTTTTTCTTGTAATCTTTTACTACTTCTCCTCCCCCCCTCAAAATCTGTGGCCGGAATAGATGGTTCTCGTAGGTTCTTTTGAACAATCTTGGCTTCTCCCCTATCCTTTGATTCCGAATCAATTTCCACCATGTCTTTCGCTTTGGGTAGATTTGTCACTGGAGTTTCTACAGCCGAGTCCTTTTTGGTTTGATTTGTACCTGCAAGAATGTCATCTTCTCTAAAACCTGGATAGTTAGGAAGTTCAAAGTCATCGGAATTTTCTGACTCAAATATGATTTTTACTGACTTTGTATACTTGAAGGGATCCACGGACTTTCCTTCATCCATAACTACTAAATGCTTTACTAGGATTATATCTTCCCTTTGTAGATCATAAACTTTATATCCTTTAACATCCTCATCATATCCTAATAAGTATCCCGGTTTTCCTTTAGGATCTAGCTTCGAATTAAATAGATTTGTATCTAGACTGAACACTTGACTGCCAAAAACCTTTAAGTGAGATATGTCTGGTTTCCGGCCTGTCCATCTCTCATAAGGTGTTTGATTTTTTATAGCTGAAGTAAGAACTCTATTTTTTGAGGTATTTAGCACAGTTCATTGCTTCGGCCCAAAACCTTTTTCCTATCTTCTTGTCCGACAACATACTTCTAACACCATCACTTAGTGTCCTATTTAATCTTTCAGCTACCCCATTCTGTTCTCGGTTTTCTGGAATTGTCTTTTGGTGTTGGACTCCATCTTCCCTCAGAAAATCCTCAAAATGGTTAGAAATATACTCTCCACCATTGTCACTCCGTACTCTTTTGATTGGAGTTTTATGGAGTTTTTCGCTCTATGCTTTATATTGTCTAAAACAATCCTGAGCCTCTGACTTTTTTTTCAAAAATACACCCTGGAATACCGAGACCAATCATCAATGATAGTCATCATAAATCTCTTCCCACCCGATGAGGGCACTTTAGCCGGTCTCCAAATATCTGTGTACTAAATCTAGAATTTTTTCTCCTTAATAAGTGGTTGTTTTGGGAAAGGGTAATCTGTGTGCTTTTCGTTGAACAAATCCACTACAATCACTTATATTATCACTCTCACTGAACTGAATCCTTTCCACCACTCCCATCTTTTTTATCTCTCTTAACTTATCTAGATTCACATGCCCAAGCCTCTTATGCCACATCATAATATCATGAACACCAACATAATAAAGTTTTTTTGTTTCATTTCTTAAAATCAGCCTAAACATCCCTTGGCTACCTTTCTCAGCAATGAAATAGACATCTTCCTCAAAACTAGCAGTAAAGACTCCTTCCCTAGTGCTAGTAAAAAAACCCTTATCATCTAGTACAGATGTAGAGTTGAGGTTTCTGTTCAGCTCCGGAATAAACAATACATCAAAGAATGTTACTATAGATGTCTTTCCTTCTACTAACACTTTCAGATCTACCGATCCTACAAGAGTAGTAGTGACTATCCTCCCATCCCCGTACTCTATCTCTACGGTGGCAATATTTATTATCTTATTTAACAGGTGCCTATCCTTACACATAAGCATGGAGGCACCTGAATCTACAATCCAGCCTGCTTCACATTTCAATCCACCGAAAGCACATTTCTGCCTTTGTGGAATTTTGACCTCGTTTTTCGCCTCCAACTCCTTATCCAATAGGAGCTCATTGTCCTCGTCGTCGGATTCCGCCTCATGTACTTGTGTCACAAGGGCCTTTTTCTTTCCTCTCGAGGTTCCACCGGTCTGCCCCACCTTTAACCGAAGCTCGGTTAGCTTAGTGCACTATGCCATATAGTGCCCCGGTTTCTTACAAAAATGACATAAACCTTTGGGAGCCCTTGGTCCTAACTCGTCCGTCTGATTTTTCTGCTCCCTCCCCCCATAGTTTTCGACCGGTTTCTGAGAATCATTGTTCCTCCAATCGGTCCCAGCTGCCAAGGCTTGGCCACTCTTTCCTCCCCTTTGGATCTCAATCGTATTCTCCCGAACGAGAATCATCCCTACCATTGAGTTCTATATCCACCTTGAGTCCGGGAAGTCTTGCACACGGTTGACTATGTTCTGGAACTCATTGGGTATCTTCATCAGTAAACAGTTAACCTTTTCCTTTTCACTAAAAAACTTTTCCAGCACTCTCTAGCTGCATAAAAAGTGTAGCGAGCTCATTGCAGAAATCCAACATCTTCCCCCCTTTGTATACATACTCTTTAACTTTCTGATCAGCCAACTGTTGTTGCTGAATCATACCACTTCGGTACATCTCTATGAGAGCCATACAAAGATCGGATGCCCTTTCTACATGCAAATGTGGACATCCAAGCCCTTGAGTAAGATGGCGGAGGATGAAGTGCTTTGCCGCCATATTGTTGAAGTCATAGGTTTCAGTATCATTCTCCTCGTTCCTCGGAATAGGTGACATGAATGCTGGACCAGTTGCTATTGGTGAGGTTGTCTCCTTCTCCGTTGCTTTGTCCACCACCTCTCCTTCCTTTGTCTCCTCCGTTGAAGATGGATCTGCTTTCCTTGTGAATCTGCTTCCTCCATCCTGGAGGGACTCCAAGACTTGATGGACGCCCCACTCGTCCACTCACTATCCCCCAAAACCTTTTCTCGCATAGAGCTCCTATCATCATAGTTTCCCAGTATATGAAACCAGTTCCATTAAAGATGGGTACCCTAGAGGGTGGGTCCATAACCTGAAACTTTGAGACCTCCATAAGTCCTCCGAGTATGCAGCTCACATGAAGCCTCTAGGAAAACCTTGACTTGAAAACAAGTCAACAAACAGTACTTCAACAATTAACACTCACATATGTTCAGCTTCGGTCAACACAGATAAGTCAAGAGGACTTCTTCATAATTTAATTTCAAAAACAGAGGCGAAAACTAGTGACGAAAAACAAAAAAAATTCTGAAAATGGTGGCGTTGATATTTTGCGAGGACCATAGACCATTTTCGATGGCCGACGGTTGAGGTATGATTTTTTTTGAATTCCATTTAGGATGGCTTTAATGTACATGTCATTATAACTTGTTTTGTTAATAAATTTATATTTTTGAGCTTCATCACTATTTTCTTATCAATAATCTATATTTGAAGGCTTATTTTTTTATTTTTTTTATTGTTTGGTTTGTCATGATGTTTTCTTTTATTTTTCTATCTATAAAAAAAAATTGTTTCGGTATAAACCTTATATATTGATCATGATTAGTATTTGTATGTTGCTTATTTATTGTTTTTTTTTCCCAAGATTTCAAACATTTTATCAAGCATTGTTTGATGTTGGTGTTTCGTCCAACAAAAGTGTTGACATCGACCAACTACTCCCGGCCGTCAATAGCGTAAAAAACTACATTATATATTTTGCCAAATATATTCGTAGTATGATCATCCAAACACTTAAAGAAAATATTGATAACAATATTTTTGTCTCATTTACGACCGATCCTTGGACCGAGACAATAAAAAGAACATCATTCATGTCGGTAACTGCTCATTTTATTAACAACTAATTTAAACTTTATACGCGGAAGCTTCAAGTCGATCATTTTCCGGAGGAAAAACACACCGCGGAAAATGTTTTAATGACTTTCAAAAATTGTTTGATCAATTTTGAAATGTCAAATTTTGAAGTATTGGAAAACCGTTGCGATGTTGTGACCGATAATGGCTCAAACATCTGTGCTGCTAAAGGTTTAGAGAGGGAGGAAAGGACTTAGAATATTTTTATGTTTTCAGCCTCTCCTCCAGAGAGCACTTGTATTTATAGGCCAACTTTGGTCAGCCATAACGTAATGCTCAGGTGAGCAAATTCAATGATTTTTTTTTGCTGCGGACTCAAGGGAGTCGAAGTTACACAGGGTGTAATCGGTCAGATTTTTTGCGTGCCACGGTGGCACTTATTTATTGCCACATTAAAAGTGCAAATATTATCTTAGAGGCTTCATATAAGCTGGACATTTTGTGTACCAATGGAGGTCATAGAATTACAGGATATGGGCCCACTCTCTAGTGTGCCCATTTTCCATGGAACATGGTTCATTTATTAGGAAACCATGATGAGAGGTGCATTGTTTGAAAAACGGCTATAGAGCATTATAAGTGGTTGTGTGTTTCGGCCATCCGCAAAATTGGGAGTTCCACCAAGGTTTGGAGGATCTTAATTCACAAGAGGATCTGCCGGAGCAGAGGTAGTAGAGGATATTGGAGAAAGCATCGTGTGAGACTTTAGGAAGGAAAAAGGGAAGTTAAAACTCACACCGATGGCTACTGGATCTTTTGCGGAAGCAGATGTTAAAAAAATTGAGGCAAATGATAGTGAAATGTGGGACTTCAACAATACCGTGGCGACTCATTTTATTCTCGGGCGTCTTACTCAAGCAGTGGCTAAACCTTATCTTCATGTGGACAAGGCGGATGAGTTGTGGGAGGCTCTTGTCAACATTTACAAGAACGGTACGATTCAACAGTAGAAGTTGACAAATCAGAAGGTACATGCATATATGTACAAAATGGGGAAGATGTTAGACTTTTGTAATGACTTGGCCGGGTTGTTTATGGAGTTGGATAGTGCAAGAAAAAGGGAGACAGAGAAACAGAAGGTGAATACTTTGTTAATGAAACTCCAAGATGATTATGAAAACATTGTCAACAGGGTTTAGGATTTGCCAGATCATCGATGGATGTGGAACTCTGTTGTAGGGATGATTTTGGTTCGGGAAAGCACAATTGAGATTTGTAGAGGAGGAAAGAGTGTTCAGGGATTAGCTACTGGAACTAGTTGGGGGGGTAAGGATTCTAAGAAACCTTATGAAATATTTGGTGGAGGAAGAAGAGGAAACCATTTGGGATCGAGATCAAGGCCTCCGAATGGGCATTGTCGCTTTTGTAAGAAGTCGGGACATTACATGGCGGAGTGTACTTAACTGACAAATTTGAGATTGAAGGAGGAACAGGTCGGAAAACCACCCGTAAGGAAAAAAAAGGCATTTGTGGCAACACAAGTCATCGGAGAGGATTTCGATGACGACGATGGAGAACCCATCAATGAGGAGCTTGAAGTGAAAGGTGAGTCGGAGATTCTAAGGATGCAAAAGTGTGATTTCGGTGGAGTAAGAGAAGCTCCTGAAGAATGATGGATTATTCATTCATGAGCCTCTATGCATATGTGTAGAGAAAAACCATTGTTGACCAAAATGAGAAAGATCCCTACTGAAGAGATAGCGTATGGGGATGGGAGAATAGTGACCACTAATTCAGTGGTATCAATGGATTTGAGAGTCTTAGTTGATGGTAAGACATCTATAGTCACTTTCTCTGATTTTCTTTATATTCCAAAGTTGAACAAAAATATTATCTCTACGTTGGTCTTAGATGATAAGGATTTTGAGACTAGTACTAAGAAAGAAGTTTTTGTTGCTAGCTATGAGAATGAAGTGTACTTCACAGCTGAAAAGGGTAGCCAAAAAATGTTTAGGCTGAATTTGAGTATTGGAAAGACGGGAGTTTACTATGCTGGTGTAAGTGATTTGATGACGTGGCATAAAAGATTGGGACATGTGCATCTAGATACATTGAAAGAAATGAAGTAAATTGGTGTAGTTGAGGGAATACATTTTGAAGACAATGAGACTTTTGATGATTGTAGTGGATGTGCTCAAGGAAGCCCACAGATTGCCTTTTCCAAAAGTCGCAACCTATGAGGGTGAAAAGGTCTTAGATCTAGTTCATACTAACATATGGGGACCGCCCAAAGTACCATCAGTTGGAGGAAAAATATTTATGCTTACTATCATGCTCTAGATACTCTAGAGTATTCTTCTTGAAAAACAAATCTGAGGCTTCAGATTATTTTAAGGAGTAATGGGGGGGAACACACTTCTAATGAGTTTGAGGATTTCTTGAAAGAGGAAAGGGTTCAATACCAAAAGACCGTTCCTAAGAACCCATACCAAAATGGTAAAGCAGAGAGACTAAATCGAACATTAAGTGATAGTGCTCGTAGTATGTTGTTAGATAAAAAGATAAGAAAAGGTTTTTGGGTAGAAGCTATGAATTGTGCTAACTAAAAGGACAAAATCCTTATAAAAGGTGGACCGGGAAAAATCCTAATATTTCACACTTATAGGTGTTCGAAAGTCAAGTGTTTAGTTTAAATATAGAAAAATCTGATTGGAAGTTAGATGCAAGAGGAAAGCCGAAATACTTACTTGGATATGATGAAAATATAAAAGGATATAGAGTTTATGATC
The DNA here is from genome assembly GCA_037447655.1 of Zygnema cylindricum. Taxonomy (NCBI): domain Eukaryota; kingdom Viridiplantae; phylum Streptophyta; class Zygnematophyceae; order Zygnematales; family Zygnemataceae; genus Zygnema; species Zygnema cylindricum. The sequence goes on along the minus strand of JBBHKE010000467.1, from coordinate 127,697 downwards.
TCGGAAGAGACGACATAAATCTAGTAAAACACTTGGTAATCATGGATGAAGGGAAATCCATAGATCCTTTCAAGTACACTAAACTGGTTAGAATTAGAATTGAATCGGAAAATGAGTTAGATTCAGATTCTTTTAACCGAACTTCGGTTCAGCCTGACCTTGCAGAAGAAGAAAAAAATCTGACCGAGAGTGACCCTCTCTTAGAGTCACAGGTTCCGGCTCAAAAAGAGGAAAGACCAGAAATGGACGATGAACATCCGGAGATGGACTCCACGGATAGGGGAGAAGTTGAAGTTGTTTGGAGAATTCTAAGATTACCCTCCATTCCACCTTCGGAGTTTGAAGGAGGAAGGAGAAGCAGCAAGAGACTTCAAGAGAGACAAGTGAACAACAAGGTAACTAAGCTGTCACATGAGCGAACCCCAAACTTACTTAGAGGCAATTAAAAATCCGGAAAGTAGTAGATGGGTGACAACCATTAATGATGAGATGGCTTCCATTATGGAAGGATATACATGGGAGTTGGTGGATTGTCCTCCAGACAGAAAGCCGATAGGAAGCAAGTGGGTATTTTAGTTAAAACTAAATCCGGATTACACTATTGAGCGATAGAAGGCCAAATTAGTGGCAAAGGGGTTCACACAGAAGGAGGGAATTGATTATGAGGAGACTTTTGCTCCAGCTGTTAGATTTTCCTCCTTCCGGATTCTACTTAGTCTAGCGGCAGCGAAAGAATCAAAATTGATTTTATGGGTGAACGAAGGATAGCCGAAAGACAGACCTCCTGTTAGGTGGTTGAGGGTACATATAGGAAGGTATTACCTTCGGTAGAGTAGTAATTACCAACAGTGGGTAGATGATGAAAGGCCTAAAAATTAACGGAGATTCATTCAAACCCCAAGCGAGTACACTGTCGAATCAATGGAACAACAAGT
>JBBHKE010000467.1:104940-126752 GCA_037447655.1 Zygnema cylindricum | reverse complement strand
TCACAAGTGGGTGAACATTTTCTAAGACGTACCCTAGTGGCGTGTCATGGTGTTTTTATATATCTGAGATCAACGGAATCATTTAGAAGAAGATTCTTCTCCGGCTATCTTGGTGTCATTTTCCTTGTCATGCTAGATAGTATCCTTAACAAGGCCATCCTGTTACTACCAGATCTTCCCTTCCCATGCTTTCTAACAGTAAGGTCTTAAAGTGGTCTACATTCTAGGGAAGCTTTCGGTGAGTGTTGTAAAAGGAGGACACTGGTAGTTGCTGGGGATATAGTTGGTGGAGTTGGTGTAGACGGTGCTTCTTAACAACTCGCGCTTCAGGTGTTATTTCTACGGCCAAATAGACTTCCACTTTGTATCCTCCCTTTAACACTACTTCTAAATCGGAACTAATTCTTGAAAAGAGAGATAAGATCCGGATTCCAGACTCAAGAACCATCAATGACACCACTTGTCGGTTGAATCCTCCACCACCGGTTGAGATATCCGAGGGCTATGACCAAAGGTACGTCGTACCTTTCGGGTAAAATAGTTGCAAAATTGATTCCCCTCCCGCTGAAGTGTGGCCATTTGTAATAATCTATCTTGGTATCCTGCCTCCCACCATTTGGCAATGCGGAATTGCTAAATTGTTTTGGCAATATCGACTGAACTGGCAAATAGCTTCGACGGGGTGGAGGTTACATACACAGGGTAGCATCCAGACAGCGGAACAATAGTCTTTCCCCTATTCCACAATGATAAGAGAACCACCACCTTGGTCCCTTCAGGATCTTCAAGGTCCCGAACAGTGAAATGTTCTTTCCAAATGCTCAGCCACATGTTCAGCATTGTCCATGTAGCCATCCCCAACAGAATTTCAAACTGCTTACCTTCCACCACTATAGCCATCCCCGACAAAATTTCAAACTGCTTACCTTCCACCACCAGAAAGGAGAGAAGATTCTAGCCTGTTAGCCCACGTGATCAAAGAATTCGATTACCATGGCCTTAATAATCACGTAGACGTTGTTGGCCCGCGTCATCAGAGAATTCCTTCCCCTCCCGCTGAAGTGTGGCCATTTGTAATAATCTATCTTGGTATCCTGCCTCCCACCATTTGGCAATGCGGAATTGCTAAATTGTTTTGGCAATATCGACTGAACTGGCAAATAGCTTCGACGGGGTGGAGGTTACATACACAGGGTAGCATCCAGACAGCGGAACAGTAGTCTTTCCCCTATTCCACAATGATAAGAGAACCACCACCTTGGTCCCTTCAGGATCTTCAAGGTCCCGAACAGTGAAATGTTCTTTCCAAATGCTCAGCCACATATTCAGCACTGTCCATGTAGCCATCCCCAACAAAATTTCAAACTGCTTACCTTCCACCACTATAGCCATCCCCGACAAAATTTCAAACTGCTTACCTTCCACCACCAGAAAGGAGAGCTAGATTCTAGCCTGTTAGCCCGCGTGATCAAAGAATTTGATTACCATGGCCTTAATAATCACGTAGACGTTGTTGGCCCGCGTCATCAGAGAATTCGATTACCATGGCTTTAATAATCCCATAGACAGGTTGGCTTCCGTTGCTAACAGTGCTCAGGCAAATGTCGCTTGGGCAAATTCCAGGTCGGAGTTCCTCGGGCATCTATTCTAAAGTTGAGGTGGTAATCACGTTAGGTAGAGCCCTAGTATCAACCATGGCATCCTGATATCCTCCGTATTCGTTGGTTTTGAAATTTCTTGTGCGATTGAGAATGAGGGCCACCAATAGCGCCTTTTAATCCCTATCCACAATAGGGGTCATGGGTTTCAAGGACATAAATACTGTTTCGGACGGATTTGCTACAGCTACTTTTTCTCTTCCCATATGAATTTCCTCCCCCAAGGCTTGAATGAGGATATCTTCAGGCAGATTATGGGATGAAGCTAGAGTTTTCAAGTGAGTGAGAGCATAGGGCATAAAGTGTCATACCAACATTACCGTTAGTTTAGAGGACAAAGGTTGAGTCACGAGCGTCTCCCCTTCTGCTTCATTACTTTTGACATCAAAATCTGCATTTGGAGGTGTGCCGCGAGGGTTGTCATCCGGTTGTTCAACCAAGTATTTCTCAAACCACTCTTGACCGCTATCCTTTTCATGGCCCTCCTTTATCAACTATTTTTGTTTATCCGTCTGGAAATGTTCGAAACCAGGAGGCTGTTTCTTTTAAGAGGGTGGAGGCGGTTGTGAAGGCTTTATGCCGAGGCCGACATCACTGTTCAGAATTACGGCCATGGAGTAAAGGATAACAGTCCAATCACTTTTCTATTGTGGTTTTTTTGCTCCATTTTTTGCTTATCTTTCCTTTGCTCCGAGGTGGAATTACGTAGCTGCCAAGGATTGTCTGCCACTCCCACATTCCAGTATCCAAACATTAAGGAGCGGGCGTGGCGAGCCTTTAGAGGTTCTATATCCCACCCCATATTATCATCATCATCCGCACTCGCCATAGTTTCTTATTCAAGCTCCGCTAGCTTTTGTGATAACTCCTATTTCTTCCGTTGGAGTTTTGAGCGGTCGTCAAAGTAAGGGTCTGGGAGAAGGATCCTAAACGCAAGGCTGCAAATTCGGCAGCCATCACGGCCAATAGCTGACTTTGTTGCTAATAGCTGGCTTTGTTGCTGGATAATATTCTCCAGGATGAGCCTTTCCTGACCTAATGGGTCTAGATCTGCTTCTTCCATGGTGCGACGCCCCTATGGGTAGAGGAGCTAGAGGGGAACGAGATTGAATGCGGTTTCTCCTTCACTAGTGAACAAAGCGTAGTGCATAATTTCTATAAGAACCTGATTCTTACGGAAACATTGCCCCTCTTTGTGCCCCATAAAACCACAAGCTTCACATTTGGAGCCTTCGGTGGTATATTTGCTCCTCAACTCACATGAATCTGGATTTTTACGAGAATAATGACATTAAGATTTTTTTGATCATGGGGATTATGATTGTGATGACAAATCACAATTCCACACAACAAAGGGAAATGGGAGACTAAAGGTGGATAGGAAAAAAAACGGCATTGATATTGACACACAGAGTGACAACACTCAAAAATTTAGTTTGTCTTCGAACACTCAAAAATCTCATAGTCCAATATCTTATTTGTCGAGCTTGTAAGAAATGGAACAAGAAGATGAGATGTTTATTTGGAGAAGCCAAAATTTTCCAAAGTCCTAAATTACATACTCACAGCCCACACTACATCTTAGATCGGTATTAGTATAAATAACACTAATTTGACGCCCCTCTATTTTACCCCCCTAAGCCAAAATATAATTAATAATTTTATTTTTTTATTACGTTAATCTATCTACGGTTTACATAGAGCCAATTAAATCTATTTGGGTCGTTATTCAATAATGTAGTGTACAAAATGTGTCGGTCCAGACTAAAACGACTTGGCATTTGAAACAAAAGTATATAAAATTGTTAGGCAACGATGTCCAAACAGAAAAATGATTGGCGATAACACGAGAAAGCGTATGCGAATTTTTGTCCTAGTAATAAAAACAGGGGGGGTCATGTGAACTTGTTCTTAAACGTCTAAACGTCTACTATACAAACACACGTTATTGTTGAAAAGGGATAATTAATAGTTCACTTTTCTATTTTTTTAGACTATAGAGAGAAAGAGAGGATCAGAGAAAACTATGGCTGCGTCTTTGATCAGAAAGTGGCAAACTGAAATGCGTCTTTGATCAGAAAGTGGCAAACTGAAATAGCAGACACTTTTCCAAATGGTTGACCTGACTCGGATTTGATCTTGGGTCCTATGAAGTGTAGAGTAGCCTGCCGCATTATCCATTAAGCCATTGTAGAATCGATATGTTTGGTTGGTTTGATAATTATATAAACAGTTACGCTACGGCTAATTCATCTAACGAACCAAATTGTCGACAAGACGCATATGAAACAAATCACACACGGACGCGAATCTGAACCATGTAGATATATTCAATCAAACGACCGTCGTTGTAGACGCCAACGCGAAATTAACGTTTAGCAGATTTAGGAGATAGCCTCACGCGATGCCACATGGTGCCACATTGTTGGACACCAGAGAAGATGGGAGGAGGAACCATGGCTCCCGATCTGACACGCTTCACCTTAAATGCTATTCGTATAATGGCCGTACAAGAAGTACATTGGCCACTGTACCTTCTTGTACTCTATGTTGAAATCTGAGGTTTTGTTGTATTGTCTAGGTTGGAATGTAGAAAACTAAAAGGTCTTATTTGACAATCACGCTCTGCCTTTGTACCTTTCTGTACTGTATGTTGAAATCTCACGTTTTGTTACATTTTCTAGGTCAGAATGTAGAAAACTAAAAGCTCTTATATTACAGTCAATCTCTACCTTTCCCTCTGTTCAGTCTCATACTTGTCGTAGTCACTGAAAACTGGCAAGAAAGAGAGATAGAGCCATGGCTGCCTGAGCACTCAGAAGAAGATAGGGAGATCAGCCTTTCCAAAAAGGATAATGGATCAAGGATTTGATCTTGATCCCTACAGACAACCGGACTAGCTGGTCGTCTTATTGTATTATCTAGTACCTGTCCTAGGATATATAGGGTTTGATAAATATATAAATATATACAAATCGACTACGTCGATTGACGTAATTATGGGACTGGAACATAGATTCAATTAGGTATTTTGCAGGCGCATGAATAGCACATAAATTCAACGGCGCGAGGTAAAAGCCAGTTAACATTTGACGGCTCCCATTCAAGTCGCCATTGCGGAATGGGCGCCTTGGCTGTTTGTGATCGTCACGTCACCGGACGACACGTGGCACTCTATCAATCGTTGGCAAAATTTGCTTCAAATCCGGAGACAAGCATATAGGTAACAAGCATCCTCTCCATGGCCATGTCGTATTGTGGTCGTACCGAAACTACATCGGCAGTAGTACCTTCCTGTATTGTACAATCATTTAATTAGTTCGATACCTCAGTACTAGGAGGTGTAGAGAGTGGTTTAGACTTATAGATTTTGGGTAGGTAGCCACCTCTCTCCTAATCATTTGATTAGTTCTGTACCTCAGTACTATGAGGTTTAGAGAGGGGTTTATGACTTAGAGATTTTGGGTAGGTAGCCACCTCTCTCTCAGAGAGCTTGTATAAAAACCGGCAGCTTTGCCTTTTGATAATTAATAGCGTGGTTGAGCATTTTGAGCAATTCATTTCCATTATCTAAAAGGAGTCCAGCCTTTAAAGGGGTGAAAGCAATCAAAGTCATTGCCTGCCAGGGTGGCAGTTGTTCAAAGAGGAAGGGAGGTATTTTAAATTATCCTAGAGGTTTCAAGCAAGTTGCATATTCTCTGTATCAATAGAGGTCACAGAATTGTACATTATGGGCCCACCTTCTACGGTGCCCTTCTTCGATAGAAAAGGGTTTATCTACTAGTACAAGATGATGAGGGGAGCACTTTTTGGAAAGAGATTATTGGTTATTATGAGTGGCCGTGTGGGGCAACCATCCACACAGTTAGGAGCCCAGCCGGGATTCGGAGGACTATGATTCTCAGCGGGATACGGGCAACAGAAAAATATGATCATAAAAGAGATAGTAGCGTTTCCGATACAAAAAAGGAAAAGGAAAAGCTGACACTGGTAACTTCGCGATTGGCACCGAAGGTGGTACTGATGGAAGTGACACCTAAAACTGAGGAGAACGACCTTGATGTCAAGGTCTTGAACAACTCCATCGCATATTACTTCATTTTCAGTCACCTTTCTCGGAAAGTGGTCACACCTCATCTTAATGTAGAAAGAGTAGCCGACCTGTGGGAGGCACTTGAAGACATTTATAGAAGAGGCACAATTTAAGAATTGAAACTCGCAAATCAGAAAATTTAGGCATTTGTTTACAAAGTAGAAAAAATGCTTGACTTTTGTAATGATTTGGTTGGATTGTTTGTGGAGTTTGAGAGTGTTGGAAAGGTGGAATCTGAAAAGTTGGTTCGATTAAGTGGATTAGCCGCCAAATGCATGTTTAAATAGGTATCACACCCCATACACGTATCGATTATTGTACGATTTGGCGGATAAGGCGAACGACATTTTTACCGGCGGTGACTCTGTAGGGACCAAGATCAAATCTTGGTCAAGACACACACATTTTGAGAGAGGCGAATTTGCTTCCTTCTTTAGTGTGTCTCCTTGACTACTTGAAGGCAACCATGGCTGCCTAAGTCTTAGTGATTGCAAAAAGTATGTAGACTTAGAGTAGCGACTAGAAAATATTATCAGCATTCTTCTCTCTCATTCAAAATCTGATGCCGGAATTGAGAGTAACCTCCGATTTTTCCGAATAATTAGGTCTTCTCCCCTATCCATTGATTCAATTTCCGTTCTTTCATCGTTCTTTTCCTCGGGTTCCAATGGAAACAAGAGCTCCAAAAGAGGGTCATTCTCGGTCCGAGTTTTCCCAACTTTTTGCAATGCTCTGCTGAACTGATGTGTTGTTAAGAGAATCTGAATCTAACTTATTTTCTGATTCAATTTTAATTTTGACTGTTTTGGTATTTTTGAAGGGATCTACTAATTTTCCCTTCATCCATAACTACCAAGTGTTTAACTAGAATAATATATTTTTTCCAAATATCGTAAACTCTACATCGCTTGACATCTTCATAATATCCAAATAGATACCCTACCTTTCCTCTTTCATTTAACTTCCAGTCTGATTTTTATGTACTTAAACTGTATACTTGGCTTCCCAACGCTTCTAAATGTGAAACATCATGTTTTCTGCCAGCACATCTTTCATAAGATGTTTGCCTTTTCACTGAAGAGGTGAGGACTATATTTTTACAGTAGTTAGCAAAGTTCATTGCCTTTGCCCAGAAGCGTTTTCTTATCTTCTTATCTGTCAGCATACTTCGGGCATTATCACTTAATGTCACATTTAATCTATCAGCTAAACCATTCTCTTTTGGGTTCTTTGGAACAGTCTTTAAGTATTGAACCCACTCTTTTTTCAGAAAATCCTCAAACTGATTAGACGTATATCCCCCCCCATTATCGTTCTTCACTCTCTTTATAAAGGTTGCATGAAGCTTCTCACTCCATGCCTTATACTCTTTAAAGCAAACTTGTGCTTTTCTTCGGGAGCTTCTTTCACTCCGCCGAAGGAACACTCCTGCTTCCTTGGAATCTCGATCTTGGCTTTCATCTCTAACTTTTCTTGGAATATCCATCTTGACTTTCATCTCTAGCTGCTCGTTGAGTAGAAGTTTTCTATCATCCTCATCAGAATCCTCTTTATCCTCTCCAGAATCCCTTTTGACTTATGTTGCCACAAGTGACTTTTTCTTTCCTCCTGCAAATCCGTCGATCTTTCCTTCGTTCATTCTCAACTCTTTTAATCTAGGACACTCCGCCATGCAATGTCTCAGCTTCTTACAGAAGTGGCAAAACCCCTTTGGAGGTCTAGATGTAGATCTGTCAAATTAGCTTCCTTTGCCTCTTCCACCAAAATTTCTATAAGGTTTCGTATAATTTTTATTCCTCAATCAGCTCCTACGGCTAATGCTCGAACACTCTTACCTCCTCTCTAAATCTCCATTTTATTTTCCTGAACTAGAATCATCCTATCAATTGAATTCAGACCAATCGATTGTCTGGCCTGTCCAGTATTCTGTTAACAATGTTCTCATAATCATCAGGCAGCTTCATAAGTAAAGAATTCAACTATTCTTTCTCCATCTCCATTTTCTAGCACTCTCCAACTCCATAAACAATCCGGCCATGTCATTACAAAAATCAAGCATCTTTCCCCTTTTGTAAGCATATGCTTGCAACTTCTGATCAGCCAGCTGTTGCTGCTCAATCGTTGAACTCCTGTAAATGTTTACAAGAGACTCCCACATATCGGTTGCCATGACCACATTGAGGTGAGAAGTATCAATTGCTTGAGTAAGATGTCTGAGAATAAAATGGGTTGGCACCATATTGTTGTGATCCCAGATTACAACATCATTCGCCTCCGTTTTTGGAACATATGTTACTAGTATAGATTGCGTAGCTAGTGGGGCGAGCTTTTCTTTTTCGTTCTCATTAATATAATCCAATATAATTCTCTTTCTGTCATCATTGATCTTTGTTGAAATAAATAGTATTTTGTTATTTTCTAGGTCTTAATATATTGGCGGAAAAAGGAACATGCAAGCAGCTTGTCTTCATCTCTTCTCTCTTACCCCCATACTTGTTGTATTCACTCAAGGAGAGAGAGAGTGATGGAGCCATGGCTGTCTTAGCTCCATAGACGGGGTTAGGGAGTGACCTTAAGTCACTCTCTACAAAAAGGTTGAGTCCAGCAAGACTTAAACCCCTGACCAGTAGAGCGTGGCGTAGCCGGCAGCTCTAACCAGCTTGTCGTAGATGTTTGCTAGAGTATATACGGTGTGACTCATATTTAAAGTATGTTATGTCCCGTAATCCGATTAAAGGAAATGTCAATGTAACATCATAGAATAGGTTAAATTCAATGTTGACTGGATCCCGCACGAAACAAATGAATCTGACATTTGTTTCGACGAACGACATTAAATGTCGGTTCTTATCCAACGGCAAACGTCTTCGCCGAGATTCCAGAATGGTCAATTTGGCGTTTTGTGACGTGGCATGACCTAGAGCCACGTGGATAGATGACATTCGGTCATGGGAATTCCGAGGAACGTACGGACGAGTGAAAAACGGACACGCGTCCACTTAATAGCCTTGTCGTACATATGTCGTACAAAAGGTACACCGGCAGTAGTACTTTTTTGTACAGTACAGTAATCTGATTGGTGCGTACTTCAGTAGATAGAAGTTATTAGAGGGAATCAGGACTTAGAAAATTTTGGTAGGCAGTCACCTCTCCCTTTGAGAGTTTGTACAAATTGGCATTTTTACTGCCTCATAACTTATCGGCTGGTTGGATGTTTTCAGTGATTCTTTTTGCTACGGACTCAAGGGAGTCTAGGCTGCACAAGGGTGCATTCAAACTGTTAGTTTGCCATTTTGGACAGTAGTGCTTGTGACTTGAAGTTGGTTAGTTAAATACTATCTAGAGGCTTCCTGTATTCTGTGGTCCAATGGAGGACACAAAATTGCACGTTATGGGCCCACCCTCTAGGGTGCCCACCTTCAATGGATCTGGGTTCATCTATTAGGAAGCCATGATGTTGGGAGTTTTGTGCGAAAAACGATACTGGGGTATCGTGAGTGGATAGTGAAACGTCTACCTTCGGGAATTCTGCTGCGATTTGGAGGAGTAAGGTTTTCTGCAGCAGCAACTGCTTCCGCGGAGGAGGTAGATGATGGAAACAGCAGTGTGTCCGAAAACGGGAAAAGGAAGGAGATACCCCTCACCCCTATTGCAAAGGCACCAGGATCAGCTGCCGTGAAGACCGTGGAGAACGATACTCAAATATGGGAATGCGTAAACATGGCTGCCAAGAACTTCATTCTAAGACACCTCACTCTAGATTTAGCCACCCCTCACCTTCACATTTTCAAGGCCGAGGAGCTGTGGGAGAGTTTGGTGGAGATCTATAGAGTTGGAACTATTCAGGAGATCCAGTTGGCTGAGCAAAAGCTAGCGAGTTACACTTACAAAGGAGGAAAGATGTTTCATTATTGCAATGATCTTTCTTGTTTGTATATGGAGATGAAAAGTGTCGGATGGACAGGTACACTAAAAATGAAAGTTAACACTCTTATCATGAAGTTTCCAGACAAGTACGAGAACATAATATATCGAGTACACGAAATGATTGATAGTTCATGGAAGTGGAATACAATGGTCCGGATGATACTTGTGCAAGAAAATACCATGGAGATTAGGAGTGGAGGGAAGAGTGTTCAAGCTTTAGTAGCACGAGGGGACCGATGGGGGAAAGATCCGAAGAAACTGTACAAAAGGGAAAGAGATCAGTATGGAGGACCAAGGCCCCCAAAGGGCCTTTGTCATTTTTGAAAAAAATCGAACACTTTATCATAAGTTGTGTTAAGGTGTCGGAGCTAAGGCTCCAAGAGAATCGTGGAGGGGGTTCTTGCGGAGGGAAGAAAAAGGCACTTTTGGTCACAAAAGTGACACGAGAAATTGAGGATGAGTTTTCAGAGGAGGATGGGGAGCTTCTCCTTAACGAGAGTCTGGAGGAGTATTAGTTCCCTCCGAGACAAAAGTGTGCCCTAGGAGAAATTCGGGAAGCTCCACAGGAACGATGGATCATCCACTCAGGTGCATCCATGCATATGTGTCGTGATAAGGAACTATTCACTAAGCTAAGAAAGATCCCTACTGTAAAGATAGAGTATGCGGATGGGAGAGTGGTTACTATATATCTAGTGGGATCTGTAGATCTAAAATTCTTAGTGGAGGGTAAGACTTCTATACTAACATTCTCAGATGTACTCTACATTCCTCAGCTGAGTAAAAATCTTGTCTCTACGTCTTTGTTAGATGACAAAGAGTTTCTTACCTTCACTAGAAAGGGAGTCTTTACAGCTAAGTATAGGGATGAAGTGTTGAGTTTGAAAGCTTTAGTCCTCAGTAGATGAGGCTGTGAGGTGAGTTTTTAGGACTTAGAATATTTTTGGTATAAGTCTTTGTAATACTTACCTTTAATTGTGTGACAGTTACTCACATACAAAAGACTGTAATGTACTTCCTTGGGACACGCGGCGCGGATCGAATGTAAACGTACGAGATTGATCCAGTACGGAATTTGAAAAAATGACACGCGACAAATTGTACGATAAAAGAATAAACGACGCATACGAATCGAGTCAACGGACGCGATTTAAAGTGGGTCCACATTGGGACAATGTTGCTGGACGCATGTCGTCCATCGAGAAGATATAATATCTGCCATCCTATATACAAAAGATCCTGACGCGCAATACAATCATTCGATCCCGCGACACGGCCGGCGGAGAAAATCTACACCGAAAGCTGTCGCGTGGCTTTCGCATCGACTTCTATCGAAATTTCAGTTTCGGTAATCATTTTACGAATGGCAACTAGCGGTGGCGTAAGCGATTCTGTAAATATCCGAGCAAAAACTTACGTAGTGAATTAGTTTTTAGTGTAACAATATTGAAATAGGATAGAAGTTATAATTAGGGTTTGGATGTACTTCCGGTACAGTAAACGTACCGTTGACGTACACTGTCGTTATTCGAGTACAGTACTTAGCTAACGTGTAGTTAGTTGATTAGTGTATATTACTCAGTAGATTACTATGAGAGTATAAACCATAGGACTTAGTTTTATTTTGGTTATCAGCTGAGTTATCGCATCGTTTTTCTGCATTTTGACCTGTCAGTGTGATCATCCGATAAACCGTGATTTTTTTTTTTTTTTTTTTTTGGCGATATAGAAACTATGGGTTGCCCGTCTATTCTCGCCGTAGAAGAATCCAGAGAACGTTCACCTCGATAACTGGCCAACTGTTTTGGGATCAAGCGTATTTTGATGCAGTACCCCCAGACAAATTTCAGGTGCTTCTTATATTGTGGAGTAATTTGTGTTGTCCAAACACGCTTTTGGGGTAGTCTGGGTGTTTTCCGTGAGTGATGGCTGAAATAGCCAGGAACCTAGGTTGTAAGATGCCCATGCCTCTTCGGTGGATCTTCATTGCAACTGGAGTGCAGTTGGTAGCTGAGGTTATGGGCTAATGGATGTAATGGATGGGACTTTGGCCAAAACATCGGTGGACAGAGACGAAGAACCGGAGTGTCTAAGGTTATCAAGAACTCCTGACGAGAAACTGCACCGATGAAAAACAGCGAATGGAAATGTTCAATGTAGGTATTCAAAACTTCTTTGTATCATTGGTTTAGTAGCGCCACTAAACTTTTTGGATATAAGTATGTAGGCGGAAGCATGGTGGAGTATTGTACTGGTATAGAAAGATTATTTGCAGAAATTGCTTTGGCAGGAGGAAGCTTTACAAATGCACAACAGGTTGTCTGATTAATGAGAGGCTTACCTAGTGACTATAGAAATGCATCAAATAGACTCACTTCATGTTGATAAAAAGGATTGGAACTTAAGCATGGGAATCCGCATAGTGTTAGATGACGAAGATAGTAAAAAGGTCTTTGAAAGGAATATGGAGGTTTCTAAGTCAAAGTTTCAGAAAATTAGAGGTAACAGTATGTCCGGAAATGGACCTAAAAATTGTTTTTATTGTAATGATTTAGGACATACCTTAAAGGTATGTCCATCATATAAAAGTGCATGTGTTACAAGAAAATTCAGAGATGGATGGGAAAACAACCAAGTTCGTCCCTCAACAAGGAGGGAAACAAGTGCGTTTATGGGTGAACAAGACTTGACCGATGACAGAAGACTTACACCTTCTATTGACGAAGTTGTTTACTTACCGACTGTCTATGTTTTTCGGAAAATGGTGAAAGAGGAAGGAAAGGGAAAGTTTGTTGCCACATAAAATGGCATGGAGGAAGAGGTAACAGAAAAGGATTTGTCTACTGTCAATGCTTTCGATGGCAGATTAGTAAGTGACTCAAACTTACGAAAAGAAGGGGTTACCGAAATAGGAGGAGTTGAAGGGAGTGAAGGGCCCCCGAAAGTGGAAGTGGAATGAACTAATAATAGTGTGGTTATCAAAGATAGTGTGGAGAAAGAAGAGAGTGAAAAAGACTTGGTGTTTGTGAGTATTTCTTGTGATAAATTAGTGTGTGAAAATGACTTAAAAAGAGATGAGCCTCTTGATGAAAGGGGAGTAAAAGGAAGTGAAGTAAACTTAAAATTGGCCGAAGAATATTCTTTAGATATAGAGAATACTGAACTCAAAGCAAAACTTAGAGAATGGCAAACACAAGAGGAGGAGAAAAGTAGAGTAAAAGAGGAAGATGATGAGAGAGAAAATGGTGAATTGACACAAGATGGGGAATTAACATCAGAAGTGGAAAATACTATGGATTTAAAAATTAATGAACTCAGCGAAGTTCTGGTAGAAATTGTTAGGAAAATGAGGCTAAGAAAGGAAGTTTATGAGAGCGGAAAAAATCATAAAATCGGAGGAATATGGAAATAATAAAAAATATTAGCAAGAGGAAAGAGCAACTAAATGGAAAAGGGATCATAATGAAATTTTTTAAAATACATACACTTAAGGGGAGTGGCAGATCTACGGAAAAAGACCAAAAATTAGTGAGGAAATCCACACGTTATAGGGGTAATGGGAAGACAAACCATGGCAGAAATTTAAACTCTATGAGGAGACGAGAATGTAGTAAGAGATTAAGAAGAAGATATAGATTTTAAAGAAGAAGAAGAAGACACAGCTGTTTTGGGGTAATCTGTGGGCGTTTTCCATGAGTAATCCATGAAAGGATCTTATGATTTCAGCGGAAGCATAAAAAAAAAATAAAAAAATTTACACACGAGAGGACAGTTCATAAAAGCCAATATATTTTATGAACGTTTTTCCCCTATACAGTGTATATAATTTTCTTCGCACTACTCTCCAGTAAATAGTATACATCAAGTGTCACGTCACTACTTCAAACAATAAACTAAAACAAACTTATAGTGCGCACGAAATAAAACCAAACAAACAAATCAACACAAAACTACGTAGTACTAATGTACTACCGAAAAATACACACGAAACCAAAGAGCGACAAACCTATCACACCAAACAATATTTGTACCTGGTCGTTGCGAATATATATACCTCCATTAGAGTAGAAAAATCTGCATACATAGTGAGGTACTGAGTCTAAATCTTTAGGGGAGTGTTGAGTTTGAAAGCTTTAGTCCTCAGTAGATGAGGCTGTGAGGTGAGTTTTTAGGACTTAGAATATTTTTGGTATAAGTCTTTGTAATACTTACCTTTAATTGTGTGACAGTTACTCACATACAAAAGACTGTAATGTACTTCCTTGGGACACGCGGCGCGGATCGAATGTAAACGTACGAGATTGATCCAGTACGGAATTTGAAAAAATGACACGCGACAAATTGTACGATAAAAGAATAAACGACGCATACGAATCGAGTCAACGGACGCGATTTAAAGTGGGTCCACATTGGGACAATGTTGCTGGACGCGTGTCGTCCATCGAGAAGATATATATAACATCTTACGGCGATCCGTATATATCAAAAGACTCCTGCACGGACGCTAATACAATCATTCGATCCCGCGTACATCGACGGCGGAGAAAATCTGATGGGACCACAGTTGACTAAGCAAGTCGCGTCACGTGTCCCTGCAAAAGTACGATACAGTACGATACACTCTACTGTACCTCTCGCTACTGTAACACTAATTAAGGTAAGTCTTATAGTAGACTACTAGAAAAAATATCCTAAGTTATTTTTACCCCTATTGACTGAAATAAAGATTTATAAATTACAACAGCTACTACACCTTGAATCGCTAGTAGCGTTATTAAATTATTAGTGTAAAAAATTACTTAGCGTTATTAACTCTAATTTGTAGTGTTTTGTATAAGCAAGGTTTTGCCGAAAATCGATATGTTCCTTTTCGTGGCTTGCCGATAACCGATATATTGGCACAATATATCGACACTGGTATTATCGCCAATAAAAAACCGATAATATCGGTATTTTATCGCGATAACACCAGTACCAATAACTATCGGCGATTACTGTACGGTTCAAACCATACCGTTGTACAATTACTTCCGTCGTACTGAGCCGTCATTATCCCGTTACACAAAGTACGAAACAGATTGTTAAAGGTGACATGCCACGTTGTATACAGTGAAAAATATAATAGAGTATATTATAAAGTATTATTATATAACATACTATATTTTTTCCATTTATCGTCAATAAGGAATTTGTTGGTCTCAGAGAGCCTAACTGTTCGATAACCGATAACTATCGGTGTCGGCGTTATCACGATATATTCTTGCCGATTCACAACACTGCTAATTTGGATTTTTCACAACTTTGGAAAAAACATTTTACTCTAATCTATTCATAATTCTAATTAGGGCACATTTTGCCAAAAATGGATATACCATCAAGATCTTTACACTAAAATGTTAAGTTTGATAGCTTTAGTCCTCAGTAGATGAGGCTGTGAGGGGAGTTTTTAGGACTTAGAATATTTTTGGTATAAGTCTTTGTAATACTTACCTTTAATAGTGTGACATTTACTAAGGTACAAAAGAGTGTAATGTACTTCCTAAGGACACGCGGCGCGGATCGAATGTATCCGTACGAGATTGATCAAGTACGGAATCCGAAACAATGACACGCGGCAAATTGTACGATACAAGAATGAACGACGCATATGAATCGAGTCAACGGACGCGATTCAAAGTGGGTCCACATTGGGACAATGTTGCTGGACGCGTGTCGTCCATCGCGAAGATATATATAACATCTTATGGCGATCCGTATATATCGGAAGACTCCTGCACAGACGCTAAAACAATCATTTGATCCCGCGTACATCGACGGCGGAGAAAATCTGATGGGACCATAGTTGACTAAACAAGTCGCGTCGCTTTGCGCGATCGACTTGCTATCAGGAGATTTCAGTTTTGCAGGTACAGTCATTTGGACGAATTCGCCAATTGCTGACTAAGCAAGTGGCACAGCGTATGTACGCTACCTATTTGTAAATATCTGAAGCAACATAAACTTGTACGTAGTGAATTAGTTTTTAGTGTAACAATATTGAAATAGGATAGAAGTTATAATTAGGGTTTGGACGTACTTCCGGTACAGTAAACGTACCGTTGACGTACACTGT
Organism: Zygnema cylindricum; assembly: GCA_037447655.1. Classification (NCBI taxonomy): domain Eukaryota; kingdom Viridiplantae; phylum Streptophyta; class Zygnematophyceae; order Zygnematales; family Zygnemataceae; genus Zygnema; species Zygnema cylindricum. The sequence goes on along the minus strand of JBBHKE010000467.1, from coordinate 110,962 downwards.
CGTTATTCGAGTATAGTCCTTAGCTAACGTGTAGTTAGTTGATTAGTGTGGATTACTCAGTAGATTACTATGAGAGTATAAACCATAAGACTTAGTTTTATTTTGGTTATCAGCTGAGTATATCAAAGTAATGGTATACTATTTTTCTGCATCTTTGACCTGTCAGTGTGATCACTCAGATTGATATCTTGATATGAAACTTTGTGTGTATGTTCTACAATATAGAAAATATATGGTTGTGTAGTTTTATTCTGTTCTACTTTTTCTGTAGAATTCACTGAGAGATTTAATTGGTTAGTTTGATAAGCTGTCAACTGTTTTTGGGAAACTCAAGAGCTCATATCTTCTGGATTCATTTGTGGATCAGGCTGTTACTTTGGGAGGTTATAGTGTCGAGTACATAATGCATACTAGTGCAGTTTCAGGTGCTTTTGTATATTGTGGAGTAATCTGTGTTGTCTGAAACACAACTATTTTAGGGCAGTCTGTGGGTGTTTTCCGTGAGTAATCCATCGCTAAAATAGGCCAAGGACAACATAAAGTTTACTTCACGGCAGATAAGGGTAGCCAAAGAATGTTTAGGCTTAAACTGAGTAATGAAAAGAAGAATGTTTATTATGTTGGTGTTCCAAAGTTGATGATTTGGCATAAATGATTGGGGCATTTGCATTTTGATAGGTTGAAAGAAATGAAAAAGCTTGGGGTAGTAGAAGGCATTCAGTTTGGGGATAATGAAATGATGGATGATTGTAGTGGCTGTGCTAAAGGTAAGTCTCACAGACTTCCTTTTCCTAAAGCCGCCACATATAGAGGTGAGAAAGTACTAGATTTGGTCCACACAGATATTTGGGGACCTGCAAAAGTACCTTCGGTACGAGGAAAGAGGTTTATCTTGACAATAACTGATGATAGTTCTAGATACTCTAGAGTGTATTTTTTAAAAAACAAAATCTGAAACGTCAACGTACTTTAAAGAATATAAAGCCTAGAGTGAGAAGTTACATGAAACCCGAATTAAGAAAATAAGAAGTGATAATGGGGGGGAATATACCTCTAACCAGTTTGAGGAATATCTGAGAGATGAGGGAGTGCTTCACCAGAAAAATGTACGATATAACCCATAAAAAAATGGGGTTGCTGAGAGGTTGAATCGAACACTAGGAGATTGGGTATGTAGTATGTTGGCCGACAAGAAAATAGGAAAGAGATTTTGGGCAGAGGCAATGAACTGTGCGAACTACATTAAGAATAGAGTCCTTACCTCAGTTGTAAAAGGAGTGACACCTTATGAGAGGTGGGTTGGAAGGAAACCAAATATCTCACACCTTAAAGTGTTTGGTAGCCAAGTTTACTATCTTGACACGGATAGGAAAACTGGAAACTAGATGCTAAGGGAAAACCTGGATACTTTGTGGGATATGATGAGGATGTTAAAGGGTATAGAGTCTATGACTTAGCAAAGAAGGATATCATTCTAGTCAAACACCTAGTTGTCATGGATGAAGGAAAGTCATTTGATCCCTTCAAATATACAAAGAAGATAAAAATTAGATTCGAGTCTGAAAGTGAGGAGAACTCGGTTGTTCCCGAAAGGGACATGAGTGAAACCGTGATTATAGATTCAAGGGAGATTCGAGATACAGAAGACTCACCGGAAACCTCACATACTTTTATGGACCTTGAGGAGATAGAAGAAGTGGGACCAGAACCGGCTTCCGTGGACAAGGAAGCCGATGAGACAGTGAGGAGAAATCCAAGACTTCCATCCATTTCAGCTTCGGATTTTGAGGGAGGGAGAAGGAGAAGCAAAAGGATACAGGAAAAAGAGGCCGCTCATAAGGTAACTAAGTTATCTCACTAAGATGAGCCTCAGTCTTTCTCAGAAGCACTGAATAGTCCAGAGAAAGAAAGATGGTTTACAACCATAAATGATGAGATGGCCTCCATCATGGAAGCAAATACTTGGGAGCTAGCGGATTCCTCCAGAAAAAAAACCTATTGGGTGTAAATGGGTAACTCAACTAAAACTGAACCCAGCTAATACCATTGAGAGATATAAGTCTCGATTGGTAGCAAAGCGGTTTACCCAAAAGGAGGGGATTGACCATGAGGAGAACTTTGCTCCAGTTGTTCGGTTCCCATGAGTAAGGATTCTCCTCAGACTGGTAGGAGCGGAAGACATGGAAATATACCAGATGGACATTAAGAATGTTTTTCTTAATGGTGAGTTAGAGGAATAAAAATCATGAGATAACCCGAGGGGTTCGTGGAAAAAGGAGAAGAGAGCAAAGTCTGCAGGCTCATAAAGTCCTTATATGGACTAAAACAAGCTCCCCGACAGTGGAATAAGAAACTAGATGAGTTTCTTAATGGTCTAGGATATATCTATATCAGCTCTGACCATTCTATCTATATGCTTGAAGATGAGAATGGTGTCATTTTTATTGCAATTTATGTGGATGATATGCTTGTGTTGAGTAAATCTTTGGAAAAGATCAATAAGTTAAAGAGAGATCTAAAAAGCATATTTGATATGAAGGATTTAGGGGAGGCCAGATATATTTTGGGGATTCAAATGGAGAGAGATAGGGGGAAGAAGATTATCAGACTTACTCAGAAAGAAGCAATAGGTAATATGCTTGAGAAATTCCAGATGGAAAAGGCTAACAGTTGTACCACTCCCATGGACTTGAAAAAAATAAGTGATGGGAGTGAAGAAGGAGGAGTGGTAATATTAGATGATCAGACGAGTTCAAAGGAGAGAGAGTTTATGAAGTCTATTTGTTACAGACATGTCCTAAGAAGTTTAATCTACTTTAGGAACTGTACAAGGTCGGACATAGAGGCAGCAGTAGGAGTCCTTAATAGGAGTCTTAGGGATCCTAGAAAGAGAAATTGGGAGGCAGCCAAGAGAGTCATGAGATATCTGTTTGGAACCATAGAATTATGGTTGCATTTGGGAGGGGAGGACACTAATATCATCACTTGAAGTGATGCTAGTTATGGGGATGCACCTATGAGAAGATGCATTTCTGGATATGTTTTGTATGTGGGGGAAGGTGCTTGGTGTTGGAGCAGTAAGCAACAAAACGTGGTTGCTCAGTCTACTATGGAGGTTGAGTATATAGCGTCTTGTTCTACTGTAAAAGAACTAATGTGGGTGAAATCATTGTTGCAAGAACTGGGATATATGAAGGAGGGAGTGAAGTTTTTTGTGATAATCAAGCTGCAATTGCAATTGCAGCCAATCCAAAACACCATTTCAAAACAAAACATATAGACATAAGATTAAGCTTCGTGAGAGAAAAAATTGAAAATAAAATTTTAAATCTTGTGTTTAGACTTGATGAAGAAATGGTGGCTGACATGATGACCAAACCTGTGCCCTCTCCTAAATTAAAATATTGTCAGGAAAAATGCGGGTTGAAAAAAAAATTAAAGTTAGACTAGAAAATAAGGGGAGTGTTGAAATAAATAGCTTTTTGTTATTTTCTAGGTCTTAGTATATTTTGCGGAAAAAGGAACATGCAAGTAGCTTGTCTTCATCTCTTCTCTTACCCCCATATTTGTTGTAGTCACTAAAAGAGAGAGAGAGTGATGGAGCCATGGCTGCCTCAGCTTAGACAGGGTTAAAGAGTGACCTTAAGTCACTCTCTACAAAAAGGTTGAGTCCTACCGGACTCGAACCGCTGACCAGTAGATTGTGGCGTAGCCGTCCGCTCTAACCAGTCTGTCGTAGATGTTCTTTAGAGTATATAGGGTGTGACTCATATTTAAATTATGTTAGGTCTAATAATCCGATTAACGAAAATGTAAATGTAACATCATAGAATAGGGTAAATTCAGTGCGGATTGGAACCCACACGAAACAAATGAATCTGACATTTGTTTCGACGAACGACATTAAATGTCGGTTCTTATCCAACGGCAAACGTCTTCGCCGAGATTCCAGAATGGTCACTTTGGCGTTTTGTGACGTGGCATGACCTAGAGCCACGTGGATAGATGACATTCGGTCATGGGAATTCCGAGGAACGTACGGACGAGTGAAAAACGGACACGCGTCCACTTAATAGCCTTGTCGTACATATGTCGTACAAAAGGTACACCGACAGTAGTACTTTTTTGTACGGTACAGTAATCTGATTGGTCCGTACTTCAGTAGATAGAAGTTATTAGAGGGAATCAGGACTTAGAAAATTTTGGTAGGCAGTCACCTCTCCCTTTGAGAGTTTGTACAAATTGGCATTTTTACTGCCTCATAACTTATCGGCTGGTTGGATGTTTTCAGTGATTCTTTTTGCTACGCACTCAAGGGAGTCTAGGCTGCGTAGTGGTGTATTCAAACTGTGAGATTGCCTTTTTGGACAACAGTGGTTGTGGCTTGAAGTTGGTTAGTTAAATACTATCTAGAGGCTTCTTGTATTCTGTGGTCCAATGGAGGACACAAAATTGCAATCTTTTATGTTTGTTATGATCCTTCAAAATTTTACCCCTCCAAAACCTGGTGGAACTCCCACATTTGCAGATGGTCGTCGCACATTACCACTCGCAATGTCCCGTAGACGTTTTTCACAAAGTGCACTTTTCATCATAATATCCTAGTATATGAACCCCGTTCTATTGAATGTGGGCACCCTAGAGTGTGGGCCCATAACCTAAAACTTTGTGGCCTCGATTGGCCCATAGAGAATGCGGCTTATGTAAAGCCTATTGAATAATATTTGCCTCTTTGACTTTCCCATTGAATAAGTGTCGCCCAGGCACAAAATTACATTGACCACCACACCACTGTGATTGCCCAACTCCCTTTAGTCAAACGCAAAAGAAAACTCTGAATTTGCTCCTCTGAACAATAAGTTATGGTTGGCCAAAGATGGCCAATTTATACAAAAGGTCACATAGAGAGAGACCCCTCAAAAATACTAAGTCACTTATCTTCGTACTCACGGTTACCTACTACAAAACCATGGACCAATCATAAATTTGCTAAATACAAGAAGGTACACTGGCCGATGTACTTTTTGTACGGTTATTGTACGACATGGCCTTCTAAGTGACGCCTGTCAGCTCGGGAGCAATGGTTCCTCCTCTCATCTTCTCCGATGTCCACGGATATGATCGACGTGGCATCGCGTGACGTTGTCTTTCAAAGCCACCAAAAGTGCAATCCTGGTTGACGGTTGCAACGTCAACCGTCTTATCAATACAATTGTGTGGTTCGATTTGCGTTCGTGCATGATGTCCTATATCGACTGTTTACATGCGCCTCTTCATCATTTTTTTCAGTTAAATGAATTCGCCGCCGCGTCAATTTTTAAATTGTTATCACACCCCATGTATGTAACGATTCTTCTACGACTGGGCAGATAAAGCCGACGACTGTTTGATCGGCGGTGACTTTGTGGGACCAGGATCAAATCCTGGTCAGGTTACAAACCATTTGGGCAGTATCAAGACTGCCTCCTTCCTGAGTCTATCGTTTTGGATGCTTGAAGGCAGCCATGGCTGTCTTACGTCTCCGGTGACTACGAAAAGTATAGAGGACTTACGAGAAAATCTTGCACACAGATAGAGAAAAATAGAACCTAGGAAATACTCTTTTCAACAGACATAAATACTCTCTTCATTTTTTCGGAGAAGGTTCCCCGTACCAATTTTGACGGTGGTCCAATGTTTTGACAGGAGATCATTACTTTATAATGTCACGGTTGTTGACGATATAATTTTGTGACAATTTTATAATTTGACGTTGATAATTTGTTATGTTGTAAACGTCTATTTTATCATAACATTCCAAGATGACTATTTTTTTAACATTCTGATGTCGTACTGTAGTCTTACAATTTTTTTATCAGTAGAACCTTACAATACTATTTTATCTGCAAATGTTGTATTGTTTAATAGTTGCAGTTTAATATTTTAACAGTGTTTTAATATAGCAGTTGTTGGCACTGTAATATTTCATTACTAGAGGACAGTTTTGTAACCTGGTGGCAGTTTTAACCATGCCCCTTGGAAG
>JBBHKE010000467.1:80576-104930 GCA_037447655.1 Zygnema cylindricum | reverse complement strand
AGGACACCTGCGTTATCTTTTAAACATACATCCAAAAGAACTAAACTATCAATAAGGTCTAAGTGCTCCTGATCACGCTAAAACTAATTTATCACTGTACAATCAATATTACTGAGAATCCTAAACAAGTGATTTGATCAAATACTTGTCGCCTGGCTTAGTGAATTTCATCCGTTAACTTGATTTATATCAACCGCAGCAACGCAGTCCAATTCCTGATTACATTCAAATATCCGTAGCTTCGTAGCAGCTGCGTTGTTACATACAAAATTGGCCGCAGCTGCGTTTGTCTTGTTGCGTAGCAACTGCGTTGTCATGTACCCCAATATCCGAGTTGCGTTTGACCCGTTGCGTCGCAGGCTGCATTTGTCCGTACAGACCATATCAAAGATAACTGCGGCTGCGCTTGTTCCATCTGCGTCCCAGCTGCGTTGTCGGTGTCATTCAAAAACCTGCACTGTGATTCAAGAGATGACGCGTGTCTATATAGATCTATATTTCCGGCGTCCTATAAATTTGTTGAGACTTAAAGCTTTCCAAAAATAACACTCCCCTTTCTCTTCTAACTCTGGACTAACTCATGTTTTTGGGAAGCCAGGTCCTTTTGCAAGTTGCCAAGGGTTATAGCCAGAAAGAGCGTATTGAATAAGAGGAAACTTTCACATTCGTAGTTCGCTTTCCCACTCTTATGATTCTTTTATCTCTAGCAGTAATAGATGATATTGAACTGCATCAGATGGATGTGAAAAAAAAATTCTTGTGTGGGAATTTTGAGGAAGTTATATAGATGAAGCAAACAGAGTGGTATGCGGTAAAAAGGAAAGAAAAGCTGGTTTGAAAGCTGTTGAAGTCCATTTATGGTCTCAAGCAAGCTCCACGACAATGGAACTTGAGACTAGATGAATTTTTGACAAATCTAAAATTTTACTGGAATATGCTCAAATAATTTGGTTTATATAATGGAAGGAAAGACGGAGTTATATATATATATAGTTAATTATGTGGGTGATTTACAGTTGTTGAGCAAATCCATTAATAAAATTAACAAAATAAAAATAGCTGTGAATTCTCGGTTTCACATGAAGGATTTAGGGGAGGCTAAGAAAATTTTGAGAATTCAGGTAGAAAAGGATAAAAAACATTAATTAATTTATATAACACAGAAAAAAGCCATTAGGAACATGTTTAAGAAGTTCAGTATGTCAAAAGAAAAGGGGAGTGCTACTTCCATGGAGTTTAGACAGAAAATAGTAGGGAAGGAATCGGAAAATGGGGTTCTTATTTATGACTCCTTAGAGTCAAGGGAGGCATTTTCTATGTCCTCTATTTCTTACATACAGATTTAGGTGAGCCTTAGCTGCTTCATGAATTGTACCCGTCCGGATATTGCAGCATTTGTTGGAGCCTTAAGCCAAAGTCTGCAAAATCTAAAGAAGTCATATTCCGAGGCAGCAAAGAGAGTAATTCGGTATCTTGCAAGAACTCGAAACTTTTAACTCACTCTTGGTGGAAAAGAAGTGGAAATTTGGACATAGACCGATGCGAGCTATGGAGATATGCGAAGCCGACGATCTACCACCGGACATATTATGAAGATTCGAAGTGGGACATGCTGCTGGAGCAGCAAACTTCAGAAGGTGACAACTCAGTTTACTATGGAGGCTGAGTACATGGCGGCCAGCTCACCTGTGAAGGAGTTACTTTGGGTAAAGTCTCTCCTTCAATAGCTTTTGTTTATGCAGTCTGGGCCTCAAATAGTGTGGTGTAACAATCACGTTGTTAGTGATATTACAATTTGTTTTAACAATCACTTTAAGAGCAAACACTTTGATATCAAGCTGTATTTTGTTAGAGAGAAGGTTATGGGAAGAGTTTTGAAACTCAATTATTAACTAGATGAGCAGATGGTTGTTAATATGATGACTAAACCCTTGCCAGCACCTAAATTAGAGTTTTTTATAGAGGCATGTGGTCTAAGTGGTTAGTAAAGTCTAAAGCTTTAGGGGAATGTTGTTTTAGTAAGCTTTAGTCCTCTTTATTCCTCGCAATGTGAGGGGGAGAGAGAGAGTTTTAGGACTTAGATTTTTTTTAATAAATCTGATCAGTATGAACTAGAATTGGTGCAATAATTACTCATTGAGGAGAACACCAATGAATACACTCACGGGACACGTGTTAGAACTAGAAATAATGTATGGGGAAGCATTTGGATCCGATTGTACATGTAGATAATTGGTTTGGATATTGGTCTTTGTTTTGCTTGTACCTTGTTTGAGGTAGAAAAAGTGTCTTTTGGCTGAATAAGGTTTCTTTTGTTTTTGGTTGGAAGTTTTTCTTGCTTTGTTGCCTAGTGGAGATAACTCCTAAAGAGAATATGTTGAAGACACGAGAGCTTGTGGCAAATAATAAGGGATGTATACTCCTTTAAAGTGATTTAAGACCAATAATTCCCCCCCTTAGATCCTTAGCCTTCATAAGAGCTAGCTAACACAGTAGGAAGCTCGCGATAGCCATGAAAGAACCACTCGCCAGCCAATACGACACTCAATGGAGGAACGAGACACTCCATGTGGAACCTAATTGAAAAAGGCGACTAATTTGTATCTCTTTACTGTAGAGAATAGTAAGAGAAGGAGACTGACAGCTTCATGGCTGCCGCTATTAGATTTAACTTCAATCTGTAGCGATAAACTTTACTCATCGCTAACTGAAACTCTGAGACCTCCATAAGTCCTTAGAGTGGACAGCTTCCAAGAAGCCTCTAGGATAATCCTGACCCTTTTGTGTTTCAGCAAAAAAAACTGCCTCCCAGGTAGACAAAAACTCTGACCAACTGCACCCTTGTGAAGACCAGACTCCCTTGAGTCGATAGCAAAAAGAATCTCTGAATTTGCTCCACTGAGCAGTAAGTTATGGAGGGTCAAAGTTGACCTTTTGTACAGAAGCTCTCTCGGAGAGAGGGTCATATCTCCTAATTTTTCTAAGTCCTATCTCTCTCACAGACTCTATCTACTGATGTACCGAACCAACCAGAATACAGTTCCGTACGCAAAAGTACAGCTGCCGGTGTACTTTATGTACGAACATTGTACGACATGGCCCAAATGTCGACACATGTCATATCCGAATTCCGTGCCATAATCTCCGGAGATTCCACGATACAATGTAATGTCGCCACGCGTCATCCGATGTGGCGATGGCCACAAACCGCCAAAATCTCTTTCCGCAATCTCGGCGCTAATTCCGGCCGTCCGATTAGAATCTAATTTAATCGTAGTCGTAATAAATACATGCGTGGTATTCGTTTCACTTACGAAATAAATGCGCGGTATTGATTTCGTGCATGTACCAAATTCCGTACTTATACATTACCAGATCTATGTATACCGTAAACAGTTACAGTTAAATGATTTAACCTACGTATTAATGTTTAAGTAAATATCGTACTATATAATCCGTAACACTACTTCTAGACTTAACGGCTAAGGCTACTGCTATTTCTGGTTGTCGGCCGGCAGGTACCAGGATCAAATCCTGTGGCCGGCATATACCTTTTAGTAAATAATCCATTAACTAGTATAAATTTCCCGTAAACCTCAGGATAGCCTAGGTAGCCATGGCTCTAGCTTCCTCTCCAATTTCTCAGTGACTGCGACAAGTTTGAGAGTAGGAGAGAGAAGTTAGAGGTAGACCGCCTCAGCTTCTTTATTTCTATTCAGACCTAGAAAATACTAAAAAACCATTAGTTTCTACAATCACTACTTGGAGTGATGCTAGTTATGGTGATGCTCCAATGAGGAAATTATTTTTGCTATCGACTCAAGGGAGTCTTGCCTTCACAAGGGTGCAGGTGGTCAGAGTTTTTGTTTGCCTGGGTGGCAGTTGTTTTTGCTGAAACACAAAGGGGTCAGGATTATCTTAGAGGCTTCTTGGAAGCTGTCCACTCTGAGGAATTATGGAGGTCTCAGAGTTTCAGGTTATGGGCTCACCCTCTAGGGTACCAATATTTAATGGAACTGGCTTCATATACTGGGAAAGTATGATGATAGGAGCTCTATGCGAAAAAAGGTTTTGGGGGATAGTGAGTGGACGATTGGGGCGTCCATCAAGTCTTGGAATTCCTCCAGGGTTTGGTGGAAGCAGATTCACCAGGAAACAGGATTCACCTTCAACGGAGGAAACAAAAGAAGGAGAGGTGGTGGACAAAGGAAAGGAGAAGGAGGCGACCACACCAATAGCAACTGGTTCAGTATTCATGTCACCTATTCCGAGGAACAAGGAGAATGATATTGAAACCTGGGACTTCAACAATATGGCGGCAAAGCACTTCATCCTACGCCATCTCACTCAAGGACTTGCATGTCCTCATTTGCAGGTAGAAAGGGCATCCGATCTTTGGATGGCTCTCATAGAGATGTACCGAAGTGGTACGATTCAGCAACAACAGTTGGCTGATCAGAAAGTTAAGGAGTATGTATACAAAGGGGGAAATATATTGGATTTTTGCAATGAGCTTGCTACACTCTTCATGGAGCTAGAGAGTGCGGGAAAAGTTTTTAGTGAAAGAGAAAAGGTTAACTGTTTACAGATGAAGTTACCTGATGAGTTCGAGAACATAGTCAACCGTGTGCAGGACTTGCCGGACTCAAGGTGGATATGGAACTCAGTGGTAGGGATGATTCTCGTTCGAGAGAATACGATTCAGATTTGAAGGGGAGGAAAGAGTGGCGAAGCCTTGGCAACAGCGACCGAATGGAGGAACAAGGATTCCCGGAAACGAGTCAAAAACTATGGGGGTAGGGAGCAGAAAAAACAGGCTGATGAGTTTGAACCAAGGGCTCCCAAAGGTTTATGTCATTTTTGTAAGAAACCGGGGCACTATATGGCAGAGTGCACTAAGCTAACCGAGCTTTGGTTAAAGGAGGGGCAGACCGGTGGTACCCCGAGAGGAAAGAAAAAGGCCCTTGTCACACAGGTACTTGAGGCGGAATCCGAGGACGAAGACGATGAGCTCCTTTTGGATGAGGAGTTGGAGGCGAAAAATGAGGTTGAAATTCCACGAAGGCAGAAATGTGCTTACGGTGGATTGAAAGGTGAAGCAGGCTGGATTATAGATTCAGGTGCCTCAATGCACATGTGTAAGGATAGGCACCTGTTCACTAAGATAAGAAAGATTCCCACCGTAGAGATAGAGTACAGGGATGGGAGGATAGTCACTACTAATCTTGTAGGATCGGTAGATCTGAAAGTGTTAGTAAAAGGAAAGACATCCATATTAACATTCTCCGATGTATTGTTTATTCCGGAGCTGAACAAAAATCTTATCTCTACATCAGTATTAGATGATAAGGGTTTTTTCACTAGCACTAGGGAAGGAGTCTTTACTGCTAGTTTTGAGGAGGATGTCTATTTCATTGCTGAGAAAGGTAGCCATGGGATGTTTAGGCTGATCTTAAGTAATGAAAGGAAGAAACTTTATTATGCTGGTGTTCATGATATTATGATGTGGCATAAGAGGCTTGGGCATGTGAATCTAGATAAGTTAAGAGAGATGAAAAAGATGGGAGTGGTGGAAGGGATTCAGTTCAGTGAGAGTGATGATATAAGTGATTGTAGTGGATGTGCTCAAAGTAAAGCACACAGATTACCCTTTCCTAAATCAGCCACCTATAAGGGAGAAAAAAATCTAGATCTAGTACACACAGATATTTGGGGACCGGCTAAAGTGCCCTCACCGGGGGGGAAGAGATTTATGATGACTATAACTGATGATTGGTCTCGGTATTCCCGGGTGTATTTTTTGAAAAACAAGTCAGAAGCTCAGGATTGTTTTAGACAATATAAAGCTTGGAGCGAAAAACTCCATGAAACTCCAATCAAGAGAGTATGGAGTGACAATGGTAGAGAGTATACTTCTAACCAGTTTGAGGATTTTCTAAGGGAAGATGGGGTCCAACACCAAAAGACAGTTCCAGAAAATCCGGAACAGAATGGGGTAGCTGAAAGGTTAAATAGAACACTAAGTAATACTGCTAGAAGTATGTTGTCAGATAAAAAGATAGGAAAAAGGTTTTGGGCAGAAGCAATGAACTGTGCTAATTACCTCAAGAATAGAGTTCTTACTTCAGCTATAAAAGATCAAACACCTTATGAGAGATGGACAGGCCGGAAACCAGACATATCTCACTTAAAGGTTTTCGGCAGTTAAGTATTCAGTCTAGATACTGATCGGTCTAATTGGAAGCTATATCCTAAAGGAAAACCGGGATACTTATTAGGATATGATGAGGATGTTAAAGGATATAGAGTTTATGATATAAAAAGGGAAGATATAATCTTAGTAAATCATCTAGTAGTTATGGATGAAGGAAAGTCTGTGGATCCCTTCAAATATACGAAAGTCAGTAAAAATCAGATTTGAGTCAGAAAATTCCGATGAATTTGAGCTTCCTAACTATCCAGGTTTTAGAGAAGATGACATTCTTGCAAGTACAAATCAGACCGAAAAGGACTCGGCTGTGGAAACTCCAGTGACAACTCTACCCGAAGCGGAAAACGTGGTGGAAATTGATTCGGAATCAAGGGATAGGGGAGAAGCCGAGTTTGTTCGAAAGAATCCTCGAGAACCATCTATTCCGGCCTTTGATTTTGAGGGGGGGAGGAGAAGTAGCAAAAGACTGCAAGAAAAACAGGTTAATAACAAGGGAACTAAACTATCTCATCAAGATGAACCTCAAACTTATGGAGAGGCGATGACTTGTCCAGAAATAAACCGGTGGAAGACAGCCATCAATGAGGAGATGGCCTCAATCATGGCAGCCGATACTTGGGAGCTGGTGGATTGTCCACCTAACCGAAAACCAATCGGTTATAAGTAGGTTTTCAAGTTAAAACTGAACCCAGATAAAACAATCGAGCGCTACAAGGCCAGATTAGTGGCAAAGGGATTTACACAAAAGGAGGGAATTGACTACGAGGAAACCTTTGCCCCGGTGGTCAGATTTCCCTCCGTCCGCATACTTTTCAGTTTAGCAGCAGCGCAAGACATGGAAGTGCACCAGATGGACATCAAGACAGCCTTTTTGCAAGGAGAATTGGAAGAGGAGATCTTCATGCGACAACTTGAAGGTTTTGTGGAGGAAGGAGAGGAGAGGAAGGTATGCCGGCTGATTAAATCTCTTTATGGCTTGAAACAGGCGCCTCGACAATGGAATAAGAAGCTTGATGAGTTTCTTACCGGTCTGGGATATATTCGGATCAGCTCAGATCACTCAATCTATGTTTTCGAAGATGAGGAAGGTTTTATATTTATTGCAATTTATGTTGATGATTTGCTTGTTTTAAGTGAATCAATGGAAAAAATTAATAAACTGAAAACCAATCTTAAGGGGAGATTTGAAATGAAGGATATGGGAGAAGCAAAATATATTTTGGGAATTCAAGTAGAGAGAGACCGAAAAAGGAAAATTATAAGACTGACTCAAAAGGAAGCAATAGGGAACATGCTTGAAAAATTTCAAATGGATAAAGCTAATAGTTGTACAACTAGAATGGAGTTGAAGAAGGGAAGAGAGGGGAGTGAGGAAGAAGGAGTCATAGTCTTAGACGAGGAATTATCTCCTGATGAACAGAAGTTCATGCAGACTATTCCTTACAGGCAAGTAGTGGGAAGTCTAATCTATTTTATGAATTGTACCCGGCCGAATTTAGCTGCAGCTGTAGGAGTGCTGAGTAAAAGTCTAAATGCTCCCACTAAGAAGGATTGGGAGGCAGCTAAGAGAGTCCTTAGATATTTGATAGGAACTAGGGATCTATGGTTGCATTTGGGTGGGGAGAATACTGACATCACTACTTGGAGTGATGCCAGTTATGGTGATGCTCCGATGAGGTGATGCACTTCTGGATATGTATTATATGTGGGTGATGGGGCTTGCTGTTGGAGTAGTAAACAGCAAAAGGTTATTGCTCAATCCACCATGGAGGCTGAGTATATGGCCTCTTGCTCTGCTGTAAAAGAATTGATGTGGGTCAAGTCTTTGCTTGGTGAGCTTTGTCACCTTAAGAGTGGTGTGCAGAAAATATTTTCTGATAATCAGGCAGCAATCGCTATTTCTGCCAATCCTAAACATCATTTTAAAGCCAAACACATGGACATCAGACTCAGTTTTGTTAGAGAGAAAGTAGAAAACAAAATAATCAGTTTAGAGTACAGACCAGATAGTGAGATGGTAGCAGATATGATGACCAAACCTAAGCCTTCCCCTAAGCTAATTTTCTGCAGGGAGAAGTGTGGTCTGAAATTAAAGATTGACTAGAAAATAAGAGGAGTGTAGAAACTAATGGTTTTTAAGTATTTTTTAGGACTGAATAGAAATAAAGAAGCCGAGGCAGTCTACCTCTAACTTCTCTCTCCAACTCTCAAACTTGTCGCAGTCACTGAGAAATTAGAGAGGAAGCTAGAGCCATGGCTACCTAGGCTATCCTGAGGTTTACGGAAAATTTATACTAGTTAATGGATTATTTACTAAAAGGTATATGCCGGCCACAGGATTTGATCCTGGTACCTGCCAGTCGACAATCAGAAATAGCCGGTAGCCTTAGCCATTAAGTCTAGCAAATGTGTTACGGAATACATAGTACGATATTTACTTAAACATTAATACGTAGGTTAAATCATTTAACTGTAACTGTTTACGGTATACATAGATCTGGTAATGTATAAGTACGGAATTTGGTACATGCACGAAATCAATACCGCGCATTTATTTCGTAAGTGAAACGAATACCGCGCATGTATTTATTACGGCTACGATTAAATTAGATTCTAATCGGACGACCGGAATTAGCGCCGAGATCGGGGAAGAAGATTTCGGCGGTTTGTGGCCATCGCCACATCGGATGACGCGTGGCGACATTACATTGTATCGTGGAATCTCCGGAGATTATGGCACGGAATTCGGATATGACATGTGTCGACATTTGGGCCATGTCGTACAATGTTCGTACATAAAGTACACCGGCAGCTGTACTTTTGCGTACGAAACTGTATTGTGGTTGGTTCGGTACATCAGTAGATAGAGTCTGTGAGAGAGATAGGACTTAGAAAAATTAGGAGATATGACCCTCTCTCCGAGAGAGCTTCTGTACAAAAGGTCAACTTTGACCCTCCATAACTTACTGCTCAGTGGAGCAAATTCAATGATTCTTTTTGCTATCCACTCAAGGGAGTCTTGCCTTCACAAGGGTGCAAGTGGTCAGATTTTTTGTCTGCCTGGGTGGCAGTTGTTTTTACTGAAACATAAAGGGGTCAGGATTATCCTAGAGGCTTCTTGGAAGCTGTGCACTCTGAGGACTTATGGAAGTCTCAGAGTTTCAGTGATGTCAATATTCTCCCCACCCAAATGCAACCATAGATCCCTAGTTCTTATCAAATATCTAAGGACTCTCTTAGCTGCCTCCCAATCATTCTTAGTGGGAGCATTTAGACTTCTACTCAGCACTCATACAGCTGCTGCTAAATCTAGCCGGGTACAATTCATAAAATAGATTAGACTTCCCACTACTTGTGTGTAAGGAATAGTCTCCTACAGCTGCAGCTAAATTCGGCCGGGTACAATTCATAAAATAAATTTGACTTCCCACTACTTGTGTGTAAGGAATAGTCTGCATGAACTTCTGTTCATCAGGAGATAATTCCTCGTCTAAGACTATGACTCCTTCTTCCCCACTCCCCTCACTTCCCTTCTTCAACTTCATTGAAGTTGTACAACTATTAGCTTAATCCATTTGAAATTTTTCAAGCATGTTCCCTATTGCTTCCTTTTGAGTCAGTCTTATAATTTTCCTTTTTCGGTCTCTCTCTACTTGAATTCCCAAAATATATTTTGTTTCTCCCATATCCTTCATTTCAAATCTCCCCTTAAGATCCGTTTTCAGTTTATTTATTTTTTCCATTGATTTACTTAAAACAAGCAAATCATCAACATAAATTGCAACAAATTTAAAACCTTCTTCATCTTTGAAAACATAGATTTAGTGATCTGGCTGATCCGAATATATCCCAGACCGACAAGAAACTCATCAAGCTTCTTATTCCATTGTCGAGGCTCCTGTTTCAAACCATAAAGAGATTTAATCAGTCGGCATACCTTACTCTTCTCTCTATCCTCCACAAAACCTTCAAGTTGTCGCATGAAGATCTCCTCTTCCAATTCTCCATGCAAAAAGGCTGTCTTGATGTCCATCTGGTGCACTTCCATGTCTTTCGCTGCTGCTAAACTGAAAAGTATGCGGACGGAGGGAAATCTGACCACCGGGGCAAAGGTTTCCTCGTAGTCAATTCCCTCCTTTTGTGTAAATCCCTTTGCCACTAATCTGGCCTTGTAGCGCTCGATTGTTTTATCTCGGTTCAGTTTAAACTTGAAAACCCACTTATAACCGATTGGTTTTCGGTTAGGTGGACAATCCACCTGCTCCCAAGTATCGGCTGCTATGATTGAGGCCATCTCCTCATTGATGGCTGTCTTCCACCGGTTTATTTCTGGACAAGTCATCGCCTCTCCATAAGTTTGAGGTTCATCTTGATGAGATAGTTTAGTTTCCTTGTTATTAACCTGTTTTTCTTGTAGTCTTTTGCTACTTCTCCTCCCCTCCTCAAAATCTGAGGCCGGAATAGATGGTTCTCGAGGATTCTTTCGAACAAACTCGGTTCTCCCCTATCCCTTGATTCCGAATCAATTTCCACCACGTTTTCCGCTTGGGGTAGAGTTGTCACTGAAGTTTCCACAGCCGAGTCCTTTTCGGTCTGATTTGTACCTGCAAGAATGTCATCTTCTCTAAAACCTGGATAGTTAGGAAGCTCAAATTCATCGGAATTTTCTGACTCAAATCTGATTTTTACTGACTTCGTATATCTGAAGGGATCCACAGACTTTCCTTCATCCATAACTACTAGATGCTTTACTAGGATTATATCTTCCCTTTTTAGATCATAAACTCTATATCCTTTAACATCCTCATCATATCCTAATAAGTATCTCGGTTTTCCTTTAGGATCTAGCTTCCAATTAGACCGATCAGTATCTAGACTGAATACTTGACTGCCGAAAACCTTTAAGTGAGATATGTCTGGTTTCCGGCCTGTCCATCTCTCATAAGGTGTTTGATCTTTTATAGCTGAAGTAAGAACTCTATTCTTGAGGTAATTAGCACAGTTCATTGCTTCTGCCCAAAACCTTTTTCCTATGTTTTTATCTGACAACATACTTTTAGCACTATTACTTAGTGTTCTATTTAACCTTTCAGCTACCCCATTCTATTCCGGATTTTTTGGAACTATCTTTTGGTGTTGGACCCCATCTTCCCTCAGAAAATCCTCAAACTGGTTAGAAGTATACTCTCTACCATTGTCACTCCATACTCTCTTGATTGGAGTTTCATGGAGTTTTTCGCTCCAAGCTTTATATTGTCTAAAACAATCCTGAGCTTTTGACTTGTTTTTCAAAAAACACACTCGGGAATACCGAGACCAATCATCAGTTATAGTCATCATAAATCTCTTCCCCCCCTGGTGAGGGCACTTTAGCCGGTCCCCAAATATCTGTGTGTACTAGATCTAGAATTTTTTCTCCCTTATAGGTGGCTGATTTAGGAAAGGGTAATCTGTGTGCTTTACCTTGAGCACATCCACTACAATCACTTATATCATCACTCTCACTGAACTGAATCCCTTCCACCACTCCCATCTTTTTCATCTCTCTTAACTTATCTAGATTCACATGCCCAAGCCTCTTATGCCACATCATAATATCATGAACACCAGCATAATAAAGTTTCTTCCTTTCATTACTTAAGATCAGCCTAAACATCCCATGGCTACCTTTCTCAGCAATGAAATAGACATCCTCCTCAAAACTAGCAGTAAAGACTCCTTCCTTAGTGCTAGTGAAAAAACCCTTATAATCTAATACTGATGTAGAGATAAGATTTTTGTTCAGCTCCGGAATAAACAATACATGCGATAATGTTAATATGGATGTCTTTCCTTCTACTAACACTTTCAGATCTACCAATCCTACAAGAGTAGTAGTGACTATCCTCCCATCCCCGTACTCTATCTCTACGGTGGGAATCTTTCTTATCTTAGTGAACAGGTGCCTATCCTTACACATGTGCATTGAGGCACCTGAATCTATAATCCAGCCTGCTTCACCTTTCAATCCACCCTAAGCACATTTCTGCCTTCGTGGAATTTCAACCTCATTTTTCGCCTCCAACTCCTCATCCAAAAGGAGCTCATCGTCTTCGTCCTCGGATTCCGCCTCAAGTACCTGTGTGACAAGGGCCTTTTTCTTTCCTCTCGGGGTACCACCGGTCTGCCCCTCCTTTAACCAAAGCTCGGTTAGCTTAGTGCACTCTGCCATATAGTGCCCCGGTTTCTTACAAAAATGACATAAACCTTTGGGAGCCCTTGGTTCAAACTCATCAGCCTGTTTTTTCTGCTCCCTACCCCCATAGTTTTTGACTCGTTTCCGGGAATCCTTGTTCCTCCATTCGGTCGCTGTTGCCAAGGCTTCGCCACTCTTTCCTCCCCTTCGGATCTCAATCATATTCTCTCGAACGAGAATCATCCCTACAACTGAGTTCCATATCCACCTTGAGTCCGGCAAGTCCTGCACACGGTTGACTATGTTCTCGAACTCATCGGGTAACTTCATCAGTAAACAGTTAACCTTTTATTTTTCACTAAAAACTTTTCCCGCACTCTCTAGCTCCATGAAGAGTGTAGCAAGCTCATTGCAAAAATCCAACATATTTCCCCCTTTGTATACATACTCCTTAACTTTCTGATCAGCCAACTGTTGTTGCTGAATCGTACCACTTCGGTACATCTCTATGAGAGCCATCCAAAGATCGGATGCCCTTTCTACCTGCAAATGAGGACATGCAAGTCCTTGAGTGAGATGGCGTAGGATGAAGTGCTTTGCCGCCATATTGTTGAAGTCTCAGGTTTCAGTATCATTCTCCTTGTTACTCGGAATAGGTGACATGAATGCTGAACCAGTTGTTATTGGTGTGGTCGCCTCCTTCTCCTTTCCTTTGTCCACCACCTCTCCTTCTTTTGTTTCCTCCGTTGAAGGTGAATCCTCTTTCCTGGTGAATCTGCTTCCTCCAAACCCTGGAGGAATTCCAAGACTTGATGGACGCCCTAATCGTCCACTCACTATCATCCAAAACCTTTTTTCGCATAGAGCTCCTATCATCATACTTTCCCAGTTTATGAAGCTAGTTCCATTAAAGATTGGTACCCTAGAGGGTGAGCCTATAACCTGAAAATCTGAGACCTCCATAAGTCCTCAAAGTGGACAGCTTCCAAGAAGCCTCTAAGATAATCCTGACCCCTTTGTGTTTCAGCAAAAACAACTGCCACCCAGGCAAACAAAAACACTAACCATTTTCACCCTTGTGAAGGCAAGACTCCGTTGAGTCGATAGCAAAAAGAATCTCTGAATTTGCTCCCCTGAGCAGTAAGTTATGGAGGGTTAAAGTTGACCTTTTGTACAGAAGCTCTCTGGGAGAGAGGGTCCTATCTCCTAATTTTTCTAAGTCCTATCTCTCTCATAGACTCTATCTACTGATGTACGGAAAGAATCAGAATACAGTTCCGTACGCAAAAGTACAGCTGCCGGTGTACTTTATGTACGAACATTGTACGACATGGCCCAAATGTCGACACATGTCATATCCGGATTCGGTGCCATAATCTCCGGAGATTCCACGATACAATGTAATGTCGCCACGCGTCATCCGATGTGGCGATGGCCACAAACCGCCGAAATCTTCTTCCGCGATCTCGGCGCTAATTCCGGCCGTCCGATTAGAATCTAATTTAATCGTAGCCGTAATAAATACATGCGCGGTGTTCGTTTCACTTACGAAATAAATGCGCGGTATTGATTTCGTGCATGTACCGAATTCCGTACTTATACATTACCCTATGTATATGGTAAACAGTTACAGCTAAATGATTTAACCTACTTATTAATGTTTAAGTAAATATTGTACTATATAATCCGTAACACTACTTCTAGACTTAACGGCTAAGGCTACCGGCTATTTCTAGTTGTCGGCCGGCAGGTACTAGGATCAAATCCTGTGGCTGGCATATACCTTTTAGTAAATAATCCATTAACTAGTATAAATTTCCCGTAAACCTCAGGATAGCCTAGGTAGCCATGGCTCTAGCTTCCTCTCCAATTTCTCAGTGACTGCGACAAGTTTGAGAGTTTGAGAGAGGAGTTAGAGGTAGACTGCCTCGGCTTCTTTATTTCTATTCAGACCTAGAAAATACTAAAATACCATTAGTTTCTACACTAACTTCAAACTGTATTAATGGACTTTACTCGTCGCTAACTTCAAACTGTAGCGATGAACGTTTCTCATTGTTGTAACAAATTGTTACCTTAGAAATCATAGAACAAATGACACCAACAAATATCGGTGAAAAATAAGGTTCACTGTTTTTGGTATGCCGTAAAATTCGAAAGGTTACACGACAAATATTTTTGTATGCCACCTCGGACATTTTTTCAAAGTTACACCACGTCAAATTTTAAAGGATACAACATCATTGCAAAAGATAATCGAATTAACAAAGTACTGCAAAAGATAATCGAATCAACAAAGTACCGCAGGAAATTTAAACTTGAGATGGTACTTGGAAAATACAGTGTAACTCAACTAAACTTTGAAATTCAAAGGTATGTTGTCAAATTTTGAAAGAAAATTCAAATTTCTTTATTTACAAAGTTTGAAAATTTCAATCCAATGAAGCTTAGTTCGTTATGTTCAAAGATGAAATGTGTTAGTTTAGGAAGTATATAATTACCATTGTAGGAAGTAGAAGATTATTAGATTAGTTTTCATTATATGTTAACATTCTTTACTTTTAAAGAAAATTCATTTGCTTTGAGTTTTGAATTTGAATATTGAAGTGTAAATTTGATCAAGATAATCTGAGTTTTTTAGAAGGTTATTATGGTCAGAAGGGAAGTAATTATTTGAATGTTAGTAAGATAAATTGCCTTCAAGGTTTGACATCTGAATTCTTTAAATTAGGAAGTCTTTAATAGATTTCAAAGGGACAGGTTGTGTGTCCAAGGTGTGTGTCGGTTAAAAGTTGAGACTGCATTAACAAAAGTCAAGATAAAGGTAATATGTTTGTAAAGAATTTGTGAGAGTTTTGCTTAGGCAGTTTAAGGTTGCTTGGTTGTAAGTGATCAGTCAAGAAGGGCAATCAAGGTTTACAGGTTATAGGCCTAGTGCAATTCTGAGACCTCCATAGGTCCTCCATAGGTCCTTAGAATGGGCAGCTCACATGAAGCCCCTAGGGTAACCTTGACCCCTTTATGTTTCAGCAAGAATAACTGCCACCCTAACAGACCAAAAATCCGACCACCTTCACCCTTGTGAAGACAAGACTCTCTTGAGTCGATAGCAAAAAGAATATTTGAATTTACTCCCCTGAGTAGTAAGTTATAAGTGGCCAAAGATGACCTTTTGTATAGGAGCTCTCTCGGAGAGAGGAGACTACCTACTAAATTTTCTCAGTCTTATCTCTCTCTCTAAACCCCCACTACTGACGTACGGCACCAATCAAAGTACTGTATCGTACAACAAAGTACAAGTGTAGGCGTACTTTTTGTACGGCCATCGTACGACATGGTGAAAATGTCGACACATGACATATCCGGATTTGTTCCCGTATTCTCCGGAGTTGGCGCAATCTATTGTTGTTGCGCCATGTGTCACTTCACATGGCAATGACCGTAAAAACGCCAAAAACACTTGTTTCGCGATCGCGACGCCTATCGTGGCAGTCCGATCAAAACCGGTTTTAATTTTAGCCGTTGAAGATAGATGTGCGTTATTTTTTTCGCGGTCGAAACAAATGCGCGGTATCCGTTTTGTAAAGTACATAAAATCGTACTATACTTCAATTATTTTTATGTATTTGGAATCGATTCATCAAGTGAAATGAATTCGTCTACGTGTTAACATTTATATAATTGTCAAACCCTATAGCACTTAGCACTCTTCCTAGACTAATAGGATAAAGCTAATGGCTACTTGCGACTTTGACGGACGTTAGGTACTAAAATCAAATCTTGGGTCCGTCAAGTACCTTTTTAATGAACCTACCAATCTATTGCCTATCTCCCTCTAGATAGCATAGGCAGCCATGGCTTTAACTTCCTCCCTAACTTTCAGTGACTGCAACAAGTGTGGGAGTTGAAGAGAGGAGTTAGAGGCAGACTGCCTTTGCTTCTTTTCTGCATTATTTATAGAGGTTCACATCTAGAAAATACTAACAAGAACCATTAAATTCTACACTCCCCATGTTTTCTATCATATTTAAATTTAAGACCAGACTTCTCCTTACAGAAAATTAGTTAAGGGGAAGGCACGGGTTTGGTCATCATATCTGCTACCATCTCACTATCAGGACTATACTCTAAATTGATTATCTTCTCTTCTACCTTCTCCCTAACAAAGCTAAAGCTAATGTCTATATGTTTTGCTTTAAAGTAGTGTTTAGGATTGGTAGAAATGGCAATTGCTGCCTGATTATAACAAAACACATTTTGGCCACTCTAAAGATGACCAAGCTCACCAAGCAAGGACTTGACCCACATTAATTCTTTCACAGCAGAGCAAGAGGCCATGTACTCAGCCTCTATGGTGGACTGAGCAATTACCTTTAGCTGCTTGCTGCTCTAGCAGCAAGCCCCATCACCCACATACAATACATACCCAGACTTGTATCTCCTTAGGGGAGCATCCCCATAGCTGGCATCACTCCAAGTGGTGATGTCAGTATTTTTCCCATCCAAATGCAACCATAGATTTCTAGTCCCTATAAGATATCTAATGACCCTCTAAGCTGCCTCCCCATCCTTCTTAGTGGGAGCATTCAGGCTCCTACTTAGTACTCCTTTAATGCGGCTATGTCTGGCCGGGTACAATTTATAAAATATATTAGGTTTCCCACTACTTGTCTATAGGGGATTGCCTGCATAAATCTTTTCTCTTCCATGCCTAACTCATCACCTTAGATTATAACTTCCTCTTCCACACTCCCCTCACTTCCCTTCTTTAGTTCCATTAGAGTGGTACAACTATTAGCCTTGTCCATTTGTAATCTTTCAAACATGTTTTCAATGGCCTCTTTTTGAGTTAATCTTATTATCTTTCTATCTCTGTCTTTCTCTACTCGAATTCCCAAAATATACCTTGCTTCTCCCATATCCTTCATCTCAAGTCTTCCTTTTAGATCATTTTTCAACTTATGTATTTTATCCATAGATTTACTAAAAACAAGCAAATCATCAACATAAATTGCAATGAAAATAATTCCTTCCTGATCTTCAAACAAAAAAATTAAGTGATCTGAGCTGATCCGAATGTATCCCAAACTCGTAAGAATCTTATCGAGCTTCTTATTCCATTGCAGGGGCGCCTGTTTCATCCTATATAAATATTTGATCAATCTGCATACCTTGTTCTCCTCCCCTTGCTCCACAAATCCTTCGGGTTGTCGCATAAAAAATTCTTCTTCCGACTCTCCATGTAGGAAGGTCGTCTTGATGTCCATCCGATGTAGTTCTATGTCTTCTACTGCCGCCAGGTTGAGTAGTATCCGGACAGGGGGAAACCTGACGACAGTAGTATCCGAACAGGGGGAAACCTGACGGCAGGGCAATTGTCTCCTTAAAGTCAATTCCCTCTTTTTGGGCAAATCCTTTCGCCACTAAACGAGCCTTGTATCGCTCTATGGTGTTTTCCGGGTTGAATTTCAACTTCAATACTCACTTACAACTGATTGGCTTTCTGTTAGGAGGACATTCCACCATTTCCCATGTAGCGGCCGCCATAATTGAAGCCATCTACTTATTAATGGTTGTCTTTCATCGGTTCCTTTCAGGACAGTTCATCGCCTCACCATAAGCTTGAGGTTCATCGAGGTGAGAAAGTTTGGTTACCTTGTTGTTAGCTTGTCTCTCTTGCAATCTTTTGCGGCCTTTACTTCCTCCCTCAAAATTTGTTGTCGGAATAGATGGCTCTCGTGGATTTTTCCGAACAGTTTCTACTTCTCCCCATTCCCTTGATTCCGGGTCTATTTCCTCCATGTCTTCCGCTTCAGTTGGAGTTGGCACTAGAGATTCCACGGTTGAGTCTTTCTCAATCTGATTTTTATCTGCAAGATCATCATCTTCTTGAAAACTTGGATATTCAAGAAGCTCAAAATCATCAAATTTTTTTGATCAAATCTGATTTTAACTATCTTTGTATGCTTAAAAGGATCTATAGATTCCCTTTCATCCATAACCACTAAATGCTTCACTAGAATTATATCTTCTCTCTTACGATCATAGACTCTATATCACATCTACATCAAATCCTAGTAGATTTCCAGGTTTTCCTTTCGGATCTAACTTCCGATTTGACCGATCTGTGTCTAGACTGAACACTTGACTACCAAAAACCTTTAAGTGTGAAACATATGGTTTTCGGCCGGTCCATCTCCCATAAGGAGTTTGGCCTTTTACTACCGATGTACGAACTCTATTCTTGAGATAATTAGCACAGTGCATTGCTTCTGCCTAGAATCTCTTTCCTATCTTCTTATCCGACAACGTACTCCTAGCACTATCACTTAGTGTCCTATTTAATCTCTACGCTACACCATTTTGCTCAAGATTTTCAGGCACAGTCTTTTGATGTTGCACTCCATTTTCTCTCAAAAAATCCTCAAGTTGATTGGAGGTATACTCTCCCCCATTATCACTCGTTACTCTCTTAAAAGATGTTTCATTAAGTTTCTCACTCCACGCTTTATATTTTTGAGCCTCTGACATATTTTTTCAGAAAGTATAATATAAAATATCGAGACCAATCGTCATTGATTGTCATCATAAACCTCTTACCCTCAAGTGAAGGCACTTTGGCGGGTCCCCAAATATTAGTGTGTACCAAGTCTAAAACTATCTCCCCTTTATTAGTTACTTCTTTTGGGAAGGGTAACTTGTGTGCCTTACCTTTAGCACATCCACTAAAGTCACTTAGGTTTTCACATTCTCCAAACTGAATTCCTTCCACTATTCCCATCTTTTTCATTTCTTTCAACTTTTCTAAATGTACATGTCCCAGCCTCTTATGCCACAACATAATATCATGAACACC
This sequence comes from Zygnema cylindricum, assembly GCA_037447655.1. Taxonomy (NCBI): domain Eukaryota; kingdom Viridiplantae; phylum Streptophyta; class Zygnematophyceae; order Zygnematales; family Zygnemataceae; genus Zygnema; species Zygnema cylindricum. Next base: position 85,688 of record JBBHKE010000467.1, on the reverse strand, counting down.
AGCATAATAATTTTTTTTCTTTTCATTGTTTAAATTTAGCGTAAACAACCCTGGGCTACCTTTTTTAGCAGTGAAATAAACCTTTTCTTCAAAGGTAGCAGTAAAGGTTCCCTTCCTAGTGCTAGTCTCAAAACCCTTATTATCTAACATAGACGTTGAGATGAGGTTTTTGTTTAACTTTGGAATAAACAATACATCAGAGAATGTAACTATAGATTTCTTCCCTCCCACTAAGACTTTTAGATCTACCGTTCCTACCATAGTAAAAGCCCTCCCTTCCCCATACTCTATCTCTTCAATATGAATCTTTCTCATCTTAGTGAACAGGTATTTTTCCATACACTTGTGCATGGAGGCACCCGAATCCACAATCGAACCTCCTTCACCTTTGAATCCTCCGAAGGCACATTTCTGCTTTCGTGGATTTTCGACCTCGGTCTTCGTCTCCTACTCCTCATCTAATAAGAGCTCATCATCCTTATCCTCGGATTCCTCCTCATGTACTTACGTCACACGAGCCTTTTTCTTTCCTCTCAAAGATCCACCGATTTGCCCCTCTTTTAACCGAAGTTCGGTTTGCTTAGAGCACTCAGCCATATAGTGCGCTTGTTTCTTACAAAAATGATATAGCCCCTTAGGAGCCCTCGGTCAAAACTCATGAGAGTGATTTTTTTTCCACCCGCCCTCGTAGTTTCCGACCGGTTTTCCAGAATCCTTGTTCCTCCAATCGGTATCGGCTGTCAAGTCTTGCCCACTCTTTCCTCCCCTCAGGATCTCTATCATATTCTCTCGAATGAGAATCATTCCTATCATATAATTCCATATTCACTTTGAGTTCGGCAAGTCTTGCACTCAATAAACTTTATTCTCAAACTCATCGGGTAACTTCATGAGCAAGCAATTAACCTTTTCTATTTCTAATTTTCTAGCACTTTCTAACTCCATGAAAAGTGTTGCAAGCTTATTACAAAAATCCAACCTCTTCCCCCCCTTGTATACATATGGATGTATTTTTTTATCAACCAACAGCTGTTGCTGAATTGTACCACTTCGGTACATCTTTGTGAAAGACACCCATAGATCATATGCCCTTTCTACTTGCAAATGAAGAGATGCAAGTCCTTGAATAAGATGGCGAAGTATGAAGAGTTTTGTCGCCATGTTATTGTAGTCCCATCTATCAATATCACTCTCCCCATTCCTCGGAACAAGTGACATGAAAGCCAATCCCGTTGCTATAGGTGTTGCAATCAGTGTGATTGTCTCTTTTTCTATCCCCTTATCCATCACAATTCTCTCGCAATCCTCACTCTCCTCCGGTGAAGCTGGATCCTCTTTTTTGGTAAACCTAATCCTTGCAAACACACGAGGAATCCTAAGGCTAGATGGACGCCTCACTCGTCCACTCAGTATCCTCTAAAACCTTTTCTCACATAGAGCTCTTACCATCATACTCTTCCTGTATATGAAGCCATTTCCATTAAAGATGGGCATCCTAGAGGGTGCGCCCATAACGAGCAAAACTAAGACCTCCATAGGTCCTCAGAATGGGCCGCTTACACGAAGCCCATAGGATAACCCTGACCCCTTTATGTTTCAGCAAGAATAGCTGCCTTCCTAGCAAACAAAAACTGTGACCACCTTCACCCTTGTGAAAAGAAGACTCCCTTGAGTTTATAGCAAAAAGAATCTCTCAATTTGCTCCCTTGAGCTGTAAGTTATGATGGTAAAAGATGACCTTTTGTATAGGAGCTCTCTCGCAGAGAGGCGGCTACCTACTAATTTTTCTAAGTCCTATCTGTCTCTCTAAACCCCCACTACTAATCTACGACACCAATCAAAGTGCGGTATTGTACAGGAAAGTATAGGTGCCGGTGTAATTTTTGTACGGCCATCGTACGACATGGTCAAAATGTCGACACATGCCATATTCGGATTTGTTCACGTATTTCCGTTAACCAGGGCTTTCCCAGTATTATCTCCTCAAAACCCAAATTCAATATTTCACACAAAATTTTCATTTTATAACCTTGGATATCAATTTTTTTTATGTCAGTTTGTAAATCTAATGTGGACTTATTACCATTTGCCACTTGAACATGCAAAGGTTTTTCCCTTATGACTGTAGGAATTTTATGTTCCTCTACAAACATATGTGAAATAAAATTATGTGTAGCACTTCAATCTACCATAACTCTCTATGGTTTCCCTTCCACTAAAGACTCGAATCTGATCAAACTGTGTCTGGTGTCATTGTTACTTAACTGTCCTAACATAGGTCCTTTGTTAAGAGTTTCATCATAAGGATTGTTCAAACTATGAAGTGTAGTTAGAATCATTATAAATTCAGCTATCCTAACCAATCCATTCATTAGCTTGCCCTCCAAAGTTAATTCCTTAACCTCTGGATCTAATCGACTCAATTGAGGACTTTCAGCTAGTGTTTTCCCACCTCTTGGGCTTCTTGCTCAGCTAGGTATAATGCAATATCCTCTTCGAGACCTTCATTGACATCGACTGTTTTTAAAGAACCCTTATTTGTACAGTCCTTAGCGTAATGACCTAGACCTCCGCATTTGAAATAAGTGACCGTCTTTTTGGGTTTTGTGCACTCCCTACTGTAATGTCTTTTCTCTCCACAGTTATAACAATTAATCTTCTTCAATTGTGCACACTCAAATGCTCTATGACCCCTTTTTTGAAAAATAGTGCATGTGGGTATGGTAAAATTAGGTTTCTGAGCATTAATGCTTGGTTTAGGACTCTTAAAGTATCCCCCTCTATTGTTAAATTTTTTTCCTGCATTAACACTCTGTCCCCCTCTTTGATTTCCCTTGAAGATATTTTGCCTATTCACCAGACAAGCATTAAAACCCTCTTCCACAAATTCCTCCTCATCCCACTCTGATACTTCATTCAAATTAACCTTGAGTGACCGAGTTTCCCGATTATACCCCAACTGATCCTCAGTGACCGAGTTTCCCGATTATACCCCAACTGATCCTCTAATTCCAATGACTTATCCTGTAATTCCTTCAAATTGTTAAAAAAATTATGTTTCAGTTCTGATTTCAGTACATGGTTTAGAAAGTTCAAAAAATGAAACTTAGTCATTTCATCAGTCAAATCTATGACATGAATGCTAGATGAGTCAAATTCTACAATATAATCCTTCATTGATCCAGTCTGCCTAAAGTTCAGCCACTTTTCTTCCATTCTGGATTTATAAGAGACCGACAAGTAACGCGATTTGATCGCGGTTTTAAAAGCCTCACAATCAGCATTATCATAAATTAAGTTAGACCTTCTTTGAGTGTAATACCAAATCTGAGCATCACCTTTTAGACAACTAACAACAAAAGAAGTGTAAACGTCACGATCACAATTTCTGGATTCCAAATAATACTTCATATGAACAATCCAAGCATCCAACTCATTAATCTTCTTTCCATCAAAAGATGGTGCCTCACTAATAGACAATTTTAGATCTCTTATCTTTTTAGGCTTATCATGATCATCCTCCCTAAAACTAACATTCATTTTACTACTTTCACCCTTTTGGTCATTAATATCATTCTTAGTTTGAATTAAGTTAATGAGCTCATCCAATTTCTCATTTGAAACATATCCATTTTCCTTAACAATTTTCAATTCACTTTTCAATTCGAAAATTGTTTTATCTACAGCAGTAGCATGATTACTAAATCTTTTGACCATTTTCACAATACGTTTTTTCAAAACATTCAAAGCATTTTCCATTTCATGTTCCCATGCAGATTTTGCCATTCTCACACAATGAAATCAAGGAATAAGAAAGGTAGAATATAATTATTCAAAAGAGTTTGCAGCAGATTTGAAGTCCTCGGATTTCTCCAATCCAAGACTTCCTTTCCTTAACAAATCCTTTGATAGATATCAAAATCTAAAAATTAAATAAACATTAAAAGTAAGTAAGTGTAAATTCAATTTTCCCAAACAACGAAATTGAAAGATAAAAAGTTTCCTCACAAATTTTGCAGCAGCAAAAGCTCTCAAAGGTAAAATTAAACCACAAATTTTGCAACAACAAAATTAAAAAGCAATCAAAGGTAACAATTTAGGGTTTGAAAAGTTTTAAGTCATTTTTGGACTCTTTTGCTCTTGAAGAAGTAAAGTGCTCCACTTTCCTTCTCCTCCATTAGCAAATTTCCCATTTCCCACTACCTCAGGATCTTTTGTTCTCTAATCCTCACATCCTCCCCCTTCATGGCTTCAAGCCCTCCCTCTACACATGAATCATTGTTAGGAGAAGGCAAGTTTGTTTGGTCTCTAGGTAATTGGAGTGAGCTTCAGCGGTGGCTACCCCGCCTTAGTCCTGAGGACCTAAGCACTCCCTACATCTAACCAGCGGCCGCTGGCACTATAGTCACTTAGTTTCCCTCCAATCCCCCACCATTTCACATTGTGGTTCTACCAACACAAGTTAGAGCACCCTCACCGATCACGGCAGTCGATTTTCGGGTGAGCAAAATTCTCCATGGTTTCCAACCAAAGCTTAAATACCATATGTAATAGGATGTCATACCTCTCAAGAAATCCCATAACTACATCACATTTAAACAACACATTCCACACATTCGAAAATTACACATTCACATTGGAAAGCACTCACATAAAGAAATAAACTTTAAACTAGAAGAAGCTTTTGTCCACATAACATAAGCTTGGTCTCTTGCCCTCGTGGCTCAACCCTTTTTATTAAAGTATTTCCACTGCTTTCCACTCTTAAATAATTTTATCTCTTAACTACTAAAACACTACTTAGTTTGTAAGAGATATCAATGCCAAAATGCCAATACTCCAATTTGGTTTTAATCGCTCAGAACCAAGATCAGTCAGAATTTCCACAAACTTTTCCAAAGGAAAAGATGTTTACTCTCCTCTTAGACTTCACTAGTTATCCATCATCGCCCTGGACGAGCCGGGCTAGAGTCAACGCTCCGTTGAACAGGTTTTACTTGGGCCAATCATTGATCAGCAAAGACTCTGACTGACCAATGCAAAAACGTGAGAAATCTCTTACTAACTACGTAGCATTTCTAACCAATCAAACGCTACGTTTCACTCCGTAAC
>JBBHKE010000467.1:0-80566 GCA_037447655.1 Zygnema cylindricum | reverse complement strand
ACATGTGAACCAATTACGTAGACAAATACGTAAAATAACGCAGACACATGCGTAACAGAATCCCACTCAATACTAAAAAGTGCCTAGGGATTAACAACAAACAACGCAGACACATGCGTAACCCTCCCACGAGTAAAGTTATACTAACAAGTAACCGAATCGAAACGAATCTAATAAAATACTATCAAACCCACCGAAAACGCCAGATAAAATCTGGTTTCTTGTTGTTTGTTAGACAAGAAAGAATAACCTTCATCCATCAATGCCAGAATAGCAATCCAATCCAGATATACAAGTGAGACAAAGAACAAAGTTCGGCTTTAATAGAAAGTCTTTTGTAACATTTTGTCCTAAGTGGACCATTAATCAAAGTTATTGCTTTCCTAAAACTCTACTCTGTCTATTGTTTGTTGTTCTTTGGTCTAAAATAGACCGCAAAAGCCACCCAAACTATCATAAAATAATCTAAGCAAAGCTAAGCCAATGAACAATCATATTGAAATGAGCACCCTCCCAATGCGTACACAGACGCAACAAACAACAATTAGGGATCCGTGAAAAATCATAACTCACCCTAAGACAATGCGTACACAGACGCAATAAAATGCATAAACAGATGCATTAACCAAGTGTACACAACAAAATGCATAAACAGATGCATTAACCAAGTGTACATAGACGCAACAGTATGCATACACAGATGCATTAAATAATATCTAGGGTTTCATGAAAATCACAAGAAACCTTAAGACAAATGCATAAACAATGCACAATAAACAAGCATATACATAATAACTGTAATTAATAATAAAAGAATGCATCACACATAAACAAAAGTATAATCAAATAATAAATGTATCATTTAAATGCATGACCTAACTGGTTCCCCTAAATTACTACATCTTTGGTCCCTACTTTACTAACCAACATTGATAATTAACTCCTAACAAAGTTCATTCTTACATATACACTTGTGAGCTGTCAAAGAATCACTAAGTGTCAAAATAACCAACGTAAATTACGTAACTGTCACTAAATCCTATTCATCTATAATAACCTTTTACTAAGAGTAAACTAATCGTAAGCGTACACCTGAGAGTCAAGCAATCATAAACGTAAACTTGTCTACAAGTACGACATTGTACACACACAAATCAAACCCCTCCCCCTCCCACTCCCCCTCCCCAGAGAGAGAGAGAGAGAGAGAGAGAGAACCCTAATTGATCATTTAAATATAAACATCATAATCAACCCTAATTTCTTTACAAACAAGACAAACAAATGTTGTTCCAAATATAAACAAGTACACACAATCTCACAAAATCGTATGCTGAGTCATGCTGAGTCACTCAACGAACTTCTTGGAATTTCGTCAAACAATCTGGGACGTCAAAAATAAACATAGTGTGATTGACTCGATTTCGCGTCCCCACTTCTTGAAAAATAACGGTGGCCTATATCCGGCGTCCGTAGCTCTTGTTCGGCACCCTCGAAATTATACACACTTCGAATATCATACATCGGATCGCCTTCGCAATCCGCCGTCCATTTCACTTACGCGAACCGTACTTTTACATATGTTTGTTCGCGTCACTTCAATTTAATTCCGGATGTTCCAAAACAATTTGTACCATCACTCCCCCAATCCTCAAATCCATTCAAACCTCCACATTTCATTTAGTGAGTACTTACGCAATAAAATCGCGTCAAGTACGCACGAAACGTCGCGTACGCATGAAGCTTCGCGTACGCACGAAACTAACTTTTCCAAAACAACACTTATAAACCAACATTCAAGGGACGTCACAATGTCGTCGAACCTTCAAACGTATTCAAGTTTTCTAACAGTGAATCGACCTAACAACGTCGTCGCCCGCCAATTTCATTTGAGGATACCAGTGTGCGACTTTTTGAACTGATGTCATTGGTAGTTCAGTCGAAACGATGAACCACTATCGTCCGTCATTCGCACTTTCGACCTAACGAGGTGTCCTCATCCATTAAATTGCTTTGTCGTACCCATCATTGAAGCAATGGCATGATGTCATCGCATGCACTGCGACAAAGATCCATCATCGCTAATACGTTGTCCCCACAAAGAAATCGCAAGACACGAGAATAATAATACTGAAAGATAACAAGACAATGCATACCAGTCAACAACATAGGAAAACCACACTAATGGAGAGGCAATGAGATGTTAGGATATAGATTCAGAGCGAAAGGCGACGCTACAACATAGTAGTATACAAATACTTTAGAAGAACAACAAAATTCAAAAAAAATCAACGCATTCTGAATGGGAATAATAGCAAAAAAGGAAGGATGCAACAAAACAATTTAATAGATAGGAAAAGACTGATTGAAATGGCTTACTTGTTTCGTAAACTCCGGTTAAATGCTCTGGAAACTTCCTTATGGTCCTTGGAACGATTTCTTTCTCTCCATTTCTTTCGCAGTCCTTCAGCATCCAGTTTATTACTCGCATCCGAGTAACCTAAGTCGACACGTGTTGAACTTTTTTGTGGGAAACGCGTCCTCTTGCATTTGCTGAGGACGGATAAAGCCCTTCCACAAAGGCCGCCGGGTCAATCAAGGTTTCGACTTGCGCCTCACTCTCCTCCTCATTCGGAAATGCGTTTTCCTCGCGTTCCTCTAATTTTCTTCATCTTGTTCAGACTGAGGGTTATGGGGATTGTTGATATTTTTGGCAGGGTTGGCACCCCATCATCTATTAAGGGTCCACATACTTTCAAACACTTAGTATCACTTAAAAAAAAAAAAATAGGAGTAGCCAAAAAAGAAAAAAGTGACCACCCAAGCAAATGAGGAAGAAGTTGCGATGGTGTCATTGTCATTTTCACAAATACATTTATATAAAATACAAGATGCAAGTGAAAGTGAATTTGCGCAGTAAAAATGGAAGGATTTGCCATTTTGATTTTTTGTTAAAAATTCAAATTTTGAACGTTAGCATGGCTTTCATCTAAAAAATATTTCAAAAAGCGGGAAATGAAGCAAGATCACGTAAAAGTCGTTTGAATTTGCCAAAATATTCCAAAACTAACGTCGTCGATGAAATGTTGAGAGTTGTAAAAGGATTTCCTACCTTTCAAGAAATCCCATTACTCCATCATATTTCAACCACACATTCCACACATTGGAGAATTACACATTCTCATTGGAAAGCACTCACATAAAGAAATAAACTTTAAATTAGAAGAAACTTCTGTCCATATAACATTAGCTTTGGTCTCTTGCCCTCGTGGCTCAACCCTTCTTATTAAAGTATTTCCACTGCTCTCCACTCTTAAATAATTTTATCTCTTAACTACTAAAACACTACTTAGTTTGTAAGAGATATCAATGCCAAAATGCCAATACTCCAATTTGGTTTTAATCGCTCAGAACCAAGATCAGTCAGAATTTCCACAAACTTTTCCAAAGGAAAAGATGTTTACTCTCCTCTTAGACTTCACTAGTTATCCATCATCGCCCTGGACGAGCCGGGCTAGAGTCAACGCTCCGTTGAACAGGTTTTACTTGGGCCAATCATTGATCAGCAAAGACTCTGACTGACCAATGCAAAAACGTGAGAAATCTCTTACTAACTACGTAGCATTTCTAACCAATCAAACGCTACGTTTCACTCCGTAACATTTACGTGCAAAAGTGCGCGCCAAAGGAAACGGGACTTCGCACAAACGTGCGTCGCAAATTTCGCACGCGAAACTTCTTACAAAATTCCATAAAATGAAAGTGACGTTTCGTACTAAAATTTGTACGAAACGAACCATCATGCGTACCAAACGAAATATTGATTTTGTTTGGTACTTTATAAACGTACGCCTTAAATTCCGCGGCTAGTTTGACCCTTAACTCGTATTAATGAAAACCTAATCGTTATTGTGACCTCGCGTTGTCTCCTAAATACACCTTTCACTATATATTTTAAAATGCGACCCCAAATTGTGCGATTCTTTTGCAGACGTCTATCAAATTCGAAACTCTATTTTCGTAATACTTAAATACCCATTTACGAACAAGTTTGATCCGCTATTAGTGTTACACAAAGCAAGGCTAATGAACTACCATATTGAAATGTATCCTCCAAATGACACACATGCGTTCACAAACGCAACAAACAACAATTAGGGCAAGATGAAAATCACAACAGACTCTAAAACAATGCGTACAAAGACGCAACAAAATACATACACATATGCATTAACAATCTGTACACAGACGGAATAGCATGCGCACACAGAAGCATGAATAACATATAGGGTTACATGAAAATCACAAGAAACCCTAAGTCAAATGCATAAATAATGCATAACACATAAACAACAACGTAATGAAACAATAAATTTATCATTAAAATGCATGACCTAATCGACAACCCTAAATTACTACATCTTTGGTCCCTACTTTTCTTAACAAGCATTGATGATATTTTGCTAACAAAGCTAATAGCTATATATACCCTTGTGAGCTTTCAACAAATCACTAACTGTCAAAATATCCAACGTAAATAACGTAACTGTCATTAAGTCCTATTTAACCATAATAACCTAATATTAAAAATAACCTAATCGTAAGCGTACACCTGAGAGTCAAGCAATCGTAAGCGTACACTTGTCTGCAAGTACGACACGTAATCACACACAATTGAAAATGTCTAACCCTAAATGATCACATAATTAAAACATGTCATAATCAACACTATTTTGTTAACACGGAAAAGACAAAACATTGTTGCTCCAAATATTTAAAAGTTCACACAATCTCGCAAAGTCGTAAGGTAGGTCATGGTGAATAAGTCAAAAGGATTCCACGAATCTTATCACAACATCGAGGACGTCCAAAAACATAAATCGTGTCATTGACGCGATTTCGAGTCCCCACTCTTTGCAAAATAACGGCGGCCATCTTATTCGGCACCCTCGATGTCACGCCACGTGGTCCCAAAGTCCACTTGACGAAACGACGTCAAACGGCCAAATCTTCTTCGTACCGCGACTTCGTCCTTCGCCGTAAATGCACCTGTCGAATTGTGTTCCGTACGTGCGACGTACCATTTCAACCTCTTCGACTATTTTACGTCGGATCGCTTTGCGATCCGCCGTCCATTTCTACAACGCATTCCATAAATTATGTGCGCTAGTTCGCGTCACTCAAATTCCTATTTCGTACGCACCACACCAGCATACGTCTTCTCCCCCAAACCTTAAATCCAATCGAACTTCCACACTACATTTTGTGAGTACTTACACATTAAAGTTCACGTGAAATACACACAAAACGTCGCGTACGCACGAAACTAAATCTTTAAAAACATCAAGTATTTGTTGGTCTCGGAGCGATATATTTGGATCCTTGACTATTCGATAAATTATTTACTCTCGGTATTAGTGTTATCACGATAATTTTTTTTCTGATACACAATAGTAACATTTTCAACCGGAGACTCCCTCTGGTCTCCAGGACAAAACATCGAAAAAATAGTGGAGCGGTCGAAAGTCGATAGTCCCACGATTTGGGAATTTGGGGATGACTTGCGATCGTATAATATGTAAATTCATCCAAGCGAGGGAAGATATTAGCGCATTGAGTTGGGGCGTCATCTTTGTCGTTTAAAGAACAATGATCGGGTCTATAATCCCGTACGGTACACCTTTCGTAAGAGCGATATTGTCCAAACGTTGATATCCATCTTTATACAAATTATAGACCTTTGGTCGTCCGTTTGAAAATCTTTAAATAGGCCGACTTTCTGTTTGTTTGCACCCCCGGACGGCGTATCTCCCGGCCAACATTACTAAATGGGTAACTTTGTCCTTCGGCCCATGGTAGCAAACGGGTAGCTTTGTCCCTCTGCTAGCATCAGCAAACGGGTAACTTTCAAAGTGCTCACTCGGCAATTGTTCTTGACAATCAAATCTTGGTTGCTCGATCCTATCAATGAATAAAGATAAAGCCGCCACGTGCACTAAAGAGTCTTCAACAGTAAATCGTTTGTTCGTGACCGTCCGATTATAGGATGTTGGCAGTTCAAAAGCCAGTCGTCTTTTTCAACAAGTACGATTTCATGCCGTTAATTTTTTGCTCGATTTTCGTCAATCGTTCTGTTGGTTTAGGTTGTATCTACAAATATATGTACAAACGACTTGAATAGTACAATAGTACTAAGACGTTTTGATAAACAGGACACGGTCCATGCGGTGTAACGGGCATGCTAAAGGGGCATGATAAACAAACATGATAAAACAGGACACGGTTGATACCCGTGTAATAGGCGTTGATTTACTAGTGAGGAATAAAAATCCGCTACCAAATCTTTGAGGAAATCAAAGGAGAACTTGGATTTTTACGAGGAGAACAACTGTAACCGCCGGACCCCCAAAATTTGGCAACCGAATCCGTTCCGGATCCGGCGCGGGCGGTCGGTTAACGGTCGGTCACGGTTTCGGTTGACCGTTTGCGACCTCTGCCGTTCGATAAAAGATAATATCGTTTATCTGACTTTATCGCGATGATAGATTAAGCGATACGCGACACTACAATGTTCCATCGGAACATGCCGCAATATGCTACGCTATCGGGACGCTAAATGTTAAGTGCGCCGCCAGAAACTTGAAGCGTTACTGTACTTTTATTTTGACGCTTTCCTAAAAGTTGACAGCGCAGCACAATGAATTGCGGTACGCCGGTACTTTATATGTTTCCACTTTCCACGGAAAATCGCGTAACACGTTGCGATACGTGGAGCCCTTCATTAATGCAAAATCTTGACGGTATCAATTCGGCCACTACAGTACATCTAAGTACAGTACAGTACAGTCCTGTATTCGTCCTATTCCACTGCGACTGAATATTCGACGAAATTATTTTCTGTTGTCGTTATTACATACGACAGCCCGACAAATGGCTCCTTGCCATGTGGACGTTGAGGATTCGTATTTTATTAGTCACGGAATACAGTACGTACATATACACGAAAAACGAAAACTGAAAAAGGTCCTGTCTTCATAGCTCGTCGCCCTTCGCTACTTCGTCGTCCTGGCTCAGAGTATCAACCATCAAGGAAAAGAAGTACAAAATGAAAAGAAGCGGATTGTGTCGTTTGTTATGTTTCCACAAATGCTTGTTGTTAAAATGACTGGCTGTTTTTCCTAGATCTAAACTTGACTGTTGAACTGCATTGATCTACAAGTGCGCAATTCGTCTAAGTACAATTATTTCTCACTGCGATTTTGCAATTGCAAACTATTTCTTGTTTTACAAAAACACTAATATACAAATCCACAAAAAGTACAGATAACAAGTGAGTCAAATAAGCTTTTTCCTCTTATGGGTATTCTCTCTCTTTCTCTTTCTCTCTCTCTCTTCTTTTCCCTCTCTCTCTTTCTCCTCCTACCCCCACAATGCTTATCTTTAGACACTGATTCAAAACCCTTCTCTCCCTCCCTCTCCGTTTTCCTCATTCCTCCGCTGATTAAAAATAACGGAACGCTTCACGCAGAACTGCAGCATAGAACCGTTACGTCTCTCCTCCGGTTCGATCCTCCTCCTCAAATTTTCCTTTTGGGAAACCACTCCTCTTTTTTTAATTTAAAAACCCAATTCCCAAAAAATGTTGAGCAAGATTTTGAGGTCGATTTCACTTTCGAATCCGGCGTTTCCGACGGCCATGGATCTCCTCTTTTCCACTCTGTTATCGCCCGGGCTCTGTCTGCCACGTCAGCATTCTCCATGGTCATCAATGCTGACGTGGCAATTATCAACCAGACGGCTCTGCGAGGTCTCATCGATGAAGCTTCCCGGAAATTCTCCGGAAACGGTTTTTTGATGACGTGGCCTCGGTACGCCATTAACCATCTGCCACCTGTCTTCTCCGTACGTCCTTCATCGGAGGAAGATTCTATTTTGTCGGATAGTGCCCTGAGTCGCCACGTGGAAGCTTCTGGTCGGCTGGAGACATCTGGCGGCGCTGGAGCATGGCTTTGGGACAATGGTCACATTTTGTACTCTGGGACAATGCCGCCATTTTCGGCGAGAAGAACTGAGCTTGACACGTGGCTTGCCCATGCAACTCTAGTAACAACAAAAAGAGAGGTGATAGACGGAGGAACAGCTGTCACTTGTGGGTCGACTCGACATTTGAAGTCGCGGGTGGGAATAGAGGGGGATGGGAGTGGGGAGGAGAGGGAAAAGGAGGACGAGTGGTTTTCGAAAAAAGAGAAAAATTCTGCTTTGGTGAGGTCTCATTTACAAAGAAAGTTGGATTTAGAAACTGGTTTTGAAGCGGAAGATAACATTAAGGATGAAGTGGTTGAGAGAGGGTGTCCTACGAGGAAGCCATGGATTTTGAAGCCTTGGGACGAGTTTCAAGGTAAATGTTGTTTATTATCATTTTCTAAAGGAAAAAACAAAGTGAAAAAAAGTGAGAGGTAAAAATGGAGTAAAGAGCTTGCCTTGAGTGATGTTTTTTATATATGTTTTTGGAGAAATAGTCGAATTATGTTTTTTTTTCCTCTTGTTGCTCTTTTTTTTCCTATGCGGTGTCATCCTTTCTTTCTTGCTTTTGTACTTTTGTTTTTGAATTTCTCTGAAAGGTACTAGGAGTAAAGACCGAAAAAAAGAAGTTAGAATATAGGTAAAATTTAAGAATCAAGGATAAAAGTTTTATTTTTCTTGTCAATGTATCCAAATATTTGTGTTGTGACTATTTTATGCAGATGGTGGAGGAATGTTCCTTACAGAACTAAATTGTACTTGTAATCCAAAACGATCCTACATCGAATCAGCATCTTCCTCTTTGGACCCCTCGAGTACCCTCACTGTTTCAAGATTTAGAAAGACAAAAATGGGTTTGTAATGCTGTTTCCCCAAAACCTTATCTCACAACAAAAGGTTTAACCATGGCTTCTTCTCCTCGAGAAGGTTTCACTTTAGAAGAACTCCTTCCAATCGTGGCGGATAGTCGTAAAGTTGTGACATTGGTGGCGGTTTCAGGAGGATATATCGATATGTTGATGAATTTTATTTGTACTCTACGACGAATAGGGTTACGAGATCCCTTAGTAGCGGCTCTAGATGAAGAAATGTACCGCTTTGCCTCGGCCCAAGGTTTATCAGTTTATCTTGAACATGTTCTAGAAAAGAGAAGCAACGAAAGTGCGCGAGAAAAAGCATGTGGATATGGAACAAGATGTTTTCGTGAGGTTACTTGCGCTAAACCTCGTGTTGTTTTACGCATTTTAAAACTAGGATATCATGTTTTCTGGACAGATTCTGATATTGCGTGGTTTAGTGACCCAGTTCCGGAAATTTTCGATTTGGGACCGGGAACGTTTCCCATTCAAAGCGAACAATATAAGCTAAATCGCCCGGCTAATGGCGCTGCATGTTCGGGTTTCTATTTTGCGAGATCAGAGCCGTTGGTTATTCAAGCAATGGAAGATATTATAAAACGATCTCTAGAACATGACGATAAATCGGAACAACCAAGTTACTTTTATGTTTTATGTGGAGAAAACGGGGAATATAAAGTAGGAGACGACGAGTGTGTAAAGAATGGTTTGAGAACAATTTTTCTAAATCGAACTACACATCCAAACGGATTGGTCCATGATTTCTGGGACAAACCAATAGAAGTTTGCAAGGAAATGGGATGTGTAACTCTCCATAATAATTGGATACTGGGAAGAACACGGAAAATTCAAAGGTTCAAAATCCGGAACATCTGGTGGTGGGATGAAGAAGCCAGAATTTGCAGATACAATTGGTATGACAATTTCGTCAAAATTGTCAAAAGGAAATGATTAAACCTTACTTATCGATTAGTTATATTCTCGTAATTTATGTGACATTTAGGCTAAAAGAAAATAGTTTTTCAGTACGAATTTGAGACGTCAAAATTAATGATTCATGGGTTGAAGGCAACAATTTTTGCAAATGATAGTATGGTCACTCATGAAATCAAAGGTTCTGTCGTTATCATTTTTGTCTTTTTGTCTAGTTATTCAAGTTTTAGGTCATGTGTTTAAATCTCTTTATTGTGCAATTTTTTTGAAGTTCCTGAAATAAAATGTAAGATTATGGTACTTATTTCGTTGTGACTTGAGTCACAAATATCGAGCAAGTGTAAAACCCTATCGTGGCTCTTGTTGAAATACTTCTTACGCCTGTCTCGGTCTTATTATGTTACTCTAATCTTGTCCTCTAGTCGCAGGAGTATTTTTATCCTATTTTTTTGTTTTTTTTTGTGCTATGTAACCTTTGATCTTTGTGTATTTTTTGATTGCAGTCATGGCTGTGTTAACACCTCATTATTATTACCTCATTTTTTGGATGCCGCATCCACATTAGTTCCTATTTAGTGTGGACTCACCTTGAAGCTCCTGATTAATTCCATTCTTAGTTCCTATACACTTTATGTTTTCTTTTTAAGCCCTAAACCGATCTGGTCTTATTTCTGTTTTAGTGTTGATTTTTCTGAAGCTCCAAAACGATTTCATTTTTAGTTCCTTTTTAGGGTAAATTTATCTTTACCCTAGAGATCAATTCCATTCTTACTTCCTTTTTTGTGAAGATTTACATTGAAGATTTAAACCGATTTCATTTTTTGTCCCTATCTAGTGTGTAAAATAGATTTACCTATAATCTCCAACCAGTTCCATACTTAGTTCCTATTTGGTGTGGATTTATCTCCAAGATTTAAACCTCTCCCATTCGTAGTTCCTGGTTCGTGTAGATTTACCACAAATCGATTTCATTCTTAGGACTTACTTAGCGTGCATTTATTTTGATTTTTAAGTCCCAAACTTTTTTTACTCGTAGTTCTTATTTAGTGCAGATTTACTTTCAAGCTACAATTTATTCCACTCTTAGTTCCTATTTTAAGCTCGTTTACCTTAAGCTTCATACTGATTCTGTTCTCAGTTCCTATTGACTGTAGTTCTATCTAAGCTAAAAAACGGTATCATTCTTTAGTGTAGATTTACCTTCAAGCTCAAATCTGTTTCCATCCTTAGTTCTTTGAACTTCTGAAAAAACGCCCATAACTAGCATGGAAAACTCATCCAAAGCAACTCCCAAAAAGTCAAATGCGTTGACTACAACGTAATAAAGTCAACCATAAATTGCGGATAAAAACTTTATTATGTAATATATATTGTTATATAATCATGCTTCTTCTTTTTAGTAGGAGGCTCGGTCACGCCAAAAGCTTGACTAATGACTAAAACCGAGGTATGGTTCGCCAAAACAATGTCATCAAAAACTTGATACGCACCACCAATCAAAGCAATGTCTAACTGATGCGAAGGAATAATATGGGAAGCCTCCCGACGAACAAAATACCTCCACTCAAAAGTAATTAAAGGTCGCAATAGTGTCATGTGCTTGAATCAACGCTCCCTCGTAGAGCAAATGGACAGCATCAATTGAAGGACATGATCGCAAGAGGAAACGAGAGAGTGGTTCAAAGGTGGATAAAGGAGGTTAAGCCTGGAACCATGAGCACTCGCGAATTGAGTACACGTGAAAATAAAGTGGGAAAAAAACAACACTGCTTATTGTTATACGCATTAATAACACTAATCCGGTCACAACTTTTTTTGGCCAAAAATCTCAAAATATAATTATCAACGTTATTTAAGGACGTGGACTACGCCTCCTTGCAATAAATTAAAACTATTAATTCTAATATCCATTAACACTAATAAATCATAAAAGCTAATAACGATCAGCGGTGTAGTAGTTAATCTCTCGGAGCAAGGGCCCAATCAAAGTGAAGCGCCTCGAGTATAACAGCGTCAACAACATTATAAAAAAAATTTATCCCTAGAGATGTATAAAAGGATTTGTAATAAAGGTGGAGGAAAACGATTTCTCCATGAAGCCAACAGGAGGAACAGATGAGACTCCCTCCAATACTAGCTTTTTGGAAGGAGAAAAAACGATGTTTGGAAGGAACGAAAACGTCTAAGACAGGAGGGATGATCGGTAGAAATAATAAGAATATCTCTACGGGAAAAGCGAGGGAAAGGGAGAGAAGGCAAAAAGGCACCTATTCCCCTATACATAAAAACCACCACAAGTGCCATAGATACGCTTGCCCACTAAAAGACGGAGAAGATTCCGTCTCAAGACGCCTCAACACACGAAGTGGACGGTTCGCTTCCCCTCGCCCACTCTCGCCCACTCTCTCTCCCCCTCTCTCACTCTCTCTCCCTCTCTCTCCCCCTCTCTACTCTCACTCTGTTTTTAAATTGTTAATTTCACATTTGCAAGAAGTGCCGGTCATATACCTTAAATGGTACAGTTCTCTCTCTCATCCCCCTCTCTCCCCCTCTCACTATCTCCCTATCTCTCCCTATCTCTCCCTCTCTCTCCCTCTCTCTCCCCTCTCTCCTCCCCCACTCTCTCTCCCCCTCTATCCCTCTCTCTCCCCCTCTCTCCCTCTCTCTCCCTCTCTTTTCCCCTCTCTTTCTCCCCCTCTCTCCCCATCTCCCCCTCTTTGCCTCTCACTCTCTTCCCCTCTCTCCCTCTCTCCCCCTCTTTCCCTCACTCTCTCTCCCCCTCTCTCCCTCTCTTTCCCTCTCTCGCCCCCTCTCTCTCCCCCTCTCTCACTCTCTCTCCCTCTCTCTCCTCTCTCCCTCTCTCCCCCTCTCTCTGCCCCTCTCTCCCCCTCTCTCTCCCTCTCTCCGTCTCTCCCTCCCCCCCTCTCTTCCTCTCTTTTCCCCTCTCTCCCCCTCTCTCACTCTCTCCCTATCTCTCCCTCTCTCCCTCTCTCTCCCCATCTCCCTCTCCCCCACTCTCTCTCCCCCTCTCTCCCTCTCTCTCCCCCTCTCTCCCACTCTCTCCCTCTCTCTCCCTCTCTATCCCCCTCTCTCTTTCTCCCCCTCTCTCCCTCTCTCTCTCCCCCTCTCTCCCCCTCTCTCTCCCTGTGTTCCCCTCTCCCCCTCTCTCTCCCTCTCTCTCCCACTCTCTCCCCCACTCTCTCCCACTCACTTATCCACTCCCTTTCTTTCCCACTCCATCTCTCCCTCTCTCCCTCTCGCCCCCTCTCTCTCCCCCTCTCCCTCTCTCTCCCCCTCTTTCTTTCTCCCCCTCTCTCTCCCTCTCTCCCCCTTTCTCCCCCACCCTCTCTCCCTCTTTCCCACTCTCTCCCTCTCTCTCCCCCCTCCCTCTCTTCCCCTCTCTCCCTCTCTCTCCCTCTCTCTCGCCCTGTCTCTCCCCCACTCTCCTCCCCTCTCCTCTGTACCTTTATCCCCCTCTCTCCCTCTCTCTCCCTCTCTCTCCACTCTCTCCCTATCTCTCCCCCTCTCTCTCCCTCTCTCCCTCTCTCTCCCTCTCTCTCCCCCTCTCCCCCTCTCCCCATCTCTCTCTCCCTCTCTCTCCCTCTCTCTTACTCTCTCTCCCTCTCTCTCTCTCCCCCCCTCTATCTATCTTTCCCTCTCTCTCCCCCTCTCTTGTCCTCTCTCCCTCTCTCCCCCCCTATACCCTGTTATACCCTCTAGGCAAAACACCCCAGCAAAGGCGCCAAAATTTTCGGATGGGTTGAAGCAATAACACTGTTTTTAACGCCATGACCCAAAAACTGATGGCAAAAAATGCGAGGATCGGATAAGTCTTCCTCTATGGGCAGAGGTAATGGTGTGGAAGTGGAGGGGAAGACAAGGGGAAGACAAGGGGAAGGCTTCTTTTGGATGTGAATTAACTTTTCTAGCTTCTCTCAACGGGAAACATGAGAAGACACTGATGGAAAATGAGGAGATTTTAAAAAGAAAGTGGGACATTCCTGGTACTCCTTATCTTTTCCGGTGGATGTGGTTAGGAAGGAACTGATTTGCCGGAAGGCCCCAGCCCTTGTGGTAGACCTACTCTAACCTCCAAAGAAAGAGATGCACTAAGAAAGAGAGAACTAAGGTGGGAGTGACGTTGTCCTCTTCATCGTAAGCCCACTTGCCCGTTTTTTTGTTTCGTGTTGCCCTTTTTTAACTCCTTTGTTCTCCTCAACATCTCTCCATCCACCCATATGTTGGAAAGTATATAAAGTTTGTCAAGTATATGTAAATTTTTAGTATATACCTTTATGGATCGTTGAGGTAAGAATCAGCGTCCCAACGAACCACCTCTATAGTCGGTGTCCTCAGTTGACTTTTTTGATCCACCAATTATTTCAAAGATAGTGACATAAATTTGTAGCTATTATTTTTTTTGTTGTCTTAACCTACAATTACACGATCCTAATGCTGAATATTCTACGAAATGAGGGGACTGGTGAAATTTGGGGAGGTAAAAATAGAGTGGGCCAGTTAGAAAGGTTGTAATGTTCCTCCATTTGAATAGATCGCAACCTAGAATAGCACTTTTTTCGAAGGGAAAAACAACAATTTTCGCAAGTAGAGAGTCGCAGAGAGTCATAAAGAGCGGTGAGAAAACTGGGCGAAAAACACCTCTTACTAGTTTTGTTTTGTTTTGTTTTTTTTTTTTTTTTTTGAATTTTTTGTTAAAAATTCTGTAATTCTTTAATCATTTTCCGAAATGGTTTTTCATTAGTTTCTTTATTAGATTTATAAAATTTAATTGCAGCTTTATTTGCAGCCGCCAAAAAGTTGAACCGGAGTGTAACCAATCAACAAATAAAAAATCGTTCCAATTCTCCCTCTCCCTCCACCGATTCGACCCTATTTCCCTACTCGAGCCCTTTCATCCGATCCACCCAATTTCCATCTTCAAGAGATATTCTTATTAATTTTACTTTAATTTTTTTTTCCTCTTAAGGTCTTCGAGGAAGATCAAGAGAGTTAACCGAAAAAAAAAAAAAAAAAAACCAAAAAGTTGTAACAACATGAAAGCTAATGGAAAAAAACAAGACAAACTGAAAAATCAAGACTTTTGTTGAATTTTATAATAATAATCGCAAAGGAAATGTTGAAATAATAAAATGGGCCTCGAATAACACTAATGTTGACTAAAAAAAATCCTTAAAAGAGGATACGACAAATAAACTCACATAATAAAACAAAAATCTCTACACTACTCAAAAAACACACAAAAACCGACAAAACTGAAAAAAATCGAAAACCAGACCAAGCCCGGCTGGAGACTAATCAGTGCTTCCCAAAAAAAGAAAAAATAAGAAAAAGAACACTGCCTTGTGACATCTCAAAAAATTGATATCGGGCTCCAAAGTTTCAAACCACCGATATTTCAAAACGAAATCAATACTCAGAATAAAACCGTTATGCACACATATGATATACAATACTAGGAACTCTCACACAAAAACCTACAAAACCTGGACGAGTCCACGATAGTCAACCTTAGAAACAAATACATACTCCGTCCTTCCGTTTGTCTGTTTGTCCGTTCGGCCGGTGGTCTCCAGTTTCCTTCAATGGTCAACAATCTTAGGAACATCCTAAGGACGACACCTGTTCATCCATCTGTCCATCCATCCATCCGTCCATTTTGTTTGACTGTCCTTCTCCGGTTTCCTTCAATGGTTAACATCCTTAGAAACATCCTAAGGACAACATCCTTTACAACATCCTTAGGAGTCCTCCTTAATAGCTACGGGGTAATCTTCTTTGAACCATGTGGACAAGCCTCCCTCCAAGTGGTACACATTTGTGTAGCCGTTTGTGGAGAGAATATACGCTGCAATGAGGGATCTGTCCCAAACATTCACATCCAAGATTAGATCCATTGTCATGTTAGAGTGATTGACAAACAATTTAACAGTTCAGTACTACGCGAATCGTTGGTGAAAAAAAAAAACATATATATATATATATATATATATATATATATATATATATATACAAATAGTTGCTATTTCAAAGGCCAAGAAAAACCAGCACCAAGTTAGTGTTGTCATACAAATAGTAAGTGATATACAGCATCGACAATACCCCACATATTTCAGAAGTATATTTTTCAAAAATATTAGAAATAAAACATGAAACGGGATATAAAATACAAATGAAGAAACCCTGTTTACAAATATGTCTTTAGAAACAATTAGCCTTGAAATTAGTTTTCAAGTAAATACATTGTTCTGACAAGAAGTACAAATGTTTCCCATGCGTAGCACAAAACCGTGTCTTCACAATAATTCAAAAAAAAGTAAGCTATTCAGTGTTTTGTAGTCTAGTTATAAAGTCAAATAATGCAGCCGAGTAAATCAGGCTAGGAATGTAATTATGTCGAGAAATTTTGTCAAACAATGAAGTCAAGTAACTCGATAGAATTATGCAGTCGAGTAAAGCAGTCAAGTAACTCAGTAAAGTAATTCAGTCGAGTAATTCAGACTAGTAATGTTGTCGAATAATGCATTTGAGTAATTCACTCGAAGAATAAAACAGTCGAGGTAAAGCAGTTGAGTAAATCAATTGAGTAAAATTCAGTAAAGTGCGTCGAGTAATTCAGACAAATAATGCAATCAAATAAATCAATCAAGCAATGCAGTCAAGCAATTCAGTCCAGTAATTCAGTCCAGTAATTTGGTGGAGTAATTCAGTCGCGTAATTTAGTCTAGTATAGGTCAAGGGATGCGTTTAATTTCGCAGCCAACTAATGCAGTCAGTCAAGAAACTGAGTAGTAATGTGATTCAGTGACTAATTCAGTCGAGTAATTCGGTGAAATAATTCAATCGAATAACGAAGTAAATAAAGTTGTGCAATTCAGTCAAGCAATTCAGTCGAGAAATGCAGTCAATTAATGCAGTTGAGTAATCCAATCGAGTGATACAGTTCCGTAATGCAGTTGAGTAAGTTGGTCAAGCAATTCAGTTGCGTAATGCAGTCATTGTAATTCAGTGGAGTAATTGAGTCGAGTAATTCAATACAAAAAAGTCAAGCAATTCAGTAGCATAATCCAGTAAAGTAATTCAGAGGAGCAATTAGGTTTGGTAATGTAATTAGGTTGAGTAATGCAGTCGAGTAAATCAGGTGTGTATTTCAGTCGAGTAATTCAGTCCAGTAGTTTAGTAGAGTAATAGAAGAGCAATTCCGTCTAGTAATGTAATTAATTCCAGTAATTCAGTCGAATAATGCAGTCAAGTGATGCAGTCGAGTAAATCAATCAGGTTATTCAGTAGAATAATCCAGTCCAGTGATTCAGTCTGGTTATGTAACAAAGTCGAGTAATTCAATCAAATAACGCAGTTGAGTAAAGCAGTGGAGTAATTCAGTCGATAAATACAGTTGAGTAATTGAGTCGAGTAATGCAGTCGAGTAAAGCAGTCAAGTGACGCAATTAAGTAAATCAGAGTAAAATAATTCAGTCTAATATTGCAGTCAAGTGACTCAATTGAGTAAATCGGACAAGCAATTCAGTCTTTATAATTGAGTCGAGTACTGCAGTCAAGGTGGAGTAAATCAGTCGAGTAAATCCGTAAAGTAATTAAGTCCAGTTAATGTAATTGAGTCGAGAAATGCAGTTGCGTAATTCCTTCGGATACTTCAGTGAAGTCATTCAGTAAAGCAATTCAGTCCAGTGATGTAATTTAGTCGAATAATGCAGTTGAGAGATTCACTCAAGTGATGCAGTTGAGTAATTGCAGCTAATGATGTAATTCAGTCGAGTAATTCAGTCGCATAATGCAGTCATCGAGTAACGCAGTCGAGTACTCAGTCGAGTAAATCGGTTGGTAATTCAGTAAAATAAAGTAATGCAGTTGAGTAAATCAGTCAAGAAATTCAGTCAAGTAATTCATGCAAGAAATTCAGTCAGTAAATCAGTCGAATAATGGACTAAAGTAGCTCAGTCGAGTAATTCAGTCTAGTAATGTAATGCAGTCGAGAAATTCAGTTCAATTATGAAGTGCAGTAATTCAGTCAAACAGGTTAGTTGAGTAAAGCAGTCGAGTAATTCCGTTGAATAACTTAATCTAGTAATGCAATTGAATCGAGTAAAAATGCAGTTAAGTAATTCCTTCGAGTAATGCAGTGGAGTAAATCAGTTTGAGTAATTCAGTAAATTAATTCAGTCAAGCAATTCAGTCTTAAATGTAATTCAGTCTAATAACAGTCAAGAAATTTCAGTTTAATGATTCAATACAGTAATTTAGTCCAGAGATTCAGTCTAGTAATGTCATTTAGTCTGTTAACGCAGTCAAGTAATTCAGTCGAGTGATTCTGTCACATAATTCAGTGGAAGTCATGTGATTAAATCCAGTAATGCAGTTGAATAATGTGCAGTTGAGTAACTCAGTTAAGTAAATCAGTAAAGTAATTTGGTCGAGTAAAAGTGGAGCAATGCAATCGAGAAATTCAGTCACATAATAGAGTGAAGTAATTCAGTCTAATGATGTAATTCAGTCAACTAAATTAGTTGAGTAACTCAGTCGGGTAATGCACACATGTTTTCACACATTTTTAGAGTTTTTATAGTTTTTTAGGGTTTTAAAAGTGCTTATACATGCTTTGTGCATCCCCACACAATAAGCAAGCCTCTAGAAAGATTTTCATGGCAAAATAATTTGTACAATTTCTTTAAGAATTATTTCTGTACACTAAAATTAATGGACCTGGATGAGCCTCTTAAAAACTTTGCTCCAAAAACTGTTTACAAAACGCCGTTCAGTTATTTAAAAAGCTAATGCAAATTGTTTCCTGAACACAGTCGACCCTTTGTCAGCTCAAACACACAAAAGATCTTGAAAAACAGTTGAGAAAAACCAGCAAAATTCTTGAGAAGAAAAGATAACTGCCATCTTAGTAACAAGTTCAGGAAGCTGATGGAATTTAACAAAGACTAGATTCAGGAAAAGCAGAGCTCTTCCTTACCTCGACTCTTTTCCTTCGGTAAAATTTTGCGTGGGCTTCAATGTACCGCCATAACCACATGCTGTAATAATATTTGAATCTTTCTTTAAACCCGCAGATTCAATAACTGCATTCACACAGAATCCTCAAAAATGTGTCAATTAGGCGTTATGTTTACAACGGTAGACTGCTCATCGCTAGTGGATGTTAAACATTCTTTGGCCACCTATAGGTGTTAAACTTTTCATGCTCAACGATTGAATTACATTCCCGAGGCAACCCATCAGAAGGTAACAGGCTTACATTTCAATAGATTTCGGAAAAGTGTGTAGTGAGAAAAAGTACTTCAACGGCCCGAAAAGAAACATGTTTACCATTAAAGGCAATGGACAGTGTAGAGTTTGTTCTCGTTAATTAACAGTTTCCTAGCAGTCAAAAACGTTCAACACTAATAGCAACGGGGCAGTATAGAGATTGTTCTCATTTTTGAACAGCTTTCAGGCAGTTAAAAACACATTAACAGTGATTAGCAATATAAAGATTGTTCTCGCAAACATTTTTCAGGCAATTTGACATGTTTAACATTAATAGCGATTGACAGTGTATTATCGAGCCAGAGAGTGAATCACATCTTTGATCGCAATCACGCACGAAAAAAAAATAAGTGTCCTCGTTTCTATCACTTAGTAATATACTGACTCCTAGTAATTTCCCGAACTTCAAAATATGTTGTTACATTTGTTCAACAACTCCTTGAAAGTTTAAATGAAAAACTATACGAAAAATTATTTGGAAAATTATGTGAAAAATTACACAAAAAATTACATGATAATTACATAAAAAATTATATGATAAATTATAACGGCGCGTACTGTATGGGTTCAGGCAAAAAAGAACAACAAAGAAAAACATGTGAGAAGAGGAGGGAGGGAGGGGAGGGTGATGAAGGAAGGACCTGAAAGAAACTCCGGATTTTCCTCCGTTCCGTTAAAAACCCCAAAAAAGGCAAATCCAGCCCTCCTTAAAATATCCCAAGCTGTCCACTCTTTTATAAGTCGGTAAACTTCGGCATTTACTGCCCCGGCCGGGTGAATCTGTAACATCAATTTATATGTATTTATATCTAACTTATATGTATTTATATGTACTTATTTGAATCCCCACAAAAATTTGAATAAGTCCCCATAAATTTCCATATCTCTCCACAAATTCCCAGAAAGTCTCCCATAGATTCCCACAAATCTCCTGTAAAATTCTCATGAATTGCCCAGCTTTTGTGGATAAAAAAAGGACAAAGTGTAAGCAGAAAAAAGGTGAGAAAATGTCAAGATGGTCTCTCTCTCCCTCTCCCTCTCCCTCTCCCTCTCCCTCTCACACCTGCATAATTAGAAAGTAAATGTACCGATAGTAAAAACAACGGCAAAAAATACATTATTAAAACCTAATTACAATTGCAATTTATTCAATTAATTATAAAACAACCATTATAAGTTCGATCAGCATCTTCTTTACATAATTATCGACTTCCTATCAGGATCCGAATTTTGGTGGTGAGAGGGCAGAGTGCCGGCAAATCAACGCTGATGATAGGCGAGGGCGCAGGATCAGTCGGATCGGATCTTTGACGCTTGCGCGCCGGTTCGACCATCTTTGGAAGGTACACTCCCCACCACTATTGCTGTGCAAGATTTTTTACTATTACCGCGAAATTAGTAACAACAATACTAAGTTGGTGTAGCGTGACGTGACATGGCAGATTGTAATCTCCTCCCACAACTACACCGTGAATCGTTATTAGTGTCAAAGTCACTAATTTGGGTTTGTAAAATTTTGATTTTTTTCCTCAAATAGGATACATGAATTTAATTTTTCCTTGACGTTAATTAAGGTACCGTACAAAATAAAGTAAAGCCTGAAAGTACAATAAAATATAAATAGTGTGGTGTACGGTCGATGTCAGACCGTACATAACTGTGCCATTTCAAGTGAAAATTTACAAAAAATGAGTTAAATCAGACGCGCACGCATAGGAACGTGCGCTAAAAAAAACAGGATTAGTCTGACACGTAAATTAGTACAGCATGTACGGATATTTTAAATTCGCGACGGCGTACGATTTCTAATATTTTGTACGGATACCTATATTAATGTACATAATCGTACGAAGAATATTCCATTTTTGCTGTTCCCAAATTAGCATAAACGCCGAAATTAGAATACACTTTTTTTTTTTTTTAAATCAAATTCTTAATTAGCATCAATTACGGTAAATTTTTTTAAACACTATTTAAACTTTGACACTAATAACGATTCGCGGTGTAGTGTTATAAATACTCTGATTTTTCGACTGAAAAAAAGTTTGCAACTGAATTAGTGTAATTAACAAACATTAAAAGGGACGGGCAGAGTAAAGTTCCCATGCTCAACTCCCCACTCCCTCGTATAAGAAATTTAACCTCAACCAATGAAAGTGAAGTTCTGTCAGAAAAAAGGTCCCATCTCTTTCTCTTCTTTAGCCACAATTACCTCAAACTAGATTCCTTCCCATGAAGTAGAGGAGCTGCACACCTCTCATTGGTCCTCTCATTAGGCATTTCAAAGTGCACTAGAGAACCAAGGAAAACGTTTTCCACGTCACCATTGGCATTACCTCTAGATTCCTTGAAAACCAAACATGTTGTGACATGACTTGACGTGACGGTGTTCGCGTTCTCGCCGTGAAATTGGCTGAGTGCACATTAATCCACCACTGGATGACTTGGGAGTGAGCACAAGAGCGCACAAAGACACACGGGAAAGGATGGGACTGAGTAATCCGGCACTCCTCCCTGCCTCAATATGATTGGCCCACGAGCTCCTGCTCCTTGAGTGGGACTTTTGCGAAAAGGTGGAGAAAATAGAAACTAAACAGAAACAGAAACTGTCCAATAAACAGACAATAATATGGTCCACTAAATAGAAACTAAAACCGTCCAGTAAACGAAAAACTAACAGGATCCATTAAAAGGAAACTAAAACAGTCCACTAAACCGAAATTAAAGTGGTCCATTAAACAGAAACGAAAACGGTTCACCAAAAGGAAACTGAAACAGTCCACTAAACAGAAACTAAAACAGTCCTCTGAATAAAAAGTAAAACAGTCCAATAAACGGAAACGGTCCACTTAACGGAAACTAACGGCCCACTAAACGGAAACTAAAATGGTCCACTAATCGGAAACTAAAACGGTCCACTAAATGGAAACTAAATCGGTCCACTAAACAGAAAATAAAACGGCCGAGTAAACGGAAATGATGTTCCATTGAAGCATGAGCTGGTTGGCAGAGGTGCCCCAGCCATGGTGGCTCCAAACCAATGGACAAAAACACGATTTTACTAAATGCTTTGGTACAAAAAAGGACAATTAACTGGTAATATGAAACTACGATTTTTTTTTGCAGTCAACTGAAGAGATCGCAAAAAGTAAGTCGTCGGAGTCGTGCAAAATCTAGAAAAAAAAAGTCGCCGCATGAGTAACAAAGGCGAGGCATCTTAGATGAATGGTTTACGACATCGCAGAGTTTATGAGAGTCAACATCAAAATCGTGAAGTGTTGAAACAAGTCACGGTAACCATATTGATCGATGAAAGTCATACTACACCAGGTATCGCTATTAGCATTAACGTTTTTTCCGCCCTTCAAATCATTTTTCTCCGTGAAATCAGATGATTATGATGGAAAGACAAGACATCTTATTTCGACTGGTGGCCTCCAAGTGAAAGGGGGACATACGTACACATAGAAATGTTGATGAACAAAAATAGCCGTACATGGTGTAGAATAAATTGAAACCCAAAGAAACTCTTAACTGAGTCTGGACTCCGTTGGTTCCGTTAAAACCCTAATCACCCTTAACTGAGTTGAGACTGGACTACTGACTGTTCCTTTAAAACCTTACAAATCGTAACTGAGTCATGAACTTCGCATATGCCCACCTCCCATTAAGACTTATAATGCTGTAAGAATTGGAGTCCTGGACACTAAACCCTATTTTCTCCGAGTATTATTTATGCCCAGAAGTTTGGGTGATCAAATGAAGACTAGGAATTTTGTCAAAAAAACATGGATTTTAGCAAGAAATTTAACCTCAACCAATGAAAGTGAAGTTCTGTCAGAAAAAAGGTCCCATCTCCTTCTCTTCTTTAGCCACAATTACCTCAAACGAGATTCCTTCCCATGAAGTAGAGGAGCTGCACACCTCTCGTTGGTCCTCTCATTAGGCATTTCAAAGTGCACTAGAGAACCAGGAAAACGTTTTCCACGTCACCTTTGGCATTACCTCTAGCTTCCTTGAAAACCAAACATGTTGTGACATGACGTGACGTGAGAGGGAGAGGGAGAGGGAGAGGGGAGGGGGGGAAATAGGCAGAAACAGAGGGGAGAGGGAGAGAGGGGGGAACTAATAACTATAGTGTTGTAATAATGGTAGTCTTGTATATCGCGCAGGTTTTGCCAATAACCTTTATGAGGGTTCGATAACCGATATATCGTATCCCTGACTAACGCAATATATCAATATCGATATCGATCTCATGATATCATCAATATCCGTACCATTACTTTTGTACTCTTCAAACGTTTCTTTTTTCTATAACCGTCAAGACTTGAAAAGTAAAGTTATCGGTACAACACCCTACACTATGCTACGCTACACTGTACTGTACCATAAAGAACTTGTACCAAACGTTTGACTTTCTAGGGTTTCTGAGGGTTTCAACTGTAGGTTTACTGTCCAAGGACAATTGGAAACACTATATATTGTATTGTACCCAACATCTGCTTAGGGTTTCAGCTATAGGTTTAGTGTACGAGAGCAATTATATATTGTCTTGTACCAACCGTTTGCTTAGAGTTACATCTATAGGTTTAATGTGCGAGAACAACTGGAAACACTATGTATTGTTACCCAGTAAAGTACACGTACTACACAGAAACACTATGTACGGTTCCCCGTATAGTACGCCTACTATACAGAAACACTGTATATTGTTACCTTGTACACCATATAGTACGCGTACCGTACCTGATAATAATATATAGTGTTTCCAAATGTTTCGCAAACTAAATCTATGGTTTCAACCGATAGATGAGTGAGGCAATATTTGAGATTAACAAAAACAAGAATATTGTTGAGCAACACCAAAAAAAATGGTGGGATCTCATTGTCCCATAAATGGTGGCAAGAACATTGCCTACTTTATAACACCGGCTAACGTTTTTAGCGTTAAAAATATACTCCTAAAAGATAGAATATAGACCATAATGTCAAGGCAGACTAAAATTCTTGAAATCGTATTTTTTTCATTCGAATTATTTTTTAGGCCTCGATTCCATTAGGTGGTCCCAGTAAACGTACAGACACGTCTATTTGCAGGGTTTATTGGCAGAGCGTTCCATTTTGACGGGCCAGGAAACAACCTTTCGCAATTATGATTGATGCCACGTAAGTTAGAGTTCAGATTTAAAAAATCTTCAAAAAATCTTTAAAAGAAAAATCTGAACGTAATATCTGTACCAGCGAAGGTAATTAATGATTCGTACGAAAAGTTAGCGACCAAAATCAAAATCAAAATTTTGAAACGGAACGGCAAAATGGCGCGGTAAACTTTGAAGGTCGGTGGATGTTAGAAGGAGCATGCGAAAATACTTTCGGTGGACCTGCATCCAGCGTGGCATCCAGCGTGGCAGGAGGCACATGGTGTATACGACGTGTACAACGTGTGCGACGTGTACACCTGTGATCGCGTATTAGTCGTGGATATTTTATTTCCTTTTCACGTGTACCAATGGTACACGACCAGTGTGAAGCAACTCTCCTCGCGAGGAGAGTTTCTTCACACTGGATGATTTGCGCGATTGCTTCGCGGATCTGAAAAAGTGAAACATCCAACGGTCAAGACTTACACCTATTTATTGGAGCATCAGGATAGCTATCCGGTAAACATGTTTCGTCTGACAAAAAAAAAAAATGGTAGGAATATGTACGAAAACGTACGGCGTCCCGTAAACAACCCCATTTTTTTGCTAATGGAATCTCACCCTTAGTCATAGTTATGCTTGTAGTTGTTCAAAATCTGGGTTTGGCAAAAACCATTGTTTTTATGTCTTTGAATAGGTCCCTTACTACCTCAAACTCAAACAGGAAGGAGTGGGAGAGGGAGAGGGAGAGGGAGAGGATAGGGAGAGGGGGAAGTGGGGGAGAGGGGGAGAGGGAGGAGAGGAAGAGAGAGAGGGAGGAGGGGAAGAGAGAGAGAGAGGTAGAGCAAGAGGGAGAGGGGGAGAGAGAGAAAAATGAATAGGCCTCCTACCTCCTCAAACTCATACTGGGGCCGGACGTCGACGAGAGTAAAGCCCTTCTCTTGAGAGAGAGAGAGAGCCTCTTTGGCGGTAAATGACTTTACCTGTCAGAGTTTAAAAAGCATCAGAGTACACAAAAAATTGAATGTCTCTCTCGCTCTCTCCTCCCCTAAAAAACCTAGTAAAAAAAATATAATACAAAAAATCAGTATCTTGGCCCCCACTCAAAACGGGACCATAAACCAATGATGATTAAATAAGAATGAACCAAACTTTATTGAAAACATCGTTCCAAAAAAGTGCAAATATTAGGGTTTCTGAAAATATACTGCTGTCTAGTGTTGTTTGTCGAACAAATTCAGGGACGATATATCGCGATATGAGTATTTACCAGTACCGCGACTTTAAAAATCCAATATTTATCGAGTTTGCTGATAAATGTTGTTAATTCGATAACTTCCAAGAATCGACCATAGTGCATAATCCTTAAGTAAACCTTTACGAGACAGAAAACATATCTCGCCAAACCTTCACCGAACAGTTGATTGCCCATAATTTTAAATTCACTAAAATTCTTTTGACAAGAGTCAGATACTTTCTTGAAGTCCAATGTCTCGACAAAATCTACGGCAGGGTTCCTACGAATGACAAAAGACAAGTTACCTCCCACTGCCTGGAACAAGGAAAAAATATTCATTTGCTTTTTTTGTCAGTTTCTCCAGATATTTAAAGTACGGAATTTGTACGTCCTCTCACTTTTGTCATGACCAATCCCTTTCTAGATACTTCCCTCAAAAAAAAAATGTACAGAAATCTGAGCACTTACAGAAACGCAAAGGTTCAATTAGATTTTCATTATCTCATTGGAACACGTCTCTTCCTTTTAATGACACCTATGGAGTTGCATTTTTGCAACAAATTTCAGGAAACTGGATCTTATAAATCAGCGTCACCCAAAAGTTAGACATCTAGTACTACGCTCCATTGTTATTAAAGTTCATAACACCAATTTATCATGCGTTTTTTTGGCCGAAAATCATACAATAATGTTAACAACACTATTTAAACTGCAAGCTGCCAAGAGTCCTTGCACTAAATTGGCCTTATATATATTCTAGGTTTGAACTAACACTTATTAATCCTTAACGTCAATAACGATAGGAAATGTAGCGTAACTCTTCGAGAAACATTTTTCACCTCTACGGTAGTCTCGAAAAGACGTTCCAAAAGTAAGAATATAATTATTGTACGGTTATCGACGACATCGTGATATCGGTATCGATACATCGGTATCAATATCGATAGATTGCGATTATCGGAGATACGATATATCTCGATTATCGGGGATGAAATATTCACGATAGAGGAGATACAATATATACCATATCGCGATTATCGAAGATACAATATATCGAGTATCGACCCGAAAAAATAGATATCGATTATAGGAAAAACCTCCGCGATACAAGAAACTACTGCTGTCCCATTTCCATGAAATTAAAAAAAATAACCACTAACAATTACTAAGTTTTGTGTTTTTTATTTTTTTCTCCAGTTTCAAAAATGAAAAAATCAACAAATTAAAAATACTAACATTTCTTTTTAATGGTAACATAAAAACATTTTTATTTATTTTATTTTTACATACCCCATTTTTCAAAAGCGTCGCCCTCTTCACCTTCCATTCTATCTTTTCTGTTCTCCCTCCGTATCTCCCCCCACCACATGACAGATGGAGTCAGCCACAAGAATACCCTCCCTCTTCCTCCCTCTCCCCCTCTTCCTCCATCTCTCTGCCCGCCCCCTCCCCACATGATACATGGAGTCAGCTGTGGACCTTAAAAAATGATACCCATCTCCCTTCCCCTCTCTCCCCCCATCCTCCTCCATCACCCTCTTTCCCCCCTCCCCCCTCTCTCTCTCCATCTCTATCCCCCTCCCTCTCTCCCCCTCTCCCTCCCTCTTTGTCCCCCTCTCCCTCCCTCTATCTCCCCCTCTCCCTCTCTTTCACCCCCTCTCCCTCCCTCTTTCACCCCCTCTCCCTCCCTCTTTCTCCCCCTCTCCCTCCCTCTTTCTCCCCCTCTCCCTCCCTCTTTCTCCCCCTCTCCCTCCCTCTTTCTCCCCCTCGCCCTCCCTCCCCCTCCCCCTCGCCCTCCCTCCCCCTCCCCCTTCCCCTCCCTCCCCCTCCCTCCCCCTCCCCCTCCCCCTCCCTCCCCCTCCCCCTCCCCCTCCCCCTCCCTCCCCCTCCCCTCTCCTCCCCCTCCCTCCCTCCCCTCCCTCCCTCTCCCTCCCCCTCTCCCCACCTCTCCCTCCCTCTCCCTCCCTCTCCCTCCCTCTCCCTCCCTCTCCCTCCCTCTCCCTCCCTCTCCCTCCCTCTCCCTCCCTCCCCTCCCTCCCCTCCCTCCCTCTCCCTCCCTCTCCCTCCCTCCCCCTCTCCCTCTCCCTCCTCCCCACCTCTCCCTCCTCCCCACCTCTCCCTCCTCCCCACCTCTCCCTCCTCCCCTCCTCTCCCTCCTCCCCACCTCTCCCTCCTCCCCACCTCTCCCTCCTCCCCACCTCTCCCTCCTCCCCTCCTCTCCCTCCTCCCCACCTCTCCCTCCTCCCCACCTCTCCCTCCTCCCCTCCTCTCCCTCCTCCCCACCTCTCCCTCCTCCCCACCTGCAGAGCTGCTCTTCTCTGCCGCCATCTGCGCCACCAGAATCTGCCGCCGGCCGGAATCTGACGGCCGGCTAAAACTTGACGGCCGGCAGCTGAACTCAAAAAAAAAAAAAAAAAAAAAGAAAAGGGGATCAAACAAACTAGAGATACAGACGATTCTCTTATCCTCTCACCCTTCCCCACTCTCCTCATCTCTCCCCACTCCCCGTATCCCTCCCTAGTCCCCTCTTCCCCTCAACTCTCCCTCCCTCTGCTCCCCCCTCCCTCTCCCGTCTCCCCACCCCACTTCCCCTCTCCCCTCGCTGCTGCCCTTCCCTTCCCCTCCCTTCACCTCTCCCCTCCCTCTCCCTCCATTGAGAAGCTCCCAAGTCCCCTTACCCCTTTCCCTGTTCCCCTTACCCCTCCTCTTACCCCATATCCCCTCACACCCCCTCCCCCTGCCCTCCCCCTGCCCCTCCCCCCCCCTCACCCCTCCCCTCCCCCCTCCCCTCACCCCTCCCCTCCCCCCTCCCCCCTCCCCTCCCCTCACCCCTTCCCTCTCCCCTTCCCCTCACCCCTCCCCTCCCCCCCTCCCCTCACCCCTCCCCTCCCCCCTCCCCTCACCCCTTCCCTCTCCCCTTCCCGTCACCCCTTCTCTCCACCCCTCCCCTCCCCCCCCCTCCCCTCCCCCCCTCCCCTTCCCCCTTCCCTCGCCCCTCCCTTCACTCCCCCCCCCCTCACCCCTTCCCTCCCCCCCCTCACCCCTTCCCTCCCCCCCTGACCCCTTTCCTCCCCCCCTGACCCCTTTCCTCCCCCCCTCACCCCTTCCCTCCCCCCCCTCACCCCTTCCCTCCCCCCCTCCCCCTCACCCCTTTGCCTCCACCCCTCCCCTCATCCCTCCCCCCTCTCCTCACCCTCACCCCTTCCCTCCCCCCCCCCCCCCCCCCTCACCTCCACTGAGAAGCTCCCGTGATGGAGGTAGACGCACACGTCATCGTAGCCATTAAAAAAAACACTAACCCTAAAAAATCCGTACAAAACCTAAGGAAAAACCCTTTAAACCTAAAAACCCTGCGAAAACCCTAAAAAACCCTAGAATAATCCTAAAAGAGGCCTGGTACCGTTCAGGACCCTCAAAAACCCTCGAAATGCTTTGGAAAACCCTAAAAAAAAACCTTAAAAACCCTTGAAAAAACCCTAAGAAAAACCTTAACAAATCCTTGGAAAACCCTTTAAAACCCCTTCAAAAATCCCAAAAACGGAGACAAAAGAGAGCGCAGACGAGTCGGGTTGAAAGAAAATTAAAAATTAAAAATTTCGTAAGACGCTTTCGTACAGTTGTACGGTACGGCGAGGTGTACGAAAAATGCAATAACTTTTATTGGTTACACAGAAGTTTCGAGAGTTCGAGAGTTTATTTTTCTGCCTGCTGTCGTCAACGTTGATGTCCAATTCGTACGGATTTCAACTTTTTACGAAAACTACGTAGTATTCGACTTTTTCATACGTTTCGTAAAATTCGTGTAAACTTCGCTGTACGGCCATGTACAAAAACGTACGAAAAGCGTAATCTTAGAGAATCCTTCAAAAATCAAAATCATAAAAAGTACGGAAATTTAACAGAAATGTACGAATCGTATGAAAGTGCACCCTAAAAAACCATATAGTACGGAATATCTACGACAACTTTTACTGAAATATAAAATAACGTACGGCAATGTACCTTGGATACCCTTAAAAATCCCCTAAAATAGCCCTAAAATGTACGAACAAAGACGGACACTGTACGTAAGTGTAATATATTGTACGGGTATAAAGTAAGGTACGCATTTTATTTACCTTTTCATCATCGTTTGATGCGTACCTTACGTAGTATTCGTTAGTTTATACCGTGGGTAATATGCGCACGGGACATCTATGGTCCTCAATGACCCTGGATTGGGTGGTACGGACAGATTTTGTGGTACGGAAAACCGTACAGGAAAGATATTCTCTCCAATCAGGATGAAGATTTGCCGCCAAGTAGTCGGTTCGATTGGTCCACGTTGGATATCAAAAAATAAGTAAAGATTTTAGGGTGCGTGCCCATGTGTTAAGTAAGGGTAAGGTTCCATTAGGGGAAAAATGTCGTTGATTACTGAAAGCCGTACTGTTTCATACAGTGCCGTACCAAAAAAAAAAAAATGTCAGAAAAACAAGCCTACTGAATGAGCGATTTGATTCTCCACGTTTATGGGCGTAACGTGGACCGTCGGATGCATAATCGGATACGCCATCTTCTGACACTTTCAGTTCACAACAAGTGAGGCTGTGGCCCCATGTGGCTAAGTTCGGGTTTTTTTCTGTCGTTTTCCTTTCAAACTTAGCGCCGTACTGCCTAAGCTGCGACCGTACGAAGAAATCGCAAATTTTTATAGTACAATTTGCGTCATTCTCTAACTTAGAGTGTACGAAATTTGTCGTCTTGCGTTTTTTCGACCCACTGTCACGTCATCGTCAAACTTATCATAAAACACATCGGCAATGTGTTTTAAGCTAAGTAAAATCCGTTTACACCAATAGGAAAACAAATTTTCACGTGTGAAATTTTTTCAAAATTTTTTGACGACAAAAAAAGTACAGGGTTGTTGGGTTT
The DNA here is from genome assembly GCA_037447655.1 of Zygnema cylindricum. NCBI lineage: Eukaryota > Viridiplantae > Streptophyta > Zygnematophyceae > Zygnematales > Zygnemataceae > Zygnema > Zygnema cylindricum. The sequence continues at coordinate 50,171 of JBBHKE010000467.1, read as the reverse complement.
TGTCCGGTCGTACCTTGTACGGTTTTTTTTTCCAGGGGTCTCGATGCTGCAGTGTCATTTCACGCAAAGTTGGAAAATCTGCGAAGGTGAAAAATCTTCGAAGTCATGGCGGCTGGACATGCAAGGTTTACGCAAAGGCATGTCGTACAGCTACGGCTGCAAGGCTCTACGTCTACGATGTCACGCAATGACACGCCACATGCCAAACCGTTTCAAAAATGACGATGTGTTGCGACGCTTCAAAAAGTTTCGAAAAAATATGGTCCGGCAAAGACAAATTGTATACAGTGACAGCCGTCACGGGTATTGTTGACATATACAGTCGTCACAAGCTTAAGTAACAATCTTGAGAGAATACATATAGACACTTGAAATCCGGGTCCGCCGGATCCGCGCTAAAATCCAAAGTAAGTACGTTAGTTACAACTACATGGGGCCGCAGCCTGAGCCGGAGTAGGTCAATTCTTAGTCCCTGAACGAATAGCATCGTGTCTCGTGGAAAAGTGAAAAAATATCCATCATCATTCCATGTGTTCAAGGGTTTTTTTCCATCGTTTTCACAGAAAATGGGACTTGCAACGAGAAAATCTTACGCCGTACGAAAAATGGGCAAGTACCAAAGTACATTTTGCGTCATCTTGGAACTTGGATAGTACGTCAATTTGGCGTTATTATCATCGCGACCCACTTCAACGTCACGCCAACTCATCTTCACATTTGCACTAGAATCAAATCGCAACCATGTTTTTATTAAAATGGTACCCATTTTACGAATAGAAAAAAGGGTATTGCACGCGTGAAACGTCTTCGAAAAAATTTGAACGACGGGGAGTACACTCTAATTTTTTTCCTTGGTCGTCACGCGCATGTTCGTACGAAAATGACGAAGCATGTACGTAAAAAAATTCGTTGGGGTCTCGGACCTCCACTTTCATTCATGTGTCCTTCGCAAAAGTTTACGTCGTCTTCGTCTCTCCCCTTCTTTCACAAACGACCGCTCCTCTTTCTCTCTTAATTACAAGAGATGTAGTAATAGTAGTATCAAATGAAAGATATTTTTTTCTTTTTAATGATTTTTTTTGTCTGAGATTGATGTCATTTCGAATGATAAAAGATAAGAAAACGAAATAGGGAAGCTATGGAGGAAAATCTATATACTGATGACGTCACATGGTATCATGACTTCGCTGTGTCACAAAACTCTAAACATCTACAACGTTACAAACCGCGCGCCTACAACCATCGTTGTTTTGAGATATCACCAATTGAGGAACGTCATAGTCGCCTACATTCGTTTCAGACTACCATTACTTTTGTAGAGGTCTCACAAGCGCATATTTGAAGTAATGAAGGCAAGTAACGATTGACATAGGAACACTTTGAAAAGTACCCGTGAAAATCGACTCTAAAATCCAAAGTAGCATTCCAAAGTTTGGACATGGGCACACCCCTAAGGGTGTATCCCCATGTATTAAAGTATGACTTTTCTCCGCTTTCCACAAAATTCGGCAACGTATTAACTTTACCGATGAAAAACAAATTACCACCGACAATGACGCCGATTCGACACTTTGGTGTACTCATGTTTGTCTTCATGTGAACGATTTTGGGTTTCCTCTTTCGACCGGCAAGAGAATCAGCCGATCAAAACTTCATCAAAATAGCTCAGAGGATTTCAACAAATGTACCCCCAAACACAAATGAAAAACGACTCACGTACGTGCCACACGAGTGGGAAAATTTTAGGATGAGGGAGAGTACAAACTATTTTTCTCCCTGCCCGTCATTCATGAGTCTTTTGCAAAAGGTTTGCGCCATCGTCGCCTCTCCCTTCTCCCTTTCATATTATCGCTTCTATATCACACTTTCTAGAAAGAGGCACGAGAGTAGTGGCACGAAATGAAATATATTTGAAAAATAATTCTTTTGATTACATTATATTTTTAAAGCAATCCGATTGAGAAAAGTCGAAAAACAAAATCGGATAGCCATGGCGGAAAGTTCTTAAATTTGTGACGTCCACGTTATCTCAAGTGAGCATGACGTCACAATGTCACAAAACCCTAAACATCTAAAATGTCACAAAATTATAAAAATGTAGACGTCTACAACTATTGCTATTTTTGTTGGCGTCACCAATTGTCGGAAGTTTCGTAGTCGTCTTCAACCGTCACAAAGTTGTACCTACGTCTACAACCATCACATGTCAAAGTTCCGATTTCATTTTCGCACATTGTGACGCTCTTCAAAGTAGTACGGAGAATCTTCACAAGAGTCCAAAATAATTCTTCAAAGTATCGATTACATGGGAAAACAACCTAAGCCTGAATCATAGTAAAATCGGTTACTCAATCCGTCGTGATTATCGTTATGCTGTAAAATGACTTGTTTTGACCTGTTTTGACTTTTGTGACAGGACCATGTGGCTAACATGGTCAGGAAGTATTTTTTTTTTACCCATGTTTTACCCCTTTTTTACCCTTAGGGTATTTTCCGCTACAATTTTTGCAATATAGTTTACTTTCTCTCTCTCCGTTTGCTAATTGAAAGTAATGATGAGGTAATTAATACCGCTAATGAATAGCGAAATATTATTGACCAGATTTTTTTTTTAAAGGAAAAGTCCTCACCGGTCTGTTTAGATTTTTGGCTTGACAAAAGCCTCACCGTTCTGGACATTGCGAGGGGAGCGAATGTACCGATACGGTCGGTATTGTACAGTGTTGAGAATGTGATAGTCCAACGGCTCATTTTGCTACGTCAGTTCGCAAAATGCGCCTAAAACTGAGCGGATGGAAGATTATACTACCTTGTGAGGTACACCATACAAGACCATACCTTGATACGGTTCCTTATGATTCAATACACGTGTGCCTTTAAGACATGCCTCCCACTAGGCGAATCTGTGGGTCAAAACTCTTAAACTACATTACATCGTGACTAGTGTTGAGTGTTAACTACATCAGTGCCTGCACAAATCCCCAATGACGCCAATCCCCAATGACGCAAGAAGAAAATGAGACCACAGTTAACCATGCCGACTCCAGTGTCAAATCAACCACCTCCCGAAGAAGTGGCGTCAAAATCTGGCCTTGAATGAAATGTCGAAATTCGATCCTATTTTTCCTCCCATTATGCGTTCTATTGGACACCAACAATTTGACATAACTTATTTTTCCTCCCATTATGCATTCGATTGGACACCAACGATTTGACCTAACTAGGTTGATGTCAACCATTCAAGCAGAATTAAACGTTGGGGTAGAGAGAGTGATGTTTCCAAGGGGTTAGGGAAGAGTGGAAAGAGACATATTGGGATTCGAGGGGTCACAAAATTACAAGGCAAGTGGGGGAATCGTCCAAGGCAACAACTAAACCATTGGGGGTTGGGCGATTTTCTAGGAAAAGACCACAAGAGGTTCGAGGGATTGATGATACTCTCTTGAGATCTAATGCATTGGTACAAGAAAGGAAGGGGACGGAAACAACACATATTTCATCACCAAATGGAACAGACAATTGGAGAGTTAGACTTCGAGTGGATCGAAAGGTGATTTTCAAAGAGATTTTCCAAAAATTACAAGAAAATTTGGAAATTAGGTTGCGACAAATCTCACCCACACCTTTAGCTATACCCTTTATCATTCCTCATACAAGAAAAACCCTTCTCATTCTCCTCCTTCTCCCTCTAGCTCCTCCGCCTCGTTTTCTATACCGTCTTCACCCATTTCCCCTATTCCTTCTACTGGAAACTTAGACCCCAATCCCACCTTTAGGTCAGCTCATTCCCATCCTCCACCTATTCATGAAGAGGGCCATGTGCAGCCGCGGGGTGATGGAGATAAAATCATAGATAAATCAATTTCATCTCATTCCACTCTTCCTTCACTATCCACCCATTTTTCCCTTTCCTCTTCAAAATCCTCGTCAATTGTTTTTGATTTTTGTAGCCTTTCAAGGCCACCCGATCCTCTTTCACCAAGGGGGAGTGTGTCGTCTTTAGGAAACCCTCTTTCCCCTATCATTGATATTAATACCAGTGAAGCCAAGGGGTTTTGATTGCCGTTTGAGGACGGTTTTTGAATGAGGGATAACTCGAGGTTATTTACAAGGGATGCATCGTGCATTTTTTTTCCCCTTTTAAACTCCAGTGGAAGAATTTTTTATGTGGCGAAAGTCAACAAATATCGAGGTGGTGATATTCTGATAGACTTAGAGCAGATGTTATTTCTCATGATGGTTGATCGATTGGCAAGAGAGGCTTTGTCAAATTACATGGAGAGGAAGATTAGTTTAACTTCTCCAACCATCAAAATTTCAGATCCGACCTTAAACCAGACCCATGTTACTGCGGGGCTGATTTAGAAGCAACCATCCGTCACCCAATCTCAGCCATGTACACGTTTGAGACAAGTTACGTGATGAGACATTAGCTTACTCTAAGATGAATAGATCAGAGTATGTCGCTCGTTCTGCTACGAGGATGGAGGCAAATTCCTAACCTTTTACCACATTACCGGGCATATGGGAGACTCAATATATAGAGCGAAATGAGGCTTTTATGCAAGAGTTCCATGAATTTAAATTGAAGCCTGATGAAACTACTCTCACCATGTACAACCGTCTTGCCAATCTTTGTGTACGAACTCAGCAAGATATTAAGAATTCGTTGATAATTGCTAAGTTTGAACACACGTTGTCAAAATCCCTTGACCCGAAAACGACCCAAAATTTAGAGAATTGGAACGCTCAAAAAGTTCTTGATGGTCAGTCTATCACTGCTTTTGATCTGGCTACACCGTTGCTCAAAAATACCATGATCATTTTGCAGATCGAGAAGCTCAAGAGAGGACCATGACAAGAAAAGTTCGAAAAGAGGAAGCATTTGCTGGATCCAACACTCCTTTTGTCACCATTGCTGAATTAAATGCCGCCGTATCTCGAGCAATAAAGGGGAAAGGAGTGGCTGAACCGAATCCGCAAGCTCACGGAGCGGATTGACAAATCTTATTCTCATGCAACAATTGTGGACAAGTTGGATATGGGTGGCAAAAATGTCCGAGACCTTTATCAGTTGAGTTAGCAGCAAAGAGGGCAAAGATTGACGACGAACGAGATGCTCAGAATGTGGCACGTGGAATTGGTGATCAGAAAAACGGAAAGGATGGTGGAGGTCGAGATCACGAGAAAGGAGGTGACACATCAGATGCACAGCAAGTGGAATTTCAGAGAATTCGTCGAATTAAGCTTCCTCAGTTGGACCATCGGAACATTCCTGATGATTTGCGGGCAAAGTTCTCTACTCCCAACACGACATGCGAGGCGTGTGGATATCAGAGCCATACGGCGGCTCAATGTTTTCAGAAACACGGGATTCCGAAAGAATTGCTTAAATATGTGAAAACTAATCCTGCTACCGGGAAGGCATTTATGAGTATTCCGACATTTTGTCAAATTTATCTTCCTCGTGGGACATTTCAACCCGAGGGGGAGAGGAATGAACCCGATCCGGTTTGGGGGGCACAATTCGGAAAACCAACAGCTTTTGAAACAAAATTACAGAAAGAGTTGTCGGAAGTTAAACTCAAACTTGATTTATTGATGAGAGAGAACGCAAGCAAAGGTGCTTCTTCTTCAAAGTCGACCAAGAAATTAGAGAAAGAGGCACGGTTGGCTTACCTAACTCAGCAAATGGCAGCTTTACAGACAGAAGATTCAGATTTAGAGGAGGATCCGGAAGGATGGGAGAGTTCAGACCACTCTCGGATGAGTGGATTGTTTGCAGGTGATCCGATTTTGTTTAATGTTGGCATTGGAGAGAGTAAGAGACAATTAAGAAAAACCACTGAGGATCAAAGGAAAGACAAGTTACCAGCGAAACCCATTGATCATGAGAGGAAGGGGCAATCTGACATTCTTTCTTTTACCCCTCGGCAAGTCTTTTTGAAGACGAAAGTCGGTTTGGGGGTTAAGGCCGATTCTCCCCCGCCACCTCCACAAAAGATGACCAATTCTGTTGATCCAACCTCTGATCCAGTCCCACCAGACACAACAAAAGTCAAATCGGACAAATCCTCTACTTCTCCTCTCACCATTAAGGTGGAATCTCATCCTACTTCGGTATCGAATCCTTCTGTCCCACCTTCTCGGCCCTCCGCCATGTTGGTGGATCTTCTCATCTCACTCTATAGAGTTAGTTCGCACTTTGGCTAACTCCCACCAAATTTCGGATGAGGAACTCATTTCGGCATTAGGATCTAAGATCACCGGCAGGGTGACATCCACAGATGCCTTTGGAGCACCCATTTCATCTTCCGATTCCAGTTTCGGTAGCTCGGCAAAGGTGCCAATCGCCGATAGGGATTACTCCTCTTTAGCCGTTGCATATATTGGAAATTCTACTGGACACTTTAAGATCAATATTTTTGGTGGTTTTCTCCAGACAGTGGTTGATACTAGTGCCCTTCCTAACCTTATATATACTAGTGCTTTGGAGAAGTTACCACCCAATTGCAGGCCGAAAGTATTCCCAAGCAAGGTGTGCCTAAGTACAGTTAGTAGTGGTAATCAACCATTTTTTGGTATGGTGAAGGGCATGGACATCGAATTTGGGGATGATGCAGGTCAGAAGATTTCTATTCGCCTTCCTTTCCTCGTGGTCGAGGGCAACCAGTTTGAAATTTTATTGGGAACACACACTTGGACCCGATTGGGAGCCATGGTAGATTTTTGGAGCGAGCAAATCTGCATTCGGGATTTGCCAACTTCACCGGCTCGCCGAGTTTTTGTCCCTCTCACCTTGTGGGGACGTCACCATTCCCAAGAGGCAGCAGCAGGCTGCTACCCCGTTTACACTAGCAATGTGTCCTAAATTCATTCTTCTAAATTTTCCGTTTAATCGGAGGATGAATCCACCGACATTGCACCGCTTGTATAGCAATTCCCGATCTCCGCTGAGTGGGAGGAATCCCACAAACGGAGATTGGAGGTAGCGGCTTCTTTGAGACGAAGTCACGAAAAAGTGTTCAAGGTTTTGATAGATGAGAAGACATTGCCTTCTACGAAAAAAGAATGTAAAAGAGGGACCGAATTTCAACATTTTATTCAGGGCCAAATTTTGAAGCCACTTCCTCGGAAAGTGGTTGATTTGACACCGGAGCCGCCAGGGTTAACAATGGTCTCCTTATTTTTCTGGCATCAGTACGGATTTAGAAGCTTTATTGATGAACGGCCACCAGATTAGAAGTTATTGGGCCGTGGAAATTTCATGTTCAGCTCGGGCAGCAAGCGAATTTCGACTATTAGAGCTTCACCGATTGTACCCTCTCCAATTACCTGTTTCTGCTATTTCACAATCTCATCATCGACTCCCACAAAATGTTGACTTGATTACCTCGCAACACATCCGAGATTTGGGGTGGGTAGATTTAGTGATAGCCGCCTGGCCTTGTCAGGGGTATTCTCAGGCAGGGAAGGGAAGGGGAAATTGTGACAGTCGGAGTCATTTATTCTATCAAATGGTTTTTATTCTCAATATTTTGCAACTACATCAGCACAAATCGTTGGGATATTTGTTGGAGAATGTCTTTCCTGGTGCAGATCAACCTAGTAAGGTAGTTACTGCTTGGCAAGAGACAATTCACTATTTAGGGGAGCCTTTGGTGTTTGATGCAGCTCAGATGGGGTCTCGTGCTTATCGTCTTCGCTCGTATTGGACCAATCTTGCTCCTCTTTCACTGTTGAAGGCAGCCGTGGGATTACAAAAGCGTCCTCCAAACCTCACCGTCGATCAGATTTTGGACAAAGGCCGTACAGCTACTCCTGTCACGTCTACACCTCGACAACCATTTTATGACTGCAACAAATCGAGTCAGCCGAGAGGCGCACTCCCCACTCTTGTTTCTTTTCCCCGGAGCCATGCATACCGCTTAGGTTCCCCTGGCATGATTTTTGACACGAATACACAGAAATGGGATGTGCCTAACATCAATGAACGAGAACGAGCCATGGGCAATTTGCAAGCGGCCCAACACAGAGATCAGCTTTGGTATTCCCACCGTAGGAGTGGCTCTTATGTTCCTCGACAACGACGTTTTCAGCCCGGAGATTTTGTTTATCAGATGCGACAGAAAAATGATATTTTGGATATTTCTGCAGGCCGGATTATTTTGAAGGTGGTTAAGGTTTCCCCTAAAGGAGTGCTAACTTTGGAAGGGGCTGACGGCAAGAGAGTTAAAGATAATCAAATTAATGTGGCTCCTTGCCACCTTCGAGGGCTCGAGGACGAGCCAACATTACATTTCACTTATTTCCCCTCTCCTCCCATTTGTTCTAATTCTCCCTTTTGTGCCCCTGGTTACGAAACTACAGACATTTTATTATGTGAGGCATGCAATCGAGCTTGGCATTCTTCTTGCTTGCCTACAGATTGGGCAGGTCGGGACCAACTTGGCCGACCTTGGTTTTGTGGGGAGTGTGAAATGGGGGTTTGAGCTTCGGTCTTAATGGCTTCTTAGGACAAGGACCTAAGAAGGGGGGGGAATGATTCAGGAGTGAACCCGACGGTCCCAACATTGGGACGGGGTGGGTAACTTTTATGTCTTGTCATTGTTTTTATCATTTATATGTCCACACTAATGTTGTCAGGATGATCATTGTATTCCGACGTAAGGAATTCTACACATGGAGTGTTATTTGTCGCCAAATTTATATATTATTCTTCTTGCATGAAGCATCACAGCCATGGGCTCGACATAGCAACATAGCAGCATAACAGCATAGCAGCATAGCTGCACAGCAGCATAGCAGCATGTGTCCAACGTCTCTATTGCTCCAGCTCCCTACCGCCATCTCTTCCAAAATTTGTCCATCATAGACACGCCACCGCTTCCGCTACCTCTTTTAGGTTCTCAAAATAAAACTCTACTTTTCAATCAATTTTATACCAATCAAAATCCAAAAATTAAAATTCCACGAATATTACCGATTGTTAATGATAGTCACTTCCGTAAATTTATTTTTCACGCCGTCTTTTTTTGACCACTTTAGGACTACGTTTTCTTCTACGATTCATCCTTTGAATTCTACTTCCTTTCCTCATTTTCTTACCGAATTTTGATGTTTTTCCCATTTTCACAATTTTATTTTCTTCTTCCGTATTATGAACTTCTTCACGTACTCCAGTTTTCTGAACACTTTTCCTCTCTCCTTCTTTAGATGAATTAATCTCCTCCTGCAAATTATTTTCAGTTTCAATTTCCAAATCCCTTTCACTTCCTCCTAGTATTCTTACTTCAACAACCTCTTCCTCTTGCACATTTTCATCACTCACCAATCTGTCACCAGAAAAAGTTTCAAAAACCGCGTCCTTTTCTGTCTTCTTTTCCTCCACACCATCTTCGGTGACAATTATTTTTCCCCCTCTGTCCTCGTTCTCCATATTTCCAAAATTGACGGTCGGCAAATAAACAAATTTCTCGAAAGAAGGTGTAACCCTTTTATCTTCACAATATTTCCTCGGATTAGTAAATGCATTCTGTTGCCTTTGTATAGGGGGCTGAACTCGGTTGTTGTCCCACCCTTCTCTGAAATTTCATGTGAGACATGCACTTTTATATAGAGGACATACCCTGAAAGTATGTCCTACATCATTACAATAAAAACAGTTTTCTACCTTACAACTTTTCTTATTTCTTTGAAATTGTGATCTGACACCTTGAAAAATCCCCCTAATCTTTAGAGCCCCATTATTGGCCTCTTCTTCTAAAACACACCTGATTGCTAATTGTAAGTTCCAATCATTTTTATCAACCTGTTTTAATCTATCTAAAGCACACCTATATTCCTTAGGTAATCCTTTCATTAACAGAAAAGCCTTTTGAGCATTTGTAAAGTTTCCACCTGCACTCTCATTTTCTACAAACAATATTTGTAACCGAATACAGTAATTCATCATACTACCTCCATCATACTTATACTCAACTATTTTTGTGACACTACTCATCCAGTGATACACGGAAGTCTTTTGATATCCACATTCTAAGCACTTCCATAACTCAGCTGCACTTTCCAGACCAAGGTAAGTCAATACAAATTCCTCATTAAAAGATAGCTTGATAATCAGCATACACTCATCGTTCTTCTCCTCCCATCCAACCGATGATTCAACACATGTCCCGTCCACCACATCCATTAGCTTCCTCGACTTGAAGTAGCTCTCCATCATACTCCTCCAATACTAATATTTAGAACCATCAAATATGGGCAGGGTTGATTGATCCAAAATGGGTAGCCATGGGCGTGGGCCCAAAACCTGTTGTTCATAGCCCTTTTCAGCCATGAATGTACCCTCGGAAGCACCACAGACTACCCCAAAACAGCCTCCTTTGGTTCCACTCAGAATTCTACAGAATAACCAACCCAAGATGAAACTACTCAGCCAGATATTTCCTAGTCCACTCAGTATTCCCACCAAATTTCATATAATAATACCAAACCGAATAATCACAACACTCAGTCAAAGTTGCAGAAAAACAGCCTGCCAAAACTTTGATAAATCTGACCAACTTCACAATGACGCCCCAAGCAAATCAGACACACAATAGGTTTGCAAATTTGCCACAATATTGCCCACATAAGGAGGAACACACATGCAAAATTCCAGATTATTCTGCGAATAAAACTGAGAGCAATTCTTAGATGAAATTCCCAAAAAGGAACAGAAACAATTTCTGTCCAAAAAGTTCCTAAGTCTAGAAATGACTAAGTCCTACAAATATACACTACAGCTTACTACTAACTGTACGGAGGCATACCAGCCGTACGTAATCAATCAACTACCTCTATTAATGTGAGTGTACCTAAGATCTACACTAATAATTAAATACACAGGACAAAACATTGTTAAATATTTACACGTCGTACGAATTCCGTCAAACGAATCAGGACCGTCCAAAATAAATATCATGTGATGGACGCGATTTCGCGTCCCTCACCAAACTGACGGCGCCGCCGTCCGTAGCTCCGGTGGCGTCCAATTCATCACATGTTTGACCGTCGCATTATGTTTCGTACGACCCACGTACAATTTAAATCATTTCGAATATTAATCACCGGATCACTTCGCGATCCGCCGTCCATTTCTCCAACACATTCCGCACTTTCGTCTATGTTTCTTCGCGTCACTTGAAGTCCAATTCTGTACGTTCCAATAAACTTAGTACCAAGTACGCAAGCTGCTATGACTGCGATGTGACCAGCGCAGCATGGCAGCGCAATATCTTTATCACACACGCTGCTATGACTACGGTGTGACCAGCGCAGCATGGCAGCATAGTAATGTGATATAGAGAGGACTTAAGGTTTCCAAAATCCAACAAATAAAACTACTAATTTCAACAAGTTGAGAAGCAGTTGTAGCTGCGATGTCAGACTAGCGCAGCATAGCAATGTAGTAGAGCAGCAAAACAATGCAACTTAACAGCATAGCAACATAGCAAAATGTAGATTGAACTGTATAGTTATAGAACTTAGTGTGGATAGGGTGTAGTTAGTGAAGAATGTCCACGTGTACATAGTTAGCCAGCTGTAGAACCGGATTGACTAGCAAATAACTAGTTTAAATAGTGGGTAGACATAGTGAAGAGACACTCTTTTGCGAGTAGACATCTTCCAACAAGCAATCAATTTTGTAATCCGTTTCTCAGAGAAATAAAAACTCTCAAGCCCTTCATTGTGTATGTTGTGTACGCTGTTGGCTGTTGATGTTGCTACGAGTGAACTCCAATTTTGTAATCCGTTTCTCGGAGAAATATAAACTCTTAAGCCCTTCATTGTGTATGTTGTGTACGCTGTTGGCTGTTGATGTTGCTACGAGTGAACTCCTGGTTATTTTCTGCTGTGCACTACCGATGTGTGTGGACTAGTCCCACCCCTTTTACATTGGTATCGGAGCGATCCTCGTGACTCGGCAGCATGGAAGGTCATGCCGTTTTCACAGCTGATATGTTACAGCGAGTACTTCGAGAATTGGAGAATGTCAGATTGCAAAACGCTCACCTGAGCGACACCGTCGCAACTTTAGAATCTCGTCTTTGTGATCGGACACATGGAGGCGCCGAGAGAGATTTGCGGAGGCCTAAGTTAAGACTTCACGATAATTTGACCCTGCCAAGCATAAGAATCTTGACGGGTGGTTGTCTTCAGTAGCAAATTATCTGGAGAACTTCCTCGGCCTGTCTGAGCGTGAAAAGGTTTATTACGCGGGAGGGCTATTTAAAGGAGCCGCAAGGACATGGTGGAGAGCAATGGTGGAAAGCGACAAGGTACCCACTGTTTGGACCATGTTCGTCAATTCTTTTTGTGCCTCCTGGCAACATGTGAACATAGTTAAGACATGAATTTCGGTTAGGATAGGATTTCGGTGTTGAAACAAAGCACTTCTGTTTTGGAATACACGCAACGATTCTTGGAATGCAAGGTTCAAATCCCAACGATGACGGAGGATGAAGCGGTTCATCGATATGTTAAGGGACTCAAGGCGTCTATTCGGAGGGATGTGGAACAGTGGCTCACACAAAAAACAACAACTGCTAGTCTCTCGGCAATTGTTCAGTTCGCAGAACGTACCGAATCCGTAGACTTCACTCTCCGTAGATCCTATCACTTTGGATCAAGTAGCAACGGAGGAGGTCCAAGGGACGACGGACCAACCCCTATGGAGTTATGAGCCATCAAGGAGGAGGCAGACGCGGTTAACGCACTCAAGAAGAAGAAGAGTACCGCCAAAAACAAAACCGACGATCACTTCCCCGTGGAGCTCCAACGCAGGAGGTTCAATGGACTATGCTTCTAGTGCCGTTCCCCAGACCATATGGCTAGAGAATGTCCCAAAAAGAAAAGCCTTAGGAGGGGCAAGCTTAATGCCATGAGACTCGCTGGAGAAGGTGGAGATCCCTTGGTTTTTTCGGGTAAAATCGGGGGGCAGCGCAACCAGTTTCATAGTGGATTCGGGCGCGTCGGGAACTTTATCAACGAGAAGACGGTGAAGAAGTTGAAACTCCCTCTTATCATTGTTCCAAACCATCAATCAGTTTAATTAGCCGATGGTAGTTCGATTGTGATTACCCATCGCACACCTTGGTTACGAGTTAGTATGGGGAATTTTCATTGGTATGACACTCTTCACGTCTTACCCCGCGAAGATTATGAGGTAATCTTAGGGAAGCCATGGCTCCAAAAGTGGAATCCGAAGATTGATTGGAGGAGTAATAGCATGAAAATGGGTAAAGGTGAAAGAGAGTTCGAGGTAAAGGTGGGAGTGGCTGGTAAAGACCCAAAAGAGGGACGCCTGCTTTCGGTTTTACAGCTTAAGAGGGCCCTCAAGAAAGGAGAAACAATTAGAATCGTGGTTGTATAATTTGTGGAGAAAGTCAAAGACGGGATTCCGGAGAAGTGGGAAAAAAAGGATCCCGAATTTGGCTCCATAGAAGGGAACACCGCAGGAAAGGCTTCCGTTGAGGCCCCGGAAGTCGTGACAAAGCTTATCGAAGAGTATGCTGATGGTTTTCCCCCAAAACTCCCAAAAGGTTTACCTCCAAAACGTGACGTTGACCACAAGATCGAGATTTTTCCGGGAGCAGTTCCCTCGCCCAACAGGTCGTATAAAATGGTAACACCGAGTTGGACCAACTCAAAAGACAACTTTCAGAGTAAGTAGAGGCTGGAGGGATTAAGCCGAGCAAGTCGCCATACGGAGCCCCTGTCCTCTTCGTGACCAAGAAAGATGAAGGTCTACGTATATGTCTGGACAACTGCGCTCTAAATAAGTTAACGGTCAAGACACATACCCCCTTCCCAGTATAGACGAGTTCTTGGACCGACTTAGAGGTGCCAAGTATTTCTCTAAGATAGACTTACGAACTGGCTATCATCAAATTAGAATTGCAGAGGAAGATGTGGAAAAGATTCCACTCTGAACGCGGTACGGTCATTTCCAATTTTTGGTCATGCCGTTTGGATTGACCTATGCCCCGGCTAGGTTTATGCATTTGATGAACACGATCTTCTGGCAATATTTGGCCGCGTTTATAATCATCTTTTTAGATGACATTTTGGTGTATAGTGAGACGTTAAAAGACCATATCCAGCACCCAAGGATTGTCTTACAGGTTTTAAGGGAGAACAAGTTGTACGCGAAGATGAGCAAATGCGACTTTTTAAAAGACAAAATTGAGTTTTCGGGTCACGTGGTCAGTCAAGATGGAATCGCAGTGGACCCCAAAAAAACTAAGGCAATCAAGGAGTGGCCTCAACCAAAAAATATCAAGGAGTTGAGGAGCTTCCTTGGGCTATGCTCTTATTATCGACGGTTCGTGGAGGGATTTGCAAAAATTGCCGCACCACTCACTAATTTGCTCAAAAATGACGATCCTTATGAGTGGGAGACAGTGCAGAAGGCAGCCTTTAACACGCTAAAGGAACAGTTGGTTAGCGCCTTTGTGTTAGCGGTTCCCAGTCCAGAGTTACCTTGGACAATAATCACTAACGCGAGTGATACGGCTATTGGAGCCATTCTTATGCAGGATTTCGGAAGAGGCCTACAACGCGACAAAACTTAATTGGGCCACTCGAGAGAAAGAAACAATAGCCATCACTAATGCGTTGGAAGTTTGGAAGTGTTACGTTCAAGGGAAGCGGATCACTGTATTAAGGACCACCATGCGTTACAGTATTTGCAAACACAACCGAAGTTATCCAAGAAATAAGATAGGTGGATGACATTCCTACAAAATTTCGGACTGGTGTTAACTATCGAATACAAGCAAGGTAAGATAAATCTTGCTCATGCTTTGTCAAGAAGACCAGGCGTTGTTGCGCTGACCGCGGCAGATATATCACAGCTATTGGAGAAACGCAAGGACGAAACTTTGGAAGCGGATACTATCGCAGCTGACAAACTTAACGACCAAAAAATCAACACTGTCACGAGTACGCTGCAATGGACGAAAAGTGGTTGGACAAAATTAACGCGGTATACTTAGGCGACGACAAAATCGCGGAACTCGTCAAAAGAAAAATATTGGTTCAAACTGCCAACGGCATGTGGCGATACAAAACGAGTCAGACAACCCGATTGTATATTCCAACAAATCAAGAGTTACGGCATACTATCTTGCATTTAAGCCATGACGATCCATTCAACGGACACTTCAAGCGAGACAAACGTACTACACAAGTTGCCGAAGCGTACTATTGGCCAAATATGACAAAGATATTGCGAAGTATGTCGAAACGCGTGACTCTTGCAAAAGGAATAAAACCGATCCTGGTCGTCAAAAACTCTTGCAGCCCCTTCCAACGCCATTCGCCCCTAGGGAAGCGATCTCGATGGACTTTATCGTCGCTCCACCATTAACGCCGGATGGCTATGACTCCATTCTTGTTCTCGTCGACTATCTTACTAAGATCGCCCATTTCCTCCCCACAAAAACCACGGCTACTGCTCGAGATGTCGCGGATCTCTTCTTCCGTGTGATCTTCTGCCACTATGGACATCCTAAGAAGATTGTCAATGACCGCAACCAAAAATTTGTTAGTCACTTCAGGAGGAATCTGTTTGCTATTTGCGGAACACATTTGGCTATGTCCACCGCTTATCACCCTCAGACGGATGGACAAACAGAGAGAGTGAACCAGACATTGGAGAAAGCCCTATGCGCTTACGTGTTGGTACACCATACAGATATGGCAAAACAACTGACGACGATTGAAGTTGCATACAACAGTGCAATCCATTCTTCCACTAATGCAACGCCGTTCTCCGTCATCGAACGACAGTCAACCCTTCCCCAAAATCTGATTGGAAATGACTGTAGCACGCGTGTCGCAGTGGACTTTGCCGAAATGTTGCGTGTCAATTTGGAGAAATTTGGCGGCAGTCCTCCAACAGGCGAAGAGTCGTCAAAAATCACAAACCGACACTCATCAAAAGCACATTGACTTTCGTGTTGGGGATAACATTAGGCTGAATATGGCAAACCTATCCCTCTCACATGCCTTTTCTATGAAATTGGCACAGAGATTTACACAGCCATTTACTATGCTCCCCAAAGTAAACGAGGCTGCTTACAACCTTGACATTCTTTCGGCCTCAAAAACACACGATGTCTTTCATGTGTCCCTCCTCAAGCCATTGCGCAACCCTGATTTAATGTTCCCGAATCGGCTTTGCCATACACCTCTTCCCCCGGTTCAAAATCCCATGGATAAATATGAGGTGGAAGCGATTCTGCAGTCCCGCCAATTACGACGCGGGCTGTCCCATACTACCGAGTACCTGATTCGGTGGAAAGGTTACAATGCGGAAGAAGATTCTTGGGTCGATGAAAAAGATCTTTATGTCGCGGAATTACTGCGCCGATTCAAGGAGAGTCTGGACACCCAGCCTACCCGGAGCGTTAGACACAACGGACGCCTACGAAAATCCAATCGCAATGTCGCAACCGTCGCAGTCATCTTGGGGGCTGAGCAACGGAACGCAACAGTGATGACGAAAGAACGCAGAGCTATCGCTGCCCAGCCATGGGATCGCAGAATAGCAGCTACGTTGTCAGAGAATCGCAACATCGCGACTGCGGTGACAGAGGATCGCAATGGCGAAATTGTGAATCGCAACGTTGGCGATGTCGAACCCGTGATATCGCCGCAGTATCGCAATCGGCGAAGTTTCAAACGTTGCGATACCCTCGTACACTGCAACGCAAGGAAGGTTTCGATGATGAGACCTACAACCCCTTCCAACCAAAGTTGCTATCAACCCTAGTGACAAACCTAGTATCAACAGGCTTTAGAACCTCTTGCTTCATACCACCAACCTACCTGCACTTATCAATTAACTAGAACTCTCAACCACAATAGCGTCCATATCGTCATCATCCTCTGCACCACCAAAAAGATTGAGACTAATGCGGAAGGCAAATGAAGATATACCCTATCGGGAGAAGCTTTTGGCCGCAGCCAAGGCCATTGTAGAGGCACAACGGAGTACAGCAGTAACGAATGAAGAGGAAGAGGTAGAAGCGGCTGTTAGCAAGGAAGACATAGGTGGAAGCACTAGAGGGGAAGGATCAAAAAATTTTGCAAAACCTGGAGTATTACCCACTCCGAGAGGGTGACCGCGAAGATGAAGAGGATCATGAGCTTTCACGTGCTGAAGAACTAGAGCGAGAACCGACACCCCCACTAGAAGAAAAACGTGTCTCTGATCAAGAGGTGATGTGAGACCCTAATAAGGAACAACCGCCGATGAGCATTCTTCGGAGAGGTTTGAAAAAAAAACGGAGGAGCATTATCCTGAAAAAATTAATGGTCTTTTAAAGTATTTTCTAGGTCTGAATATAAATATAGAAAGAAGCCGAGGCAGTCTACCTCTAACTTCTCTCTCGAACTCTCAATCTTGTCGCAGTCACTGAGAAATTGGAGAGGAAGCTAGAGCCATGGCTACTTAGGCTATCTAGATATTTACGGGATATAAATATTATTTTATTTATAATTAGGGGTTTATTTACTAAAAGTATATATGATACCTCCACGATTTGATCCTGGAACCTGTCGGACGTTAAGCAGCCGGTAGCTGGTAAATTTAACCGTTGAGTCTAGACATAGTGTTACGTAATGTAGGGTTTGATAATAAATTAAACATTAATACGTAGGATAGTTCATTTAACTGAAACAGTTTTACGGGAGACATATATCCAGTAATGTAAACGTACGGATAAAAAACGAATACCGCGCATTTATTTATTTAGCGAAACGAATACCGCGCATGTATTTATTACGGCTACGATTAAATGTGAATTTAATCGGACGGTCGGAATTAAACGCCAAGATCGCGGAAGAGGATTTCGGCGGTTTTTGGTCATCGCCACATCGGATGACACGTGGCGGAATGACATTGGATCGCGGCATCTCCGAGGATTAACGGAGCGAATCTGGATATACCACGTGTCGATATTTAGGCCATGTCGTACAATGTTCGTACATAAAGTACACTAGCAGCTGTACTTTTGTGTACGGAAGTGTAATCTGATTGGCTCCGTACATCAGTAGATAGAGTCTGTGAGAGAGATAGGACTTAGAAAAATTAGGAGATAGGACCCTCTCTCCCAAAAAGCTTGTGTACAAAAGGTCAACTTTGACCCTCTATAACTTACTGCTCAGAGGAGCAAAATCAGAGATTCTTTTTGCTATCGACTCAGGGGAGTCTTCCCTTCATAGGGGTGAAGTTGGTCAGAGTTTTTGTCTGCCAAGGTGACAGTTGTTCTTGTTGAAACAGAAAGGGGTCAGGGTTATCCTAGAGGCTTCTTAGAAGCTGTCCACTCTGAGGACTTATGGAGGTCTCAGAGTTTCAGGTTATGGGCCCACCCTCTAGGGTACCAATCTTTAATGGAACTGGCTTCATATATTCGGAAAGTATGATGATGGGAGCTCTATGCGAAAAAAGATTTTGGGGGATAGTGAGTGGACAATTGGGGCGTCCATCAAGTGATGGAATTCCTCCATGGTTTGAACGAAGCAGATTCACAAAGAAAGCAGGTCCATCTTCAACGGAGGAGACAAAGGAAAGAGAGGTGGTGGACAAAGGGGCTGAGAAGGAGACGACCACACCAATAGCAACTGGTTCACCATTCATGTCACCTATTTCGAGGAACGAGGAGAATGATACTCAAACCTGGGACTTCAACAATATGGAGGCAAAGCACTTCATCCTACGCCATCTTACTCAAGGATTTGCATGTCCTCATTTGCAGGTAGAAAGGGCATCCGACCTGTCGATGGCTCTCATAGAGATGTACCGAAATGGTATGATTCAGCTACAACAGTTGGCTGATCAGAAAGTTAAGAAATATGTATACAAATGGGAGAAAATGTTGGATTTTTGCAATGAGCTTACTACACTCTTCATGGAGCTAGAGAGTGCGGGAAATGATTTTAGTGAAAAAAAACAGGTTAACTGTTTATTGATGAAGTTACCCGATGAGTTCGAGAACATAGTCAACCGTGTGCAGGACTTGCCGAACTCAAGGTGGATAAGGAACTCAGTGGTAGGGATGATTCTCGTTAGGGAGAATACGATTGAGATCCGAATGGGAGGAAAGAGTGGCCAAGCCTTGGCAACTTCGACCGATTGGAGGAACAAGGATTCACGGAAACCAGTCGGAAACTATGGGGGAAGGGAGCCGAAAAATCAGGCCGACGAGTTTGGGCCAAGGGCTCCCAAAGGTTTATGTCATTTTTGCAAGAAACCGGGGCACTATATGGCAGAGTGCACTAAGCTAACCGAGCTTCGGTTAAAGGAGGGGCAGACCGGTGGTACCCCGAGAGGAAAGAAAAAAGCCCTTGTGACACAGGTACATAAGGCAGAATCCGAGAACGAGGACGATGAGCTTCATTTGAATAAGGAGTTGGAGGCGAAAAACGAGGTCGAAATTTCACGAAGGTAGAAATGTGCTTACCGTGGATTGAAAGGTGAAGCAGGCTGGATTATAGATTCAGGTGCCTCCATGCACATGTGTAAGGATAGGCACCTGTTCACTAAGATAAGAAAGATTCCCACCGTAAAGATAGACTACGAGGATGGGAGGATAGTCACCACTACTCTTGTAGGATCGGTAGATCTGAAAGTGTTAGTAGAAAGAAAGACATCGATAGTAACATTCTCCAATGTATTGTTTATTCCTGAGCTGAACAAAAATCTCATCTCTACATCTGTATTAGATGATAAGGGTTTTTTTACTAGCACTAGAGAAGGAGTCTTTACTGCTAGTTTTGAGGAGGATGTCTATTTCATTGCTGAGAAAGGTAGCCATGGTATGTTTAGGCTGATTTTAAGTAATGAAACGAAAAAACTTTATTATGCTGGTGTTCATGATATTATGATGTGGCATAAGAGGCTTGGGCATGTAAATCTAGATAAGTTAAGAGAGATGAAAAGATGGGAGTGGTGGAAGGGATTAAGTTCAGTGAGAGTGATAATATAAGTGATTGTAGTGGATGTGCTCAACGTAAAGCAGACAGATTACCCTTTCCTAAAACAACCACGTATAAGTGAGAAAAAATTCTAGATCTAGTACACACATATATTTGGGGACCGGCTAAAGTGCCCTCACCGGGAGGGAAGAGATTTATGATAACTATCACTGATGATTGGTCTCAAGATTCTCAAGTGTATTTTTTTTAAAAAACAAATCAAAAGCTCAGGATTGTTTTACACAATATAAAGCATGGAGCGAAAAACTACATGAAACTCCAATCAAGAGAATAAGGAGTGACAATGGTGGAGAGTATACTTTTAACCAGTTTCAGGATTTTCTGAGAGAAGATAGGGTCCAACACCAAAAGACAGTTCCAGAAAACCCGGAACAGAATAGGGTAGCTGAAAGGTTAAATAGAACACTAAGTGATAGTGCTAGAAGTATGTTGTCAGATAAAAAGATAGGGAAAAGGTTTTGGGCAGAAGCAATGAACTGTGCCAATTACCTCAAGAATAGAGTTCTTACTTCAGCTATTAGAGATCAAACACCTTATGAGAGATGGACAGGCCGGAAACCAGACATATCTCACTTAAAGGTTTTCGGTAGTCAAGTGTTCAGTCTAGATAAAGATCGGTCTAATTGGAAGCTAGATCCTAAAGGAAAACTGGGATACTTATTAGGATAAGATGAGGATGTTAAAGGATATAGAGTTTATGATCTAAAAAGGGAAGATAAAATCTTAGTAAAGCATCTAGTAGTTATGGATGAAGGAAAGTCTGTGGATCCGTTCAAATATACAAAGTCAATAAAAATCAGATTTGAGTCAGAAAATTCCGATGACTTTGAGCTTCCTAACTATCCAGGTTTTAGAGAAGATGACATTCTTGCAGGTACAAATCAGACCGAAAAGGACTCGGCTGTGGAAACTCCAGTGACAACTCTACCCGAAGCGGAAGACGTGGTGGAAATTGATTCGGAATCAAGGGATAGGGGAGAAGCCGAGTTTGTTCGAAAGAATCCACGAAAACCATCTATTCTGGCCTCAGATTTTGAGGGAGGGAGGAGAAGTAGCTAAAGACTGCAAGAAAAACAGGTTAATAACAAGGTAACTAAACTATCTCATCAAGATGAACCTCAAACTTATCGAGAGGCGATGACTTGGCCAGAAAGAAACCGGTGGAAGACAGCCATCAATGAGGAGATGGCCTCAATTATGGCAGCCAATACTTCGGAGCTAGTGGATTGTCCACCTAACCGAAAACCAATCGGTTGTAAGTGGGTTTTCAAATTAAAACTGAACCTAGATAACACAATCGAGCGCTACAAGGCCAGATTAGTGGCAAAGGGATTTATACAAAAGGAGGGAATTGACTACGAGGAAACCTTTGCCCCGATCGTCAGATTTCCCTCCGTCCGCATACTTCTCAGTCTGGCAGCAGCGGAAGACATGGAAGTGCACCAGATGGACATCAAGACATCCTTTTTGCATGGATAATTGGAAGAGGAGATCTTCATGCGACAACCCGAAGGGTTTGTGGAGGAAGGAGAGGAGAGTAAGGTATGTCGACCGATTAAATCTCTTTATGGTTTGAAACATGCGCCTCGACAGTGGAATAAGAAGCTTGATGAGTTTCTTACCGGTCTGGGATATATCCGGATCAGCTCAGATCACTCAATCTATGTTTTCGAAGATGAGGAAAGTTTTATATTTATTGCAATTTATGTTGATGATTTGCTTGTTTTAAGTAAATCAATGGAAAAAATTAATAAACTGAAAACCAATCTTAAGGGGATAATTGAAATGAAGGATATGGGGGAAGCAAAATATATTTTGGGAATTCAAGTAGAAAGAGACCGAAAAAGAAAGATTATAAGATTGACTAAAAATGGAGCAATAGGGAACATGCTTGAAAAATTTCAGATGGATAAAGCTAATAGTTGTACAACTCCAATGGAGTTGAAGAAGGGAAGTGAGGGGAGTGAGGAAGAAGGAGTCATAGTCTTAGACGAGGAATTATCTCCTGAAGAACAGAAATTCATGCAGACTATTCCTTACAGGCAAGTAGTGGGAAGTCTAATCTATTTTATGAATTGTATCCGGCCGGATTTAGCTGCAGCGGTAGGAGTGTTGAGTAGAAGTCTAAATGCTCCCACTAAGAGGGATTGGTAGGCAGCTAAAAGAGTCCTTAGGTATTTGATAGGAACTATGGATCTATGGTTGCATTTGGGTGGGGAGAATATTGAGATCACTACTTGGAGTGATGCCAGTTATGGTGATGCTCCGATGAGGATATGCACTTCTGGATATGAATTATATGTGGGTGATGGGGCTTGCTGTTGGAGTAGCAAACAACAAAAAGTTATTGCTCAGTCCACCATGGAGGCTGAGTATATGGCCTCTTGCTCTGCTGTAAAAGAATTGATGTAGGTCAAGTCTTTGCTTGGTGAGCTTGGACACCTTAAGAGTGGTGTGCAGAAAATATTTTGTGATAATCAGGCAGCAATCGCTATTTCTGCCAATCCTAAAAATCATTTTAAAGCCAAACACATGGACATTAGACTCAGCTTTGTTAGAGAGAAAGTAGAAAACAAAATAATTAGTTTAGAGTACTGACCAGATAGTGAGATGGTAGCAGATATGATGACCAAACCTGTGCTTTCCCCTAAGCTAATTTTCTGCAGGGAGACATGTGGTCTAAAATTAAAGATTGACTAGAAAATAAAGGGAGTGTAGAAATTAATGGTCTTTTAAAGTAATTTCTAGGTCTGAATAGAAATATAGAAAGAAGCCGAGGCAGTCTACCTCTAACTTCTCTCTCCAACTCTCAAACTTGTCGCAGTCATTGAGAAATTGGAGAGGAAGCTAGAGCCATGGCTACCTAGGCTATCCAGAGGTTTACGGGATATAAATATTAGTTTATTTATAATTAGGGGTTTATTTACTAAAAGTATATGTGATACCTCCAGGATTTGATCATGGAACCTACTAGACGTTAAGCAGCTGGTAGCCAGTAGCTTTATTTGTTAAGTCTAGACATAGTGTTACGTAATGTAGGGTTTGATAATAAATTAAACATTAATACGTAGGATAGTTCATTTAACTGAAACGGTTTTACGGGAGACATAGATCCAGTAATGTAAAAGTACGGATTACAGTATGGATAAAAAATGAATACCGCGCATTTATTTATTACGGCTACGATTAAATGTGAATTTAATCAGACGGTCGGAATTAAACGCCGAGATCGCGGAAGAGGATTTCGGCTGTTTTTGGTCATCGCCACATCGGATGACACGTGGCGGAATGACATTGGATCGCAGCATCTCCGAGGATTAAGGGAGTGAATCCGGATATACCACGTGTCGACATTTAGGCCATGTTGTACAATGTTCGTACAGAAAGTACACCAGCAGCTCTACTTTTGTGTACGGAAGTGTAATCTGATTGGCTCCGTACATCAGTAGATACAGTCTGTGAGAGAGATAGGACTTAGAAAAATTAGGAGAAATGACCCTCTCTCCTAGAAAGCTTGTGTACAAAAGGTCAACTTTGACCATCTATAACTTACTGCTCAAGGGAGCAAATTCAGAGATTCTTTTTGCTATCGACTCAAGGGTGTCTTGCCTTAACACGCGTGAAGTTGGTCAGGGTTTTTCTCTGCCAGGGTGGCAGTTGTTCTTGCTGAAACACAAAGGGGTCAGGGTTATCTTAGAGGCTTCTTAGAAGCTGTCCACTCTGAGGACTTATGAAGGTCTCAGAGTTTCAAGTTATGGGCCCACCCTCTAGGGTACCAATCTTTAGTGGAATTGGCTTTATATATTGGGAAAGTATGATGATGGGAGCTCTATGCGAAAAAAGGTTTTGGGGGATATTGAGTGGACAATTGGGGCGTCCATGAAGTCTTGGAATTCCTCCATCGTTTGAAAAAAGCAGATTCACAAAGAAAAAAGGTCCATCTTCAACGGAGGAGACAAAGGAAGGAGGGGTGGTGGATAAAGGAGCGGAGAAGGAGACAACCACACCAATAACAACAGGTTCACCAATCATGTCACCTATTCCGAGGAACGAGGAGAATGATACTCAAACTTAGGATTTCAACAATATGGCGACAAAGCACTTCATCCTACGCCATCTTACTCAAGGACTTGCATGTCCTCATTTGCACGTAAAAAGGGGCATCCGATCTGTGGATGGCTCTCATAGAGATGTACCGAAGTGGTACAATTCAGCAACAACAATTGGCTGATCAGAAAGTTAAGGAGTATGTATACAAAAGGGGGAAGATGTTGGATTTTTGCAATAAGCTTGCTACACTCTTCATGGAGCTAAAAAGTGTGGGAAAAGATTTTAGTGAAAAAGAATAGGTAAACAGTTTGTTGATGAAGTTACCCGATGAGTTCGAAAACATAGTCAACCGTGTGCAGGACTTGCCGAACTCAAGGTGGATAAGGAACTCAGTGGTAGGGATGATTCTCGTTCGGGAGAATACGATTAAGATCCTAAGGGGAGGAAAGAGTGGCCAAGCTTAAGCAACTTCGACCGATTGGAGGAACAAGGATTCGCGGAAACCGGTCGGAAATTATGGGGGAAGGGAGCAAAAAAATCAGGCCGACGAGTTCGGGCCAAGGGCTCCCAAAGGTTTATGTCATTTTTGCAAGAAACCGAGGCACTATATGGCAAAGTGCACTAAGCTTACCGAGCTTCGGTTAAAGGAGGGGCAGACCGGTGGTACCCCGAGAGAAAAGAAAAAGGCCCTTGTGACACAGGTACATTAGACGAAATTCTAGGACGAGGTTGATGAGCTCCTTTTGGATGAGGAGTTGGAGGCGAAAAACGAGGTCGAAATTCCACGAAGGCAGAAATGTGCTTACCGTGGATTGAAAGGTGAAGCAGGTTGGATTATAGATTCAGGTGCCTCCATGCACATATGTAAGCATAGGCACCAGTTCACTAAGATAAAAAAGATTCCCACCGTAAAGATAGACTACGGGGATAGGAGGATAGTCACCACTACTCTTGTAGGATCGGTAGATCTGAAAGTGTTAGTAGAAGGAAACACATCGAATTCTATGATGTATTGTTTATTCCGGAGCTGAACTAAAACCTCATCTCTACATCTGTATTAGATGATGAGGGTTTATTTACTAGCACTAGAGAAGGAGTCTTTACTGTTAGTTTTGAGGAGGATGTCTATTTCACTGTTGAGAAAGGTATCCATGGGATGTTTAGGCTGATTTTAAGTAATGAAACGAAAAAACTTTATTATGCTGGTGTTCATGATATTATGACGTGGCATAAGAGGCTTCGGCATGTAAATCTAGATAAGTTAAGAGTGATGAAAAAGATGGGAGTGGTGGAAAGAATTCACTTCAGTGAGAGTGATAATATAATTGATTGTAGTGGATGTGCTCAAGGTAAAGCACACAGATTACCCTTTCCTAAAAGAGCCACCTATAAGGGAAAAAAAATCTGGCCTTGTAGCGCTCGATTGTGTTATCTAGGTTCAGTTTTAATTTGAAAACCCACTAACAACCAATTGGTTTTCGGTTAGGTGGACAATCCACCAGCTCCCAAGTATCGGCTGCCATAATTGAGGCCATCTCCTCATTGATGGCTGTCTTCCACCGGTTTTTTTCTGGACAAGTCATTGCCTCTCCTAAAGTCTGAGTTTCATCTTGATGAGATAGTTTTGTTACCTTGTTATTAACCTGTTTTTCTTGGAGTCTTTTGTTACTTCTCCTTCCCCCCTCAAAATCTCAGACCGGAATAGATGGTTTTCGTGGATTCTTTCGAACAAACTCGGCTTCTCCCCTATCCCTTGATTCCGAATCAATTTCCACCACGTCTTCCGCTTCGGGTAGAGTTGTCACTGGAGTTTCCACAGCCGAGTCCTTTTCGGTCTGATTTGTATCTGCAAGAATGTCATCTTCTCTAAAACTTGGATAGTTAGGAAGCTCAAAGTCATCGGAATTTTCTGACTCAAATCTGATTTTTACTGACTTTGTATATTTGAAGGGATCCACAGACTTTCCTTCATCCATAACTACTAGATGCTTTACTAAGATTATATCTTCCCTTTTTAGATCATAAACTCTATATCCTTTAACATCCTCATCATATCCTAATAAGTATCCCGGTTTTCCTTTAGGATCTAGCTTCCAATTAGACCGATCTGTATCTAGACTGAATACTTGACTGCCGAAAACCTTTAAGTGAGATATGTCTGGTTTCCGGCCTGTCCATCTCTCATAAGGTGTTTGATCTTTTATAGCTGAAGTAAGAACTCTATTTTTGAGGTAATTAGCACAGTTCATTGCTTCTGCCCAAAACCTTTTTCCTATCTTCTTATCTGACAACATACTTCTAGCACTATCACTTAGTGTTCTATTTAACCTTTCAGCTACCCCATTCTGTTCCGGGTTTTCTGGAACTGTCTTTTGGTGTTGGACCCCATCTTCCCTCAGAAAATCCTCAAACTGGTTAGAAGTATACTCTCCACCATTGTCACTCCTTATTCTCTTGATTGGAGTTTCATGGAGTTTTTCGCTCCATGCTTTATATTGTCTAAAACAATTCTGAGCTTCTGACTTGTTTTTCAAAAAATACACTCGGGAATACCGAGACCAATCATCAGTTATAGTCATCATAAATCTCTTCCCCCCCGGTGAGGGCACTTTAGCCGGTCCCCAAATATCTGTGTGTACTAGATCTAGAATTTTTTCTCCCTTATAGGTGGCTGTTTTAGGAAAGGGTAATCTGTGTGCTTTACCTTGAGCACATCCACTACAATCACTTATATTATCACTCTCACTGAACTGAATCCCTTCCACCACTCCCATCTTTTTCATCTCTCTTAACTTATCTAGATTCACATGCCCAAGCCTCTTATGCCACATCATAATATCATGAACACCAGCATAATAAAGTTTCTTCGTTTCATTACTTAAAATCAGCCTAAACATCCCATGGCTACCTTTCTCAGCAATGAAATAGACATCCTCCTCAAAACTAGCAGTAAAGACTCCTTCTCTAGTGCTAGTAAAAAAACCCTTATCATCTAATACGGATGTAGAGATGAGGTTTTTTTTCAGCTCCGGAATAAACAAAACATCAGAGAATGTTACTATTGATGTCTTTCCTTCTAATAACACTTTCAAATCTACCGATCCTACAAGAGTAGTGGTGACTATGCTTCCATCCCCGTACTCTATCTCTACGGTTGGAATATTTCTTATCTTAGGGAACAGGTGCCTATCCTTACACATGTGCATGGAGGCACCTGAATCTACAATCCAGCCTGCTTCACCTTTCGATCCACTGTAAGCACATTTCTGCCTTCGTGGAATTTGGACCTCGTTTTTCGCCTCCAACTCCTCATCTAAAAGGAGCTCATCGTCCTTGTTCTCGGATTCCGCCTCATGTACGTGTGTCACAAGGGCCTTTTTCTTTCCTCTCGAGGTCCCACCGGTCTGCCCCTCTTTTAACCGGAGCTCGGTTAGCTTAGTGCACTCTGCCATATAGTGCCCAAGTTTCTTACAAATATGACATAAACCTTTGGGAGCCCTTGTTCCGAACTCGTCGGTCTGATTTTTCTGCTCCCTCCTCCCATCGTTTCCGACCGGTTTCCGGGAATCCTTGTTCCTCCAATCGGTCGCAGTTGCCAAGGCTTGGCCACTCTTTCCTCCCCTTTCGATCTTAATCCTTTTCTCCCGAACGGGAATCATCCCTACCACTGAGTTCCATATCCACCTTGAGTCCGGCAAGTCTTGCACACGGTTGACTATGTTCTCGAACTCATCAGATAACTTCATCAGTAAACAGTAAACCTATTCCTTTTCACTAAAATCTTTTCCCGCACTCTCTAGCTCCATGAAGAGTGTAGCAAGCTCATTGCAAAAATCCAACATCTTCCCCCCTTTGTATATATACTCCTTAACTTTCTGATCAACCAACTGTTGTTGCTGAATCGTACCACTTCGGTACATCTCTATGAGAGCCATCCAAAGATCGGATGCCCTTTCTACCTACAAATGAGGACATGCAAGTCCTTGAGTGAGGTGGCGTAGGATGAAGTGCTTTGCCACCATATTATTGAAGTCCTAGGTTTCAGTATCATTCTCCTCGTTCCTCGGAATAGGTGACATGAATGCCGAACCAGTTACTATTGGTGTGGTCGCATCCTTCTCCTTTCCTTTGTCCACCACCTCTCCTTCTTTTGTTTCCTCCGTTGAAGTTGGATCCTCTTTTCGGTGAATCTGCTTCCTCCAAACCCGTGAGGAATTCCAAGACTTGATGGACGCCCCAACGGTCCACTTACTATCCCCCAAAACCTTTTTTCGCATAGAGCTCCTATCATCATACTTTCCCAGTATATGAAGCCAGTTTCATTAAATATTGGTACCGTAGAGGGTGGGCCCATAACTTGAAACTCTAAGACCTCCATAAGTCCTCAGAGTGGACAGCTTCCAAGATGCCTCTAAGATAACCTTGACCCCTTTGTGTTTCAGCAAAAACACATGCCTCCCTGGCAGAAAATAACTCTGACCAACTTCACCCCTGTAAAGGCAAGACTCACCTCAGTCGATAGCAAAAAGAATCTCTGAATTTGCTCCCCTGAGCAGTAAGTTATGGAGGGTCAAAGTTGACCTTTTGTACAGAAGCTTTCTGGGAGAGAGGGTCCTATCTACTAATTTTTCTAAGTCTTATCCCTCTCACATACTCTATCTATTGATGTACGGAGCGAATCAGATTACACTTCCGTACACAAATGTACAGCTGCCGGTGTACTTTCTGTACGAACATTGTAGAACATGGCCTAAATGTCGACACGTGGTATATCCGGATTCGCTCCCTTAATCCCTGGAGATGCCGCAATCCAATGTCATTCCGCCATGTGTCATCAGATGTGGCAATGACCAAAAACCGCCGAAATCCTCTTCCGCGATCTCGGCGTTAATTCTGGCCGTCCAATTAAATTCACATTAAATCGTAGCCGTAATAAATAAATGCGCGGTATTGGTTTCTTATCCTTACCGTAATCCGTACTTTTACATTACTGGATCTATGTATCCCGTAAATAGTTACAGTTAAATGAATTATCCTACCTAATAATGTTTAATTAATTATCAAACCATATAGTACGTAACACTAGTTTTAGACTTAACGGCTAAGGCTACCGACTATCAGCTGTCTGCCGGCCGGTAGGTACCAGGATCAAATCCTGTGGCCGGCACATACCTTTTAGTAAATAAACCCCTAACTAATATTTATTTCCCGTAAACCTCTGGATAGCCTAGGTAGCCATGGCTCTAGCTCCCTCTCCAATTTCTCAGTGACTGCGACAAGTTTGAGAGTTGGAGAGAGAAGTTAGAGGTAGACTGCCTCGGCTTCTTTCTATATTTCTATTTAGACCTAGAAAACACTTTAAATGGACCATTAATTTCTACAAGGTATGCCAGCCGATTAAATCTCTTTATGGTTTGAAACAGGCGCCTCGACAGTTGAATAACAAGCTTGATGAGTTTCTTACCGATCTGGGATATATCCGGATCAGCTGAGATCACTCAATCTATGTTTTCGAAGATGAGGAAGGTTTTATATTTATTGCAATTTATATTGATGATTTGCTTGTTTTAAGTAAATCAATGGAAAAATCAATAAACTGAAAAACAATATTAAGGGTAGATTTGAAATGAAGGATATGGGGGAAGCAAAATATATTTTGGGAATTCAAGTAGAAAGAGACCGAAAAAGAAAGATTAAACGATTGACTCAAAAGGGAGCAATAGGGAACATGCTTGAAAAATTTCAGATGGATAAAGCTAAAAGTTTTACAACTCCAATAGAGTTGAAGAAGGGAAGTGAGGGGAGTGAGGAAGGAGTCAGAGTCTTAGACGAGGAATTATTTCCTGAAGAACAGAAGTTCATGCAGACTATTCCTTACAAGCAAGTAGTGGGAAGTCTAATCTATTTTATGAATTGTACCCGGCCGGATTTAGCTGCAGCTGTAGGAGTGCTGAGTAGAAGTCTAAATGCTCCCACTAACAGGGATTGGGAGGCAGCTAAAAGAGTCTTTAGGTCTTTGATAGGAGCTATGGATCTATGGTTGCATTTGGGTGGGGAGAATACTGACATCACTACTTGGAGTGATGCCAGTTATGGTGATGCTCCGATGAGGAGATGCACTTCTGGATATGTATTATATGTGGGTGATGGGGCTTGCTGTTGGAGTAGCAAACAACAAAAAGTTATTGCTCAGTCCACCATGGAGGCTGAGTATATGGCCTCTTGCTCTGCTGTAAAATAATTGATGTGGGTCAAGACTTTGCTTGGTGAGCTTGGTCACCTTAAGAGTGGTGTGCAGAAAATATTTTGTGATAATCAGGCAGCAATCGCTATTTCTGCCAATCCTAAACATCATTTTAAAGCCAAACACATGGACATTAGACTCAGCTTTGTTAGAGAGAAAGTAGAAAACAAAATAATCAGTTTAGAGTACCGACCAGATAGTGAGATGGTAGCAGATATGATGACCAAACCTGTGCCTTCCCCTAAGCTAATTTTCTGCAGGGAGACGTGTGGTCTAAAATTAAAGATTGACTAGAAAATAAAGGGAGTGTAGAAATTAATGGTCTTTTAAAGTAATTTCTAGGTCTGAATAGAAATATTGAAAGAAGCCGAGGTAGTCTACCTCTAACTTCTCTCTCCAACACTCAAACTTGTCGCAGTCATTGAGAAATTGGAGAGGAAGCTAGAGCCATGGCTACCTAGGCTATCCAGAGGTTTACGGGATATATATATTAGTTTATTTATAATTAGGGGTTTATTTACTAAAAGTATATGTGATACCTCCAGGATTTGATCATGGAACCTACTAGACGTTAAGCAGCCGGTAGCCAGTAGCTTTATTTGTTAAGTCTAGACATAGTGTTACGTAATGTAGGGTTTGATAATAAATTAAACATTAATACGTAGGATAGTTTATTTAACTGAAACAGTTTTACGGGAGACACAGATCCAGTAATGTAAAAGTACGGATTACGGTACGGATAAAAAATGAATATCGCGCATTTATTTATTTAGCGAAACGAATACCGCGCATGTATTTATTACGGCTACGATTAAATGTGAATTTAATCGGACGGTCGGAATGAAACGCCGAGATCGCGAAAGTGGATTTCGGCGGTTTTTGGTCATCTCCACATCGGATGACACGTAACGGAATGACATTGGATCGCGGCATCTTCGAGGATTAAGAGAGCGAATCTGGATATACCACGTGTCGACATTTAGGCCATGTTGTACAATGTTCCTACAGAAAGTACACCGGCAGCTGTACTTTTGTGTACGGAAGTGTAATCTGATTGGCTCCGTACATCAGTAGATAGAGTCTGTGAGAGAGATAAGACTTAGAAAAATTAGGAGATAGGACCCTCTCTCCCAGAAAGTTTCTATACAAAAGGTCAACTTTGACCCTCCATAACTTACTGCTCAGGGGAGCAAATTAAGAGATTCTTTTTGCTATTGACTCAGGGGAGTCTTACCTTCACAAGGGTGAATTTGATCAGAGTTTTTTTCTGCCAGGGTGGCAGTTGTTCTTGCTGAAACACAAAGGGGTCAGGGTTATCGTAGAGGCTTCTTAGAAACTGTCCACTATGAGGACTTATGGAGGTCTTAGAGTTTTATATCCTAGCGAGGATGACGTATTTGTCCTCCGACGAGAAGAAGGGGAAAGGGAGGAAGAGAGTGAAAGGGAAAAAGATATTCCCGACTATCTATTTCTTCTACCCATAGACTCCCAAAACCACGACCTCACCTTTAACTTTGCCAAACTGTTCTACTGGATCCCTGTAGAGTGGCCATCACACTGGCATACGGGGAAACCCGTGGAACCACTAAACATTCCTGCCGGCGTACCTTGTCTCTCGCTTGTTATTTTATGTGTACAAAGGACTTGGGGAACAATCAAAAGGGTTATGTCAAGCTGAACCCTCGTGTCTTGCCGTTTGTGGAGGTGGTCTAAGACCACTACCTATACCGGGTTGACGTCTCCGGGTTGCTTCAAAAATATCACCTTTAGGATGTCTGCCTCCATGATATCATCTCACGGGTTGAAGTCACGCCCGAGGTGCGAGCACTCAAACTGGACCGGAAGAACGCGTTGCAGCGGGCCCAAGCTACCTACAAGCATGTTTCCTTCAAATTGAGGAACATACCGCGGTGAGAAACCGAAACGGAGGAACAAGAGGAGGAACCAGCGGAAGCGACTCTGGCTTCCTTGTAGAAATTAAGGTTATTTTTGTTGTTTTTTAGAAATATTTAGTCCTCTTTATGCCTCAGCTGTGAGAGAGAGCTGTTCGGGACTCAAGCTATTTTTTGGTTGAGTTCGGTTCAGTACTTACCGAAATTAGTGTGACAGTGAAGTTGGGAGTTCACGGTTCATTCACACTTGGGACACGTGTCGTCACTTGGGAGAATGCGTGAGTATGTCCTCCGTGGACGTACGGAAATTCGGCAGGACCACTGGACTTCGTGAAGTCAATTCTACGGTGCCAAATCCTCTAATCGGACCGCTGACAGCCGCCGCCAACAAATAGTGACGAGGCGTGACTAGATCATTATCACTTTACGTTGTCTGAACTTCGGTGTAAATATTTGTGATAGAATGTTAGATGTACGGCTGGAATGCCTCCGTACAGCTTAGTGTAGTTTCGGTGTATAAAAGTAGGACTTAGTGAATTTGATTTTTAGGAACAAATGATATAAAAACTGTACACTCAGTTTTATGTAATTTCATTTCTACATATCTCACAGATTTCTGAGCGGAATTGATTGAAATTTTGTGTGTGTTTTTCTTTATATGTCGTCTACAATGTGGCAAATTTTCAGGAAGTTTGGAGCATTTTTCTGAAAGTTATAGTCTGTCAAAGTTTCTGTTCAGCCATCGGTATTTGTGGAAGCTTCCTCTCTTGATTTGTTCTACGATGACTACTGCTGCATCTTCTTCATCTTCAGTACCAGCACTTGTCTCAGAACAAAAATTTTAGTATTTTCTAGGTTTTGTAAAATGCAGAAAATAAGCGCAGGCAGTCTGTCTCTAACTCCTCTCTCCAACTCCCACACTTGTCACTGTCACTAAAAATTGGAAAGGGAGATAGAGCCATGGTCGCCTATGCTTTCCCAACGGGGACATACACTAGCTTGGTAGATTTTACCAAATAGATCTTGATGGACCCAGGATTTGAACCTGGTATTTGTCGTCCGTCAGGTTAGCCGGTAGCTGGTTACGTTACCTAATTAGTCTAAGATCAAGGTTAGAGTACATAAGGTTTGGTAGCTATTTAAATGTTAACACGTAGGCTATTTCATTTAACAGGATATTTAGACATAAATACAATTTGTAATGTACGTCATATTGAACATCCAAAACAGATAACGCACATCTTGTTTCGAAGACGAAACAAATATTGCGCAAGTAATTATGAAAGCCACGATTGTAATCCAGCTTAATCGGGCGGCCACGAAGCATGTCGAGATTGCAGAATAGGTTTTCGACAGTTTTCGGTTAACCTCATATCAATTTCCACGTGGCACAATCACATTGGATTACGGCATCTCCCGGGATTACAAAAACAAATCCAAAAGTGACATGTGTCGACTTGTTAGTCATGTCGTACAATGGCCGTACAAAAAGTACACCGGCATTTGTACCTTTATGTACGATACACTATTATGATTGGTGCAGTTCTTCAGTAGATAGAGTTTAAGAGAGAGATAGGACTTAGAAAAATTTGATAGTTTGGACCCTCTCTCCCAGAGAGCTTCTATACGAAAGATCAACTTTGACCCTTCATAACTTACTGCTCAGGAAAGCAAATTCATATATTTTTTTTGCTATAGGCTCAAAGGAATCTTGCCTACACATAGGTGAAGGTGGTTAGATATTTTGTGTTTCAAGGTAGCAGTTATACTTGCTGAAACACAAAGTGGTCAGGATTATCCTAGAGTCTTCATGTGAGCTGCCTACTATGAGGACCTACAGAGGTCTCAGAGTTCCAAGTTATAGGCCCACCCTCTAAGGTGCCCATCTTCGATGGAGGTGGCTTCATATACTGGGAAAATATGATGACAAGAGCTCTATGTGAGAAACGGTTTTGGGGAATACTGAGTGGATGGGTGAGGCGTCCATCAAGTCTTGGGATCCCTCTAGGGTTTAGAGGAAGCAGAT
This sequence comes from Zygnema cylindricum, assembly GCA_037447655.1. NCBI lineage: Eukaryota > Viridiplantae > Streptophyta > Zygnematophyceae > Zygnematales > Zygnemataceae > Zygnema > Zygnema cylindricum. The sequence goes on along the minus strand of JBBHKE010000467.1, from coordinate 15,910 downwards.
TCACGAGAGATGCAAATCCATCTTCAATGGAGGAGACAAAGGAAGAGGAGGTGGTGGACAAAGGAAAAAATAAGGAGACGATCACACCAATAACGACTAGTTCGGCATTCATGTCACCTATTCCGAGGAACGAGGAGAATGATACTGATATCTGGGACTTCAACAATATGGCGGCAAAGCAATTCATCCTCCGCCATCTTACTCAAGGGCTTGCGTGTTCTCATTTACAGGTAGAGAGGGCATCCGATCTTTGGGTGGCTCTTATAGAGATGCACCGAAGTGGTACAATTCAGCAACAACAATTGGTTGATCAAAAAATTAAGGAGTATGTATACAAAGGGGGGAAGATGTTGGATTTTTGCAATAAGCTTGGTGAAATTCTATGGGCTCTATTTCCACACAAAATTCGCAGATCAAAAGAAGCTAATCTAGATAGTGCCGACTCCAAGTTTATATAAACCCAAATGATTGACCCATTGACAATCAGAACCCCATTAAAGCTTCACCTCGTGAAGCGCGACTTTCTGTGTGCTCAGTTCCATCACAGAATGCAAAGTTAAAATATGTGATTTGGATACATTCACCCACTTTGACTTTCCCTTAGAAATGCACCCACCCGCGAAGTCCAAAACTTTGACCAACTACACTCGTGTGTAGCTTGGACTCCCGTGAGTGCGCAGCAAAAAGAATCATTGAAAATGGCCAAGTAAATTAATTGTTATGGCTCGCCAAAGTTTGCCTTTTATACATATGCTCTCTGGGAGAGAGGTGGCTACCTACCCGAAATATTCGAATTCCTAAACCCCTCTCTAAACCCTCTAGTACTGAGGTAGGGACCAATCACATTACTATATAGTACATAAAGGTACAGGTGTCTGTGTACCTTTTGTACGTCCATCGTACGACATGGCTAAAATGTCAACACATGTCTTATCCGGATTTGGTCTTATAATCTCCGGACTTCGTGCCTCCAAATCTTATCTCTCCACGTGGCGCCATGTCATATCACGTCAGGAAAACGGTACCATAGTACTTTCTGTACAAACATTGTACGATATTGCCATAATGTGATATTTGTCACATCCGGATTTGTTGTGTTCCGTTTCGGAGATTCCGCAACCCGTATGATGTCACCACGTGTCATCTGGAGTGGTGACGTCCGCAAACCGCCAAATTATCCTTTCCGCGAAATTGACGCTAACCATGGCCGTCCAATTTATATCGTCATTTAAAACGGATCGTCGAAACAAATGTCCGTACTATTTGTTTCGTCCGGTACTAAAAATACAATTGTTTCTATGTCCTATATAGCGTAATCTAGTTAAATGAAAAACCCTACATGCAACTATTTAAATACCTATCAAGCCCTATATATCATAGCACTAGTCCTAGACTAAATGGATAAGGCTAACGGCTACGGGTGTTTGACGACGGCAAGTTCTATGATCAATTCCTGGGTCCGTCAAGTTCCATTTGGTAAGTCTACCCACTTTTCCCCCTGTCTTCTCTAGAGAGCTTAGGTAGCCATGGCTCTAGCTCCCTCTCCAGCCTTTAGTGACTACAACAAGTGTGGGGGCTTAGAGAAGGGAGTCAGAGGCAGACTGCCTCTACTCTTTTCCTATCCTAAACAAAGACCTAGAAAATACTCAAATATCAAGACTCCCCTTATTTTCCAGTCTATTTCCCTTTACTTCTTACAAGCAAATAAACAAATATTCCATTCCCTTTTTCCTTTTCATCTTCCTTTTTCCTTTTCCTTTCATAAAACTTTAAGACAACACCATCATATTTAGTAAGGTCCATTAAATGAGCTGAAGTAAACATTCCATCTAGTTGATCATACGTTTTATTTAGCATCCCACTTTTCATAAATCCGAGCAAAGATATTATCCACCTCACCTCTTTTCCATCCACACAAAAACCGATTTCCCTTTTGCAATTCAACCAGCCAGCCCCATCTCCATTCTGTAACACACACCCTGATGTTATCCCTTTTAGAGGCACAACTTCATAAATGGCATCACTCTTATTGGTGATGTCAAAGCCATTACCCCCCAAACTTATCATTAAATCAAGAATCCCCACTAAGTTCCTCATAAAACCTACATCTTCCGTACTCATATTTTTGTCCATGATACTCACCCCATTTGCTGAAATTTCCTCACTCTTCCATGGAATTCTTTCCACTATCATTTTGTGAGTTAATTCCCAATAAAAATTTCTCCTCCCCTAAACCTTTCATTAAATATTTCTCTTCTCCCCTATCCTTTAAAGCCCCCTCTAGTTTTACTTCTCCCCTTTCCTCAGAATCCGTTGAAGTCTCCCTATCCGACCAGTTTCCTGTTTCCAACATATCAATAAAATTATTCTCATTATTTTTAACTCCCTCAAGTACCTCCTTTCTGTTTACTTCCCTTATACCTCCAAAAAATACACTGTTGCTTTCGTGGAATTTCCGTGTTTTTGTCTCTCTTCTCCATTCTACCGATGTGAAGAAGCTCCAAAATTTCTTCATCCTCTTTCTCCTCTTCCCCTTCTTCCTCCTCATTCATATACCAACTTCTAAGTTCTTCCAAACAAGGACACTCCTCCATATAGTGACACAGTTTCCTACTAGCGAAGCAAACCCCATTTTTCAAAGCTCCCCTTTCTTTTCCTCTCCCTCTCTTTCCACCAAAGTTGCGATAAGGTTTACCTTTATCTTTCTTCCTCTCATCACGCTTCCGCTCGTCACCGCCATTCCTCACATCACGCTTCCGCCTGTCACCACCAGCTGTAAATGCAGTCACCCTGTCACTTCCCCAACGAAGCTCCAAAGTCCTTTCCCTCAAAAGTATTATCCCAATGGTAATGCTCGAAGTCCACAAGGAGCCATCCATTCCCTGCATACGGTAAATGATGTTTTCGTACTCATCTGGGAGTTTCATGATTAGTGTATTAATCTTTCTCTCCTCAAATTCTACATATCCCGCACTAGCAAGCTCAACATATGACGGAGCAATATCATTGCAAAACTCTATCATGCTACCGCCTTTATAAACATAGGCCTCTATTTTTTGTTTTACTAACTGCTGCCCTTGTATAGTCTCACTCTTATAAATCTGAATTAGTGCTTCCAATATCTGTGAAGACTTCTTTAAGTTTATAAGAGTGATAGCTATGGACTTAGACAGGTTTTTAAGTATAAGATGCTTTGCTATAGTGTTTTTGTATTCCTATATTTTTCTGTCATTTTCTTCAGTTTTAATCCCTACAAGTGGTACCATAGCTGAGAGCCTAGCTCCCCTCACTATAGGTGTCCCTTTATCTTTCCCCTCTATTTCCCCTTCCACAATATTGATTTTCCCTTCCACAATATTGATTTTCCCTTCACCTTCCGTTGCATCTGAACTCCGGTTGGTTTTTTGGGCAGCCCTAGATGATTCTCTATAGTGAGCTCCACCAAAGCACGGTGGCGGACACCTCACTTGTCCCGAAACAATTCCCCATAAGTGCTTCTCGAAAAGCAATCCCTCCATCGTGAACTACAAATAAGTGAAGTTTTTTCCATCAAACATAGGCACCCTAGATGGTGGGCCCATAACCTAAAATTCTATGGGCTCCATTGCCACACAAAATTCGTAGATCAAAAGAAGCTAATCTAGATAGTGTAGACTCCAAGTTTATATAAACCCAAATGATTGACCCCTTAACAATAATAACCCCATTAAAGCTTCACCCTTATGAAGCGAGACTTTCTGTGTGCTCAGTTCCACCACAGAATGCAAAATTAGAATATGTGATCTGGATACATTCACCCACTTTGACTTTCCCTTAGAAATGCAGCCACCCACGAAGGCCAAAACTTTGACTGACTACATCCCTGTAAAGCTTGGACTCCCCTGAGTGCGTAGGAAAAAGAATCACTAAAAATGGCCAAGTAAATTAATTGTTATGGCTTGCCAAAGTTTGCCTTTTATACACATGCTCTCTAAGAGAGAGGTGGCTACCTACCCGAAATATTCGAAGCCCTAAACCCCTCTCTAAACCCTCTAGTACTGCGGTAGGAACCAATCACATTACTATATAGTATATAAAGGTACAGGTGCCGGTGTACCTTTTGTACGGTCATCGTACGACATGGCTAAAATGTCAACACATGTCTTATTCGGATTCGCTCTTATAACCTCCGGAATTCTTGCCTCCAAATCTTATCTCTCCATATGGCGCCATGTCATGCAACGTTAAGAAAACGGTACCATACAAGAAAGTACAGGTGTCGGAGTACTTTCTGTAAAGACATTGTACGATATTGCCATAATGTGACATTTGCCACATCCATAATTGTTGTGTTCCGTTCCGGAGATTCGGCAACCCGTATGATGTCACCACGTGTCATTTGGAGTGGTGACGTCGGCAAACCGCCAAATTATCCTTTCCGCGAAATCGACGCTAACCATGGCCGTCCGATTTATATCGTCATTTAATACGGACCGTCGAAACAAATGTCCGTACTATTTGTTTCGTCCAGTACTAAAAATACAATTGTTTCTATGTCCTATATAGTGTAATCTAGTTAAATGAAAAACCCTACATGCAACTATTTAAATACCTATCAAACCCTATATATCATAGCACTAGTCCTAGACTAAATAGATAAGGCTAACAGCTACGGGTGCTTGACGACGGCAAGTTCTAGGATCAATTCCTGGGTCCGTCAAGTTCCATTTGGTAAGTCTACCCACTTTTCCCCATGTCTTCTCTAGAGAGCTTAGGTAGCCATGGCTCTAGCTCCCTCTCCAGCCTTCAGTGACTACAACAAGTGTGGGGGCTTAGAGAAGGGAGTCAGAGGCAGACTGCCTCTGCTCTTTTCCTATCCTAAATAAAGACCTAGAAAATACTCAAATATCAACACTTGGTACACTTTTCATAGAACTAGAGAGTGCTGGAAAAGCATTTAGTAAAAAGGAAAAGGTTAACTGTTTACTGATGAAGTTACTAGATGAGTTTGAGAACATAGTCAACAGTGTGCAGGACTTGGCGGACTCAAGGTGGATTTGGAATTCAGTGGTAGGGATGATTCTCGTTCGGAGAATACGATTGAGATCCGAACGGGAGGTAAGAGTGGGCAAGCCTTGGCAGTTGGGATTGATTAGAGGAACAATGATTCCAGGAAAAAGGTCGGAAATTATCTAGGGGAGGGGCAGAAAAATCAAATCGATGAGTTAGGACCAAGGACTACCACGGGTTTGTGCCATTTTTGTAAGAAACCAAGGCACTATATGGCTGAGTGCACTAAGTTAACCGAGCTTTGGTTAAAGGAGGGGCAGACCGGTGGACCCCCGAGAGGAAAGAAAAAGGCCCTTATGACACAGGTACATGAGGCGGAATCTGAGGACGAGGACGATGAACTCCTATTGGATGAGGAGTTGGAAACGAAAAACGAGGTCGAAATTCCACGAAAGCAGAAATGTGCTTTTAGTGGATTAAAAGGTGAAGTAAGCAGGATTGTAGATTTAGGTGCATCCATGCTTATGTGTAAAGATAAACACCTATTCACTAAGATAAGAAAGATTCCCACCGTAGAGATAGAGTACGAGATGGGAGGATAGTCACTATTACTCTTGTAGGATCGGTAGATCTAAAAGTGTTATTAGAAGGAAAGACATCCATAGTTACATTCTCCGATGTATTGTTTATTCCGGGGCTGAACAAAATCCTCATCGCTACGTCTGTATTAGATGATAGGAGTTTTGAGACTTACACTAGGAATAGAGTCTTTACTGCTTGTTTTGAGGAGGAAGTTTATTTTATTGTTGAAAAGGTAGCCAAAGGATGTTTAGGCTGATTTTAAGCAATGAAAAGAAGAAACTTTAATATATTGGTGTTCATGTTATAATATTGTGGCATAAGAGGCTTAGGCATGTGAATCTAGATAAGTTAAGAGAGATGAAAAAGATGGGAGTAGTGGAAGGGATTCAGTTCGGTGAAAGTGAGAATCTAAGTGATTGTAGTGGATGTGCTCAAGGTAAAACACACAGGTTACCCTTCCCAAAAACTGCCACTTTTAAGGGAGAAAAGATTCTAGATTTAGTACACACAGATATTTGGGGGCCGGCCAGAGTGCCATCACCCGGGTGGAAGAGATTTATGATGTCTATCACCAATGATTGGTCTCGATATTCCAGGGTGTATTTTTTGAAAAATAAGTCTGAGGCTCAAGAGAGTTTTAAACAATATAAAGCATGGAGTGAAAAACTCCATGAAAACTCAATCAAGAGAGTAAAGAGTGACAATGGTGGAGAGTATACCTCTAACCAGTTTGAAAATTTTGTGTGAGAAGATGGAGTGCAACACCAAAAAGCAATTCCTGAAAATCCTGAGTAGAATGGTGTAGCTGAAAGATTAAATAGAACACTGAGTGATAGTGCTAGAAGTATGCTGTCAGATAAGAAGATAGCAAAGAAGTTTTGGGCCGAAGCAATGAACTGTGCAAATTATCTCAAGAATAGAGTTCTTACTTCAGCTGTAAAAGGCCAAACACCCTATGAGAGATGGACAGGCCGAAAACGAGATGTTTCACGCTTAAAGGTTTTCGGTAGTCAAGTGTTCAGTTTAGATACAGATCGGTCAAACTACAAGTTAGACCCAAAAGGAAAACAAGGATATCTATTAGGAGATGATGAAGATGTAAAAGGATATAGAGTCTATGATCTAAAAAGAGAGGATATTATCCTAGTGAAACATCTAGTGGTTATGGATGAAAGAAAATCTGTAGATCCCTTTAAGCATACAAAGACAGTCAGAATCAGATTTGAGTCAGAAAATCCTGATGACTTTGAGCTTCTTAACTATCCACGATTTCAAGAAGATGATGATCTTTCAGGTAAGGATCAGATCAAGAAGGACCCAAATGTGAAACCCTTAGTATTAACTCCAACCGAAGCGGAATACGTGGTCGAAATCGACCAGGAATCAAGGGATATGGCAAAAGCATAAACTGTTTTGGAAGAATCCAACAGAGCCATCTATTCCGGCAACCGAGTTTGAGGGAGGAAGAAGAAGCACCAAAAGACAGCAAGAAATGCAAGTTAACAATAAGGTAACCAAACTATCTCACACCGATGAACCTCAAACTTATAATGAGGTGATGACTTGTCCTGAGAGAAACCGGTGGAAGACAACCATTAATGAGGAGATGGCCTCAATTACGGCGGCCGATACATAGGAATTGGTTGATTGTCCTTCGACAGGAAACCAATTAGGTGTAAGTGGGTATTTAAGCCAAAACTCAACCCAGATAACACCATCGAGCGCTACAAGGCTCGGTTAGTGGCGAAGGGATTTACCCAGAAAAACGGAATCGACTACGAGGAGACTTTTTCTCCGGTCGCCAGGTTTCCTTCGGTTCGGATACTTCTCAGTATGGCGGTAGCAGAAGATATAGAAGTGCAACAGATGGATATCAAGACGGCCTTCCTACATGGAGAGTTGGAAGAGGAAATTTTTATGCAACAGCCCGAAGGATTTGTGGAGCAAGGGGAGGAAAGCAAGGTATGTCGATTGATCAAATCTTTGTATGGGCTGAAACAGGCGCCCGGCAATGGAACAGGAAGCTCGATGAGTTTCTTACAGGTTTGGGATATATTTGAATCAGCTCAGATCACTCATTTTATTTCTTTGACGATGAGGAAATAATTATTTTTATTCCAATTTATGTTGATGATTTGCTTGTTTTAAGTAAATCTATGGATAAAATAAATTAGTTGAAAAATGATCTAAAAGGAAGATTTGAGATTAAGGATATCGGAGAAGCTAGGTATATTTTGGAAATTCAGGTAGAGAGAGATAGAGATAGAAAGATAATAAGATTAACTCAAAAGGAGGCCATTGGAAACATGTTAGAAAAATTCCAAATAGACAAGGTAATAGTTGTACCACTCCTATACAATTAAAGAAAGGAAGTGAGGGGAGTGTGGAAGAGGGAGTTATAATCTTAGATGATGCGGTAGGCCTAGAAGAGAAAAGATTTATGCAGACCATCCCTTATAGACAAGTAGTGGGCAGCCTAATATATTTCATGAATTATACCCATCTGGACATAGCCGCAGCTGTAGGAGTACTAAGTAGGAGTCTGAATGCTCCCACTAAAAAAGATTGTCAAGAAACTAAGTGAGTTCTTAGATATCTCAAAGGGACTAGGGATTTATGGTTGCATTTGGGTGGGAACAATACTAACATCACCACTTGGAGTGATGTCAGCTATTGGAATGCTCCTATGAGGAGATGCACATCTAGATATGTATTGTATGTGGGTGATGGGGCTTGCTGTTGGAGCAGCAAGCAACAAAAGGTCATTGCTCAGTCCACCATGGAGGCTGAGTACATGGCTTCTTGCTCTGGTGTTAAAGAATTAATGTGGGTCAAGTCTTTGCTTGGTGAGCTTGGTGATCTTAAAAGTGGTGTCTAAAAAGTGTTTTGTGATAATCAGGCTGCCATTGCCATTTCTGCCAATTGTAAACATCACTTTAAAGCCAAACACATGGACATTAGACTTAGCTTTGTTAGGGAGAAAGTAGAAAACAAGATAATAAGTTTGGAGTATAAACCAGATAGTGAAATGGTAGCAGAAAGATGACCAAACCTGTGCCTTCTCCTAAACTATTTTCTGCCGAGAGAAGTGTGGTATTAAAATAAAGAGTGACTAGAAAATAAATGGAGTGTAGAAATTTAAGGCTATTTGAGTATTTTCTAAGTTTTGTAAAATGCAGAAAAGAAGCAGAGGCGGTCTGTCTCTAACTGCTCTCTCCAGCTCCCACACTATCGCAGTCACTACAAGTTGGAAAGGGAGATAGAGCCATGGCCGCCTATGCTATCCCGACGGGGACAGACATTAGGTTGGTAGATTTTACCAAAATAGATCTTCACGGACCCAGGATTTGAACGTGGTACCTGTCGTCCGTCAGGTTAGCCGGTAGCCGGTTACCTTAGCGAATTAGTCTAAGATCAATTTAGAGGATATAACGTTTTGTAGTTATTTAAATGTTAACACGCAGGCTATTTCATTTAACGGGATATTGAGACATAGATACAATTTGTAATGTACGGCGTACGTAACATCCAAAACGGATACCGCACATCTTGTTTTGAAGACAAAACAAATATTGCGCAAGTATTTATGACGGCCACGATTGTAATCCGGCTTAATCGGACAGCCACGAAAAATGTCAAGATCGCGAAATAGGTTTTCAGCGGTTTGCGGTCGACGTCACATCAATTGCCACATGGCACAATCACATTGGATTACGGCATCTCCGAGGATTATATAAACGAATCCAAAAGTGACATGTGTCAACTTGTTCGCCATGTCGTACAATGGTCGTACAATAGTACACCGGCACCTGTACCTCTATGTACGATACAGTATTATGATTGGTGCCGTACTTCAGTAGATAGAGTTTTGGAGAGAGATAAGACTTAGAAAAATTTGATAGATTGGACCCTCTCTCCCAGAGAGCATCTTTACAAAATGTCAACTTTGACCCTTCCTAACTTACTGCTCACGGGAGAAAATTCAGAGATATTTTTTGCTATATACTCAGGAGAGTCTTGCCTACACAGGGGTGAAGGTGTCGAAGCTTTTGTCTGTCAAGGTGGCAATTGTACTTGCAGAAATACAAAGGGGTCAGGATTATCGTAGAGGCTTCGTGTAAGCTGCCTACTTTGAGGACCTATGGAGGTCTCATAGTTATATTCTCCGAGTCGAGTGTTGTTCATAGCCATTTTCAGCCATGAATGTACCCTCGGAAGCACCACAGACTTCCCCAAAACAACCTCTTTTGGTTCCACTCAGAATTCTATAGAATAACCAAACCAAGCTGAAACTACTCAACCAGATAGTTCCTAGTCCACTCAGTATTCCCACCAAATATTATATAATAATACCAAACCGAATAATCACAACACTCAGTCAAAGTTGCAGAAAAACAGCCTGCCAGCCTGCCAGAACTTTGATAAATCTGACCAACTTCACAATGAATCCCCAAGCAAATCAGACATACAATCGGTCTGCAAATTTGCCACAATATTGCCCACACAAGGAGGAACACACATGCAAAATTCGAGATAATTCTGCCAATAAAATTGAGAGCAATTCTCAGATGAAATTCCCAAAAAGGAACAGAAACAGTTTCTGTCCAAAAAGTTCCTAAGTCTAGAAATGACTAAGTCCTACAAATATACACTACAACTTACTACTAACTGTACGGAGGCATACCAGCCGTACGTAATCAATCAACTACCTCTATTAATGTGAGTGTACCTAAGATCTACACTAATAATTAATACACAGGACAAAACATTGTTAAATATTTACACGTCTTACGAATTCCGTCAAACGAATCTGGACCGTCCAAAATAAATATCATGTGATGGACACGATTTCGCGTCCCTCACCAAACTGACCAAACTGACGGCGCTGTCGTCCGTAGCTCCTATTCGACATTCTTGATGTCGTGACGTGTGGTCACACAATCCACTTGACGAAATGACGTCACCTCATCCAAATTAGTCCGTACCAGCAGCGTACTTTTTCAAAATAGGCACGCTCGACATAATTGTTCAATAATGCTAATTTGGGTTCTTTGAAAAAAATAAATGTCGGTCGCAAACATGCTTACACTAATATAGGTATTTTTTACAAAATATGACAAATCGTACACAAATCGTACGTTCACACAGTCGAACCGTGGTTGTTGGATGAATATGTGCGAACGTGATATTTGACAACCCGATTTCATCCCTTTTTTAGAGCGCATATTCTCATGCGTCCGCGGTTACTAAAACTCATTAATTATACTTTTTCACTTAAAAAGGTACAATTTTGTACGGTATGACATTGACCGTACAAGACACAATTTAAACGAAAACGTACTTTCGTTTTGTACGGTACTTGCAAACCCTAAATGGCGTACAGAAAAAAATAGAATAAGCTACGCTAATGGAGAATAATAAACAAAAAGCGGGACTGAATTAGCGTACACTACGCTAATAGCGATTGGCGGTGTACTGTACTGTACCTTTCGTGCGAAAGAAGAGACGCCGCTACAGGTAAGGGTGTGTCTCTATGTACTTCAAACTTAGAGTTTTTTTGTTTTTAGCGCAGATTCGGCGGACCCGGATTTCGGGTGTCCCTATGTGTATCAAACGAAGTTGTCACTAAAGGGCGTGACGATTGTATACGTCGTCAATGCCCGTGACGGCTGTCGACAGTGTACAATCTGTGATGACGCACCAAATTGTAAAAAACTGCCTTGAATGTCGCGAGCATGCGAGGCTGCGTGAGAGAGGCGGCGTGTGCGACTTGCTGGGGCGCCCTCCGAGATTTCTCATGATTTCGTCAAATGGCATCGGAGTTTTCAAACCCTGTAATGGAAAAGTCCGTACCAAACGAAACGCGACAAAACACAACAAATTGTGTACTTTGATGGACGCAAACGGACAAAACATAGCGAATAGTGTACCTTTCGCCGTCGCTTGAATTCGTTTGAAATTTCACGTGCGAATACGTGTTCCTATTTGTTTATGAAAAACACTTCGTTTTAAAACACATTGGCCCTATATTTTATAGAAAAGTTTGAAGATGACGTTTTTGGCGTGGCCGTGGGTCGAAGAACACAAGACGACAACATGTACACCGCGAATCGTAATTAGAGTAAATTACTCTAATTTGGTCGCTCGAAATTTTGACTCTATGACATCAAAAATAGAGTAAATGATTCTAATTTTTTCATTATTCTAATTTAGGTAAGTTAATTTAGCGTAACATAATTGTAATATAGGTTCGTTTTAAATAGTGTGGAGTACGGACGACGTTCGACCGTGCAAAACTGTACCTTTTTAAGTAAAAAAGTACAAATAATGATTTAATACAATCGTGCTCGCACGTGAAATCGGACTAGACGAAAAATCAATCACATCGAAAAAAAGCCTTTCGCATAACTCTCGTCCGTCGATAGCATCGTCGTCAGTGTGAACATTAACTGACATTCAGCGCGACAAATAATACTATCGTCATAATGACGTCAAAACTATACGGAGCGACAAATAATACTAGCGTCATAATGACGTCAAAACTATACGGACTGACAGATTCTGTACGCCCACGTAATTTAGTGTTTATAATTTCAGCGTGGATATTTATTGCCGACATAGCCCAATATAGAGTACTTAAATAAATTAGAGTAAACTTCGACTGTGAAAAAGTTCTATCATATAAATTAGAGTTCATTACTCTAATTGTTTTTTCTGGTTTTTTTACTCTAATTTTTTCATTACTCTAATTACGATTCGCGGTGTAGTACATCTTAAATTCGATGATGACGCAAAATGTACTTTTTTTTGTACGGTTGAAACTTAAGCGGTACGGCTCCAAGTTTTACAGGAAAGCAACAGAAAAAAGTTAAAAACCCTTAAGTTGTCACACAGAGACGCACCCTAAGGTTCGTTAGTTTGCACCCTAAGGTTCGTTACACCGCGAATCGTTATTAGCGTTATGAACTCTATATCGGCACCCCTAAATTTTGACATTAATACCTTAAATAGAATAAACTACACTATTTAAGGACGTGGATCATAATCTGCCACGTCTCCTGGCACTAAATTAGAATGAATGACTTTAATTTTTTCTTTACACTAATAATTTCTCAACGCTAATAACGATTCGCGGTGTAGTTTTCTCGCCCGTGTGGTGCAGGTGGTGCAGGTTTCCTACACCAGGCGAAATGCGCCGTGACCTTCACACTTTGCAAAATACTGTACCTTTCGTGCGGTGAAATTGCGGAACTTTTGATCTATGGTGTCGATCGGAAGAGACAAAATATACCGTAAGATCCGAAACCGTTGTTTGTAAATAGAGTGCTCAATGCTGCATATGATACCCACGCTTTCATATATACGCATGTTTTAAACGACGTACAGATTCAGAAAGTTTAGAGGGATTAAAGAGGTTGAGCAAAACGCCAAAACCCCAGCTGAAAACTTTACGAACGTCCATGTTTTCCTTTGCAGTTATTTCGAGGGAATTTATTCGACGAATCAGCGTCTACCAATTTGCATGACGAATATCCTACACATCCGTATCCATAATCTATTACGGAGTGTCCGTACACTCCCAAGCGTCATCTAGTCGTACATATGTATCTTAGATCCTCTAGTCTCTAGACATGAGATTCTGTGCGCGCGCGCTCACATTCAGCAAGAGACGAAGGAAGCCTCGCCATAATTTTTCAAAAAGTACATTTAAGTACTGTAGGATGTACGGACTGTACTTTACTGTAGCGGAGAGTCAATGAACTAACGGCTGAACGGTGGTTCCACTGTGATGACGTGGCAAAACTACAGCAATGCCGCGAAAACACGCATGGATGAAGTCAGAATGGGTCTCCATGGGAAAAAAAAACCGTGACAGCATGAGACCATTTGAAGCTGACGTGGCAAAGAGTACGTGACAAAACAGGAAACCTGCTGTACGAATTAATACTATATATATACGAAAGTTACTAAATACCAGTATCTGCGAAGTGCTCTTCATTTTTTTTCGGCTTGTCAACTGCAAATTGAAAACTACAGTAATCAGTTTGACAACGGAAAATTGGAAATCGAGATTTCGCCACGTGTCTAAGTACCACCTGTCGCAGCAGGATGGCCGCCGTCCTCAGCGTCGACGTCAGAATCTTTTTGAAAAGGACTAGTGTACGGTAAAGTCTTCTCGGTTGAAGTTCAATAATTCAATGTACGGAGATTCTCGATACTCCGGACGACAGAATCTGTTGCGCGGCGATTGAGAGTTCTATTCGGCGCCTGCCACGTGTGAAAATAATGTAGAGACTTGGTGCTGCGCGCTTTACTTGGTTACATTACTGAAAACGTCTACTGCAAAATTTTCATGGAGAGTCACCCTAAGATAGTTGCGATGACGATTTTACACCATCGTGTACATGCATGGACGGTCACCCTGTGATTTTAAAAACATTTTGAGACGGGCAGTAAATTATAAAATTTCAAATATTTTGTTTCCCTTGTTTTACTTTAATATTGTCAGAATTTACCACGTGCCTATTTTTAATTGGTTTAAACATAGAAAGCGCATCTTCCCATGGACCTAGACTCGGTGTGGTCGCGAAAAAAAACGACTTTTGCTATTACTCGGAACTTTTACCTGATTGGGCCTTATTATTGAAGTTCCTCTGGGGGACAATTAGTCAAACATGCGTAAATCTTGAATCTAGATGGCGTCAAACCCTGCAGAGCTTGTCGCCTTCTGTCTGTCAAATCGTGTCAAATCGTACCAGTCATCGGTTAATTCTTTTGTCCGTTCTGCATCTTATACCCATTGGACACTCTGATCCCTCTACTAAATATTTGTCAGGTTGCCAGTCACAGAAGTCAACTTTTTCCGAATCTGCTAAAGATTCGGAAAGGGATTTCAGTATAGCAGGCAGAAACCCCGCAGTCGGTCAGCATTTGGACTTTTTTCTAGCGGTGCTAATTTCGTACGAGCCTCGCATGAAAGTACAGTACACCGCGTATCGCTGTTCGACAGCTGTTTTTTCGCCACTGAAAATATATATTTTCTCCATGCACGCATGTCCAATCGGAGACCGCCAATCTGAATGTGAGAATCCTAACTTTCAATCTCAACCGCCGATTAATACGTTTGACAGATATGCACGGTAAAAAATGGCAAAAAACATTAACTAACAGCGATACAAGAGTGTACGTCAGCATACCGTTGCCGCAATTTCAAACTCACGCGGCTTATTTCGTGCGGTCGCATGAAATCTTCGCACAAATTGACTCCTAGCATTATTGTTCTCTTGTACTTTTCGACTGTCCCAAAACCATGAAGTTGCCGAATCTCGCAGAAAACAGAAATACAGGACGTATTGTCTTTGGCCGTACGATTTAGTACCCGTTCGTTCGTACCACGGATTCCATGAACAACGGCAAGAAACTTATTGTTTTCTGACCTTTTTTGTACCTCTTTCTCTGTCAACCATAACCCTAATTTGTAACCCTAATTCTAATTCTTTACTTGCTTGCTCGCTCTAACCCTAACTGGAGCAAAAAAAAAACATTATTAACAAAGAAGATCATATTTTATTCAAATTCATCTTTTTCCTTCTTTCTAAAGTAATCGTACAAGCTGTACGGATACAGTGGTTCGTGATTCCATGGCTCCTGGAAGTGGAGGAGGCATGGCAATTTTCAAAATCCTTTTTCTTTTAAGTTTTATAACTTGTACAAAACCATTGCAAGCCTACACTATTTCTGGTCCTCCTTCATTTTGTGAGCAGGAGCTGAAATCTGACGAAGTCTCGTCTTTAACTAAAGTTGTTTTTAGTTTGTTTAAAAATATAGAGGATGACTGGAAAGCTAATATGAATTTTGCTTGTTGCTGGAAAAACAAAAACGGAGAATTTTACATAAATTGTAGTGATGAATACGTTAGAAAAATAAGTTTTACATCCATTTTTTTGGAAGGTGGTCTTTCTGAAGCCATAGGCGATTTTGAAAAACTGGAATCCATAAATTTGTCAGACAATAAGCTTGTAGGAGTTCTCCCTCAATCTTTTGGTAAATTGACATCCCTAAAGTCATTGAATCTATCCAAGAATTTTCTGTCTGGAGAAGTAACAGAGGAAATGTTTCAAAATCTTCCTTCTTTGATGTTCATGTAAGTGAAAAATATGCACATTTTTTTTTTTTGTGAATCCAGTCACTGTACTTGTGAAAGATATGTATAATTGTTTGTGACTGGACAATTTTTGGTGTTGTTGATATTTTAGTTTAATTTAAGCTGTATGTTCATTTATTACCTGTGTTGTAGTTTTTTTTTTTCTTTTTTTCTGTGTTTTATGTTTCCCCATTC
>JBBHKE010000466.1:0-22672 GCA_037447655.1 Zygnema cylindricum | reverse complement strand
TATATATATACACACACTCCTCACTATGCGCCATTTTCTACTTCGCGCTACTATGTACTTGCGGATCTAATCCTCTCGTCCTCCTCCTCACTACGCGACATTTCCTACTTCGCGCTACTATGTACCTACGAATCTAGCCTTGCCGTCTTCCTCCTCACTACGTGAAATTCCCTACTTCGCGCTACTATGTAACTACGGATCTAGTCTTGTCGTCTTCCTCACTAAGCGACATTTTCTACTTCGCGCTACTATGTACCTGCGGATCTAATCTTGTCGTCTTCCTCCTCACTACGCGACATTTCCTACAACAATTATGTGTCCTCCATTGGACGACAGAATATAGGAAGTCTCTAGATAATGTTTAACTAACCCACTTCAAGCCACAACAACTACTGCCCAAGATGGCAAGTGACATCTTCACTTCACCCGTGTGCAGCCTGGACTCCCCTGAGTCCGTAGCAAAAAGAATCACTGAAAACAACCAACCAGCCTATTAGTTATGAGCTGGCAAAGATGCCAATTTATACAAAAGCTCCCAAGGGAGAGGTGACTGTCTAAAAATATTCTAAGTCCTATATCTCTCTCACAAACCCTATTTACTAAAGTACGCTCCAATCACGATGCTGTAAATTACCAAAAAGTACTGTGGCCGATGTACTTTATGTACGGCCTCTGTACGACCAGGCCATGGAGTGTACACGTGTCGCCGTCCAAAACGTCCTTGTGTCGTCCGAGATCCCTGCCGTGCAATTCAATCTTGCCACGTATCGCTAGGTCACTCCACGTCACGCCACGTCCGAAAAATGGCAAAGTGACCATTCCGGGACCTCGACGACGATGAGCGCCGTCGGATGAAGACCGACTTTTAATATACGTCGTTGACAAAAATGTCCGACTCATTTATTTCGTGCGGCGGATTAGATGTACGCAATGAATCTGCTATGTCTATATGGTTCCTTTTCACAGTTACGGTAATCGGATTAGTGTTATGTTCAATGTTTAAATAAATATCGTACCCCATGTAATGTAACGAACTTCTACGACAGACCAGTTAGAGCTAATGGCTACGCCAAGCTCTGCCGGTCGGAGGTTCGAGTCTTGCCGGACTCAACCTTTTGTTGAGACTGACTGAGGTCACTCTTAAGTCTTGCCTATGCAGCTAAGGCAGCCATGGCTCGACCACCCTCTCTATCTTTCAGTGACTACAACAAGTATGGGGGGCAGAGGGAAGAGGTGGAGGCAGGCTGCCTGCGCTTTTACTTTTCGAGTTTTTACTATAAAATTCAAACCTAGAAAATACCTTATAAATCTAATAATTTCAACACTCCCCTTATTTTCTAGTCTAACTTTAACTTGAGTTTTAATCCACACTTTTCTCCGCAATATTTTAACTTTGGAGAAGGCACCCGTTTTGTCATCATATCAACCACCAATTCTTCATCAGATCTATATACAAGATTCACAATTTTGTTCTCAACTTTTTCTCTTACAAAACTCAATCTTATGTCCATATGTTTAGCCTTAAAATGATGTTTTGGATTAGCTGCAATTGCAATGGCAGCTTGTTTATCACAAAACACTTCATGCACTCCCTCTTTCATATACCCCTTAACTCTTTCACAGCAGAACAAGAGGCCATTTACTCAGCCTCCATAGTAGACTGAGCAACCACCTTTTGTTGCTTGCTGCTCCAACAACAAACACCTTTCCCCACATACAACACATACCCTGAAGTGCATCTTCTCATAGGTGCGTCCCCCTAACTGGCATCACTCCAAGTACCGATTTCAGTGTGCTCCCCTCCCAAATGCAACCATAACACTCTGGTTCCCACCAGATATCTCATTACTCTCTTGGCTGCCTCCTTGTCTCTCTTCCTGGGATCATTAAGACTTCTACTGAGTACTCCAATTGTTGCCGCTATGTTTGGCCTGGTACAATTCATAAAATAGATCAAACTTCCTAGGACCTGTCTATAAGGGATAGACTTTATAAATTCTCTCTCCTCTAGACTCATCTGATCATCTAAGATCATCACTCCTCCTTTTACACTCCCATCACTTACTTTCAAGTCCGGTGGTTAACTGTTAGCCTTTTCCAGCTGGATTTCTCAAAATGCATCCCCTCTTTAGTCAATAATTCGTTTCCCGATATCTCTCCATTTGGATTACAAAATATGTTTGCCTCTCTAAATATTTCATATCAAATGCTCTCGATCTTTCTTTGGTGTTATTTTTCAAATATTCTTGAGCACAAGATCATCCACCGATTGTAACAAAAAAGACCATTCATCCTCAAACACATAGATAGTATGATTGATATGATGGGATATCCCAAACCTGCAAGAAACTCATCTAGTTTGTTATTCCATTGTCGAGGAGCCTGCTTCAGTCCATATAAGGACTTTATGAGTCTGCAGACTTTGCTCTCTTCTCCTTCTTCGACGAACCCCTCCGGTTGTCTCATAAAAATTTCTTCCTCTAACTCACCATTAAAAAAGCACTCTTAATGTCCATCTAGTGTATTTCCAGGTCTTTCGCTGTTGCCAGACTGAGGAGAATCCTTACTGATGGGAACCAAACAACTGGAGCAAAAGTCTCCTCATAGTCAATCCCCTCCTTTTGGGTGAACCCCTTTGCTTCTAATCGAGCCTTATATCTCTCAATGGTATTATGTGGGTACAGTTTTAGTTTAAACACCCATTTACAGCCAATCGGTTTTCTGTCCGGAGGACAGTTCGCTAGTTCCCAAGTATTTTTTTCCATGATAGAGGCCATCTCATCATTTATGGCTCTAATCCATCTGTCTTTTTTCGGATTGTTTATTGCCTCCGAGTATGACCGAGGCTCATATGGGTGAGATAGCTTAGTTACCTTGTGAGCAACCTGTTTTTTGTGGATCTTTTTGCTGCCCCTTCTACCCCCCTCAAACTCCAAAGCTTGGATGGAGGGAAGCCTTGGATTTATCCTTACTATCTTATTAGCTCCCCTATCCATGGAAGCCGGTTCCGATTCCTCATTTACTGTTTCCTCGAAATCAATAGGAATATGTGAGGTTTTCGATGGATCTCGTGTTTCTTAGATTTCCCCAGAATATGAAATCCCTGTTTCTCTCATGTCCCTTTCGGGAAGGACGGAGTCCACCTCACCTTCAGACTCAAATCTGATTCTTATCTTCTTGGTATATTTAAAGGGGTCAAATGACTTCCCTTCATCCATGACAACTAGGTGTTTGACCAGAATGATATCTCTCTTTGCTAAGTCATAGACTCTATATCCCTTGACATCCTCATCATATCCTACAAAGTATCCAGGTTTTCCCTTAGCATCTAGTTTCCAGTTTTTCCTATCCGGGTCAAGGCTGTAAACTTGGCTACCGAATACTTTAAAGTGAGAGATATCTGGTTTCCTTCCCACCCATCTCTCATAAGGTGTCATTCCCTTTAGAGCTGAGGTAAGGACTCTATTCTTAATGTAGTTGGCACAGTTCATGGCCTTTGCCCAAAATCTCTTTCCTATTTTCTGTTGTCCATAGCCATTTCTAGACATGGATTCACCCTCGGAAGCATCACACACTACCCCAAAAATAGCCTACTTTGGATACACACAGAATTCAACAGAATAAACAAAACAAGCTGAAACTACATTAACAGATATTATCTAGGCTATAGATTAACCTCACAAAGTATGAGACAAAAATAATAAACAGAATGATCACATCATCTTGTCAAAGTTGCAGAAAAACACTTTGCCAGAACTTTGATAAAACATACTAACTTCACAATGAGGTAAAACACATACCAGGCACACAATAGACCTGAAAATCTGTGGAAATATTAAAAATATAAAGAGGAACACACATGCAGATTTTCAGATAATTCTGCAAACAGATTTGAGAGTTATCCTCAGATAAAATTACCAAACACACCATAAACAGTTTTTGGTCCAAAAGTTCCCTAAGTCCTAAATGACTAAGTCATACAAATATATACAAGAGCTTACTGCTGAATGTACGGAGGCATACGAGCCGTACGCTATCTACCAGCTACCTCTATTATTGTTAGTATACCCGAATACTTCAAGGTATGTCAGAAATGAGTAAATCTACATTATTAATTAATGCACAAAAATACAAAACAATGTTCAATCAAAAAATTTACACAAACGCTTCCGTAAAATCCGCGTATTGAGTATCAACTTGATTAGTCACTTGTGGAAGAAACCACGTAGTGAATTGACATCACATATGTACGGTCCACTTGATACCGCGTCATCAAAATTATGATCTCTTAAAAAAAAACCGGCGGTTGCCGTCCGCCCTCCAAATGTACCATGATCCACTTGCCAAAATTAATCTGTACCTTCAAAATCTTTTCCGTGTTGAAATTGCGTCCTTTGCAATAAATGCGCCTGTCGCAAATAAAGTACACGTGTCCAGATAGGACGCTCCGTACTGGCGGCATACATATTCAACATTTCGTATATTTCACATCGGATCGCTTCCCGATCCGCCGTCCTTTTGCAAACGTATTCCAAGCCACTTAATTACTCCCTCACGTCCTTTTAATTCCAATAGTTCAATTACTCCCCACAATCCACAAATCCATTCGAACCTCTATTTGTACCACCACATTATTTCCAGTAATAATCTACGCACGAAATGTTGCGTGCACACAAAATGTGGCGTACGCATGAAACTAACATTTCAAAACAACATTTTCTTGTCGGCCAACATTCTACATGCAGTATCTCTTAGTATTCTGTTCAACCTCTTAGCTACCCCAACCTCTTAGCTACCCCATTTTGTTCTGGTATAAAATGGTACGGTTTTCTGGTGCTGAACTCCCTCATCTCTCAAGTATTCCTCAAACTAGTTAGAGGTATATTCCCCCCCATTATCACTCCTTATTCTGTTAATGGGGGTTTCATGCAACTTTTCACTCCAAGCTTTATATTCTTTGAAGTAAGTTGATGTTTCAGACTTTGTTTTTAGGAAGTCGACTTTAAGGTATCTAGACCAGTCATCGGTTATTGTCAACATAATCCTCTTTCCTCCAACCGAAGGTACTTTTGCAGGTCTTCAAATTTATGTGTGAACTAGATCTAGTACTTTCTCACCTCTATATATGGCGGCTTTTGGAAATGGAAGTCTGTGAGCCTTACCTTAAACAGAGCCACTACAATCATTCATCATTTCATCATCCCCAAACTAAATGCCTTCTACTACCCCAAGCTTTTTCATTTCCCTCAACCTATCAAAATGCACATGTCCCAATCGTTTATGCCAAATCATCAACTTAGGAATACCAACATAGTTAGCATTCTTCTTTTCATTACTCAGGTTAAGCCTAAACATTCCTTGGCTACCCTTATCTGCCGTGAAGTAAAATCCATCCCCATACTTAGCTGTAAAGACTCCCTTTTTAGTGAAGGTATCAAACTCTTTGTCATCTAACACAAACGTAGAGAGAAGATTTTTACTTAGCTGAGAGATGTAGAGTACATCTGAGAATGTCAGTATAGAAGTCTTACCCTCTAGTAAGACTTTCACATCTTCTAACCCCAGTAAATTTGTAGTAAGCACTCTCCCATCCCCATATTCTATCTCTAGAGTAGGGATCTTTCTTAGCTTAGCGAAGAGTTCCTTATCACGACACATATGCAGACACATATGCATGGATGCACTTAAGTCGATGATCCATCCTTCCTGTGGAGCTTCCTGAATTGCTCCTAGGGCACACTTGTGCCTTCGAGGGATCTCTTTCTCCTCTAGATTCTTGTCAAGAAGAAGCTCCCCATCCTCCTCAGAAGACTCGTCCTTCGTTTCTCCTGTCACTTTTGTAACCACAAGTCCCTTTTTCTTCCCCCCGGAAGAACCTCCTCCACTGTTCTCTTGATGCCTCAGCTCTGATAGCTTGACACAATCCGCGATAAAGTGTTGTGGCTTCTTGCAAAAATGACAAAGGCCCTTTGGGGGCCTTGGCCCTGCCGGCTGATCTCTTCCCCCTTCGTACGGTTTCTTTGGGTCCTCCCCCCATCGAACCCCTCGTACAACTAGAGCTTCAATGCTCTTTCCTCCTCTCCTAATCTCCATGGTGTTTTCTTGCACAAGTATCACCCGGACCACTGTATTCCACTTCCATGAATTATCAATCATTTCCTATGCTCGGTACTCTATGTTCTCGTACTCATCTGGTAACTTTATGATGAGAGTGTTAAATTTCTTCTTCATTGTACATGTCCACCCGACACTTTCCATCTCCATATACAAACAAGAAAGATAATTACAATAATCTAACATCTTTCCTCCTTTGTATGTGTAACTCACTAGCTTTTGCTCAGCCAACTAGAGCTCTTGAATAGTACCAGCTCTATAGGTCTCCACGAAACTCACCCACAACTCCTCGGCCTTGTAAATGTGAAGGCGAGGGGTGGCGAAAGCTTGCGTGAGGTGCCTTAGAATGAAGTTTTTGACAACCATGTTTACATCTTCCCACATTTGAGTATCATTCTCCACGGTTTTCACGGCCGCCGATCCCGGTGCCATGGTTATATGATTGAGGGGTGTCTCCTTCCCTTTTTTTTTTTTTCGGACACACTGCTATTCCCATCATCTGCCTCTTCGGCTGAACGAGTCATTGTTACAAGAAACCTAACTCCTCCAAACCCTGGTGGAGTTCCTAAAGATGGACATGTCACTTGTCCACTGACGATACCTCAGTATCACTTTTCGCACAAAGCCCTCATCATTATGGCTTCCCGATAGATGGACCTAGATCCATTGAAGGTGGGAACCCTAGAGGGTGGGCCAATAACGCGCAATTCTGTGTCCTCCATTGGACGACAAAATACATGAAGCCTCAAGATAGTGTTTAACTAACCCAATTCAAGCCACAATCACAGCTTCCCAAGATGGCAAACTGACAATTTCATTGCACCCGTGTGCAGCTTGGACTCTTTTGAGTCCGTAGCAAAAAGAATCACTGAAAACGGCCAACCAACCGATTAGTTATGAGCCGGCAAAGATGCTAATTTATACAAAAGCTCCCAAGGGAGAGGTGACTGTCTAAAAATTTTCTAAGTCCTATATCTCTCTCACAAACCCTATTTACTAAAGTACGCTCCAATCAAGATGGTGTAAAGTACCAAAAAGTACTGTGGCCGATGTACTTTATGTATGGCCGCTGTAGGACAAGGCCATAGAGTGGACGCGTGTCGCCGTCTAAAACGTTCTATGTTGTTTGGGATTCTTGCTGTGCAATTCAATCCTGCCACGTATCGCTAGGTCAGGTCACATCAAGCCACGTCCGAAAATCGCCAAAGTGACCATTCCGGGATCTCGGCGACGATAAGCGCCGTCGGATGAACACCGACTTTTAATGTACGCCGTTGAAATAAATGTCCGACTCATTTATTTCGTGCGGCGAATTAGATATAAGCACTGAATTTGCTATGTCTCTATGTTTCTTTTTCACAGTTACGTTAATCGGATTAATGTTCTGTTTAATGTTTAAATAAATATCGTACCCCATGTAATGTAACGAAATTCTACGACAGACCAGTTAGAGCTAACGGCTACGCCAAGCTCTGCCGGTCGGAGGTTCGAGTCTTGCCGGACTCAACCTTTTGTTGAGACTGACTGAGGTCACTCTTAAGTCTTGTCTTTGGAGCTAAGTCAGCCATGGCTCGACCACCCTCTCTATCTTTCAGTGACTACAACAAGTATGGGGGGTAGAGGGAAGAGGTGGAGGCAGGCTGCCTGCGCTTTTACTTTTCCTGTTTTTAATAATAAATTCAGAACTAGAAATTACCTTATAAATCCAATAATTTCAACACCTACTTCGCGATACTATGTACCTCGGATCTAATCCTGTCGTCTTCCTCCTTACTACGCAACATTTCATACTTCCCGCTACAATGTTCCTCAAATCTAATCATGTTGTCTTCCTCGTCACTACGGAACATTCGCTACTTCGCGCTACTATGTACCTCACATCTAATACTATCGTCTTTATCCTAACTAAGCGACATTTCCTAGTTCGCGTTACTATCTACCTGCGGATTTAATCTTACCGTCTTCCTCCTCACTACGCGACATTCCCTACTTCGCGCTACTATGTTATTGATCTTGTCGTTTTCTCCTCATTACGCGACATTTCCTACTTCGCGCTACTATGTAGTTGTGGATCTAATCTTTGTAGATATTAATGGTTCTCTTTAGTATTTTCTAGGTCTAAAATTAATTGTAGAAAAGAAGCCGAGGCAGTCTGCCTCTTACTCCTCTCTTCAACTCCCACACTTGTTGCAGTCACTGAAGGTTGAAGAGGGAATCTAGAGAGAGACAGAGACAGGCAGATGTTTTAGTAGATTTACTAAAAAGGTACGTGACAAATCCAAGATTTAATCCAGGAACTTGCCGTCTGTCAAGCTAGCCGCTAGCGGTTAGCTTTAACCTACAAGTCTAGGATTGGTGTGAAGACATATAGGGTTTGACAAATATATAAAGTATAAAGCGTGAACTAATTCATTTAACTGAAACTATAGACGTCGCGCATGGATACAATTTTGTAAAGTACGGAATAAGATACCGTTCCGAAACGGATACCGCGCATTTTATTTTGAGAGCGAAACAAATATTGCGCATCAATTTATGACGGCTACAATTAAAACACGGTTTTGATCACCAGGCCGCAAAGAATACCGAGATCAGGTAATAGGATTTTGGCGGTTTTTTGGTCACCGCCACATCGACTAACACGTGGCACGACCACATTGGATAACGGCATCTCCGGGGATTGCTGGAACAAATCCACATATGCCATATGTCGACTAGTTGGCCATGACGTATAATGTCCGTACAAAAAGTACACCGACACATGTACCTTTCTGTACGACACAGTATTTTGATTGGTGTCGTACTTCAGTAAATAGAGTTTTAGAGAGAAATAGGACTTAGGAAAATTTGGTAGATAGGACCCTCTCTCCCAGAGAGCTTTTATACAAAAGGTCAACTTTGACCCTGCATAACTAACTGCTCAGGGGAGCATGAGCAAATTCAGAGATTCTTCTTGATATAGACTTAAGGGAGTCTTGCCTTCACATGGGTGAAGGTGGTCAGAGTTTTAGTCTGCGAGGGTGGCTGTTATTCTCGCTGAACACAAAGGGGTTAGGGTTATCATAGAAGCTTCGTGTGAGATATGGAGGTGTCAGAGTTGCAGGTTATTGGCCCACCTGCTAAGGTACCCATCTTTATTAGAACTAGCTTCATATACTAGGAGAGTACAATGACAAGAGCTCTATGTGAGAAAAGGTTTTGGAGAATAGTGAGTGGACGGGTGAGGTGTCCATCCAGTCTTGGCATCCCTCCAAGGTTTGGAGGAAGCAGATTCACCAGAGATGCAGACCCATCTCCAACGGAGGAGAAAAAGGAATGGGAGGTGGTAGACAAAGGAAAGGAGAAAGAGACGATTACACCGATAGCAACTGGTTCGACATTCATGTCACCTATTCCGAGGAACGAGGAGAATGATATTGATACCTAGGCTTACAACAATATAACGGCAAAGCACACCATCCTCTGCAATCTTACTTCTGGGCTTTCATCCCCCATTTGTAGGTAAAGAGGGCATCCGATCTTTGGGTGGCACTCATAGAGATTTACTGAAGTGGTAGATTCAACAACACCAGTTGGCTGATCAGAAAATTAACGCATATGTATGCAAAGGGGGGAAGATGTTGGATTTTTGTAATGAGCTCGCAAATCTTTTCATGGAGCTAAAGAGTGTTGAACATGTTGAAATTGAAAAGATGAAGGTTAAGTGCTTGCTCATAAAGTTACCAGATGAGTTCGAGAACATAGTCAACCGTGTACAACACTTGCCAGACTCAAGGTGGATATGGAATTCAGTGGTTAGGATGATTCTCGTTTGGGAGAACATGATTGAGATTCGAGGGGAGGAAAGAGTGGGCAAGCCTTGGCAGCTGCGACCGATTGGAGGAACAAGGATTCTCGGAAACCGGTCGGAAACTATGGGGGGAGGGAGCAGATCTTTATTTTAGGATAGGATTTAGGATAGGAAAAAGAGCAAAGGCAGTCAACCTCTGACTCCCTTCTCTAAGCCCCCACACTTTTTGTAGTCACTGAAGGCTAGAGAGGGAGCAAGAGCCATGGTTGCTTTAGATCTCAAGAGAGACAGGAGTAGGTAATGGTAGGTTTACTAATATGGTAGTTGACGGACCCAAGATTTGATCTTGGTATTACCGTCCGTCAATCAACCTGTAGGCGGTAGCTTTATCCTGTAATCTAGAACGAATGCTAGGACATATATGGTATGATAAATATATAAAAAACAACATTTTGACTAATTCATTTAACGAGATAGTAAGACATAAATACAGTTTGTATTGTACAGACTACAGATTATCTCGAAATTTATATCGGACATTTGTTTCAAATGTGAAACAAATACCGCGCAATTATTTGGATGACCAATTTTAGATGTCGTTCTTCATCGAACGACCGTGGTGCGAGCCGTGATTCCGGAGTGGGCGACTTGGCGTTTTGGGGCATCGCCAATCAGGGTGACACGTGGCATGATCCGAGAGGATCGCGGGATCTCTGGAACGCGAGATGACAATTCCAAATGTGACAAATGTCACATAATGGCGATGCCGTACATGGACCGAACAGAAAGTACGTTGGTACCTGTACTTTTCTGTACGGTGCTGTCTTACGATAGGTCTATATCGTAGTACTAGGGGGCTTAGAGAGGGGTTTTAAGACTTATAATAATTGTGGTAGGTAACCGCCTCTCTCCTAGAGAGCACTTGTATAAAAGGCAAACTTTGGTCAGCCATAACTATGAATTTACTTGCCTATTTTTCTTGATTCTTTTTTCTGCCGACCTAGAGGAGTCTAGAATACACATGGGTGTATTTCGTCAAAGTTTTTGCCTGCCAGGGTGGTTGCATTTCTAAGGGGAAGTCAAAGTGGGTGAATGTGTCTTAAACTTATATTCTAACTTTGTGTTCTGTGGTGGAATTGAGCACACCGAAAGTCTTATTTCACAAGGGTGACGCTGTATTGGGGTTTTGATTGTCAAGGGGTCAATCATTTGGGTTTTTATCAACTTGGAGTTGGCACTAAGTAGATAAGCTTCATTAGACCTGCAAATTCTATAGGGGGAATGTATCCCATAGAATTACAAAGATAGACATAGATAGAAAGATAATAAGATTAACTGAAAAGGAGGCCATTGCAAACATGTTAGAAAGATTCCAAATGGACAAGGCTGATAGTTGTACCAATCATATGACTCTAAAGAAGGGAAGTGAAGGGAGTGTGGAAGAGGGAGTTATAATATTCGATGATGAGGTAGGCCAGGAAGAGAAAATAATTATGCAGACCATCCCTTATAGACAAGTAGTGAGCAGCCTAATATATTTCATAAATTGTACCCGGCCGGACATAGCCGCAGCTGTAGGAGTACTAAGTAGGAGTCTGAACGCTCCCACTAAGAAAGATTGGGAGGTAGCTAAGAGAGTCCTTAGATTATCTCATAGGGACTAGAGATCTATGGTTGCATTTGTGTGGGAACAATACTGACATCACCACTTGGAGTGATGCCAACTATCAGGATGCTTCTGGGTCTGGGTATGTATTGTATGTGGGAGATGGGGATTGCTGCTAAAGCACCAAGCAACAAAAGATCATTGCTCAGTCCACCATGGAGGCTGAGTACATGGCCTCTTGCTTTGCTGTTAAAGAATTAATGTGGATCAAGTCTTTGCTTGGTAAACTTGGTCATCTTAAGAGCGGTGTTCAAAAAGTATTTTGTGAAAATCATGCAGCTTTTGCCTTTTGTGCTCCTAAATACCATTTTAAAGCAAAACATATGGACAATAGACTAGTTTTGTTAGGGAAAAGGTAGAAGACATAATAATCAGTTTAGAATATAGACTTGAGAGTGAAATGGTAGGAGATATGATGACCAATATTGTGCCTTCCCCAAAGCTAATTTTTTGTAGGGAGAAGTGTGGCCTGAAATTAAAAGGTGACTAGAAAATAAGGGGAGTGTAGATATTAATGGTTTTTTTTAGTATTTTCTAGGTCTTAAATTAATTGCAGAAAAGAAGCCGAGGCAGTTTGCCTTTAACTCCTCTTTTCAGCTCCCACACTTGTCGCAGTCAGGGAAGGTTGAATAGGGAGATAGAGCCATGGCTACGTGTGCTATCTAGAGAGATACATGCAGATGTTTTAGTAGATTTACTAAAAAGATACCTGAGAGATCCAAATTTTTTTCGTGGTACGTGTTGTTTGTCAAGCTAGCCGGTAGCGGCTAGCTTTAACTAACAAGTCTTAGATCAGTGTTAAGACCTATAGGGTTTGACAAATATATAAATTATAAAGCGTGAACTAATTCATTTAACTAAAACTATAAACGTCGCGCATGGATACAGTTTTGTAAAGTACGGAATACGGTACTATTCCGAAACGGATACCGCGCATTTTATTTCAACATCGAAACAAATATCGCGCAATGATTTATGACGGCTATGATTAAAACCCGGTTTTGATCGGACGGCCGCGAAGAATGCCGAGATCTCGGAATAGGATTTAGGCGGTTTTCAATCAACGCCACATCGATTGACACATGGCACAATCACATTGAATTACCGCATCTCCGGGGATTGCAAAAACGAATCCAGATATGATTTGTGTTGACTGGTTGGCCATATGTTACAATGGCCGTACAAAAAGTACACCGGCACCGATACGTTTCTGTATGACACAATATTTTGATTAGTGTCGTACTTCAGTAGATAGAGTTTTAAAGAGAGATAGGACTTAGGAAAATTTGGTAGATAGGACCCTCTCTTCAAAGAGCTTCTGTACAAAAGGTCAACTTTGAACCTCCATAACTTACTACTCAAAGGAGCAAATTTAGAGATTCTTTTTGCTATAGACTCACGAGAGTCTTGCTTTCACAAGGGTGAAGATGTTCATAGTTTTTCTCTGTCAGGGTAGCAGTTATTCTTGCTAAAACACAAAGGGGTCAAGGTTATCCTAGAGGCTTTGTGTGAGTTGCATACTTTGAGGACCTATAGAGACCTCAGAGTTGCAATCTTGTCGTCTTCCTCGTCACTATGTGACATTTCCTACTTTAAGCTACTATGTACTTGTGGATCTTATCCTGTGGTCTTCCTCCTCATTACGCGATATTTCCTACTTCGCGCTACTATGTATATGCAGATTTATTCTTGTCGTCTTCCTCCTCACTACGCGACATTTCCTACTTTGCGCTACTATGTACCTGCAGGTGTGATCGTGTTGTCTTCCGCCTCACTACATGACATTTCCTAATTCGCGCTACTATGTACTTGCAGATATAATCCTGTCGTGTTCATCCTCACTACGTGACAATTCTTACTTCCCGCTACTATGAACCTCGGATCTAATCTTGTTGTCTTCCTCCTCACTACGCGACATTTCCTACTTCGCACTAGTATGTACCTGATTTTGTTGTTTTCCTCCTCATTATGTGACATTTCCTACTTCGCGCTACTATGTACTTTCGTATCTAATCCTATCGTCTTTTCCTCACTACGCGACATTTCCTACTTTGCGCTACTATGTACTTGCGGATCTAATCCTCCCGTCTTCCTCCTCACCACGCAACATTTCCTACTTCACGCTGCTATGTACATGCCGATATTTCCTACTTCACGCTACTATGTACCTACGGAAATAATCCTATCATCTTCCTCCTCACTACGAGACATTTCCTACTTTGCGCTAATATGTTCTTGCGGATGTTATCCTGTTGTCTTTCTCCTCACTACGCGACATTTCTGCAATTCTTTGTCCTCCATTGGACTACAAAATTTAGGAAGCCTCTAGATAGCTTTTAACTAACCCACTTCACGCCATAACCACTGCTGCCTAAGAGGGCAAACTGACAGTCTGATTACACCTCTTTGTGCAGCCTGGACTCTCGTGAGTCTGTAGCAAAAAGTGCAATCCTGTGTCCCCCATTGGATCACTGAATTCACGAAGCCTCTAGATAGCTTTTGGCTAGCCCTCTTTCAATTTGGATCACTGCTACCCAAGCGGTAAATAGACAATGTGACTGCACCTTGTGCAGTCTGGACTCCGTGAGTCCACAGCAAAAAGAATCACTGAAAATACCTAACCAGGCAATTAATTATCAAGTGGCAAAGATGCCAATATTTATAGAAGCTTGCTGGGAGAGAGGCGGTTATCTCCTCAATCCTCTAAGTCCTAAACACCTCTCTCAACCTCTATCTACCGATATACGAACCAATCAAAAGACTATTCAATACAGAAAGGTACTAGGGACGATGTACTTTCTGTTCGGCTGGTGTACGATAAGGCCATGGAGGGGACGTCTGTCTTTTTCAGACTTGTCCTGATGCTCCTCGGGATTCGCGCTTTCCAATGATATCTTGCCACGTGTCGACAAGTCATGTCACATCCGAAAACCGCGAAGACGGCCATTCCGAGATCCCGGCAATGATGTGGGCCGTCGGATCTAAACCATCTTTTAATGTTCGCCGTTGAAAATAACAAATGTCCGGTATATTTATTTCATGCGCACTAAAACTTAACTAGTTCCTATGTCTTTAATTTGGTATTCCGTTAATCGGAAAAATGATGTAGCTAAGTTTAAATGGCTATTTAACCCTATGTAGCCTAACGAACTACTACAACAGACTGGTAAGAGCTGACGGCTACGCCTCGCTCTGCCAGTCGGAGGTTCGAGTCCTGCCAGGCTCAACCTTTTTGTTGAGAGTGACTTAGGTCACTCTTTAGTCCTGCCTATGGAGTTGAGGCAGCCATGGCTCCACCACCCTCTTTTTCATTCAATGACTACAACAAGTATGGGGGCTAGAGAGAGAAGGTGGAGGCAGACAACCTGTGCTTTTCTTTTAGCTATTTTAGCTAATTAAGACCTAGAAAATACCTCCCCTAAATCTAGGGATTTCAACACTCCTCTTAGTTTATAGTATAATTTTAGTTTCTCTTTTAATCCACACTTTTCTCTACAGTATTTTAACTTGGGAGAGGGCACAGGTTTTGTCATCATATCAGCCACCATTTCCCCATCACCCCTATACACCAAATTCACAATTTTGTTTTCCACCTTTTCCCTCATAAATCTCAGTCTTATGTCCATGTGTTTTGCTTTAAAATGATGTTTTGGATTGGTTGCAATTGCAATTGCAGCCTGGTTATCACAAAACACCTCATGGACTCCCTTTTTTATACACCGCAGTTCTTCTAATAAAGACTTACCCCACATCAGCTCTTTCAGAGCAGAACAAGAAGCCATGTACTCAGCCTCCATAGTGGACTGAGCAACCACCTTTTGTTGCTTGCTACTCCAACACGAAGCACCCTCCCCCACATATAACACATACCCATAAGTTCATCTTCTCATAGGTGCATCCCCTTAACTGGCATCACTCCAAGAAGTGATGTCAGTGTGCTCCCCTCCCAAATGCAACCACAAATCCCTACTTCCCACCAGGTATCTCATAACTCTTTTGGCTGCCTCCCAATCTCTCTTCCTAAGATCATTAAGACCCCTACTAAGGACTCCAACTGCTGCTGCTATGTCTGGTCTGGTACAATAGATAAAGTAGATTAAACTTCCTACAACCTGTATGTAAGGAATAGATTTCATAAACTGTCTTTCTTCTGAATTCATCCGATCATCTAAGATTATCACTCCTCCTTCTACACTCCCATCACTTACTTTCTTCAAGTATATGGGAGTGGTACAACTGTTTGCCTTTTCCATCTGAAATTTTTCAACTAAGTCTGATTATCTTCTTCTCCCTATCTCTTTCCATTTGAATTCCCAAAATGTATTTAGCCTCCCCTAAATCCTTCATGTCAAATCTGCTCCTAAAATCTGTCTTAAGCTTATTGATATTTTCCCTAGACTTACTTAACATCAGCAAATCATCCACATAAATTGCAATCAAAATCACACCATCACATCCTCAAACATATAAATAGAATGGTCAGAACTGATCTTAATATATCCCAGACTAGTAAGAAACTCATCTAATATTTTGTTCCATTGTCTGGGAGCCTGCTTCAATCCATATAAAGACTTTATTGTTGATATTCGAGTATTTTCTAGGTCTTTATAGAAAAAGAGCAAAGGCATTCTGTCCCTGACTCCCTTCTCCAAGCCCCCACACTTGTTGTAGTCACTGAAGGCTTGATAGGGAGCTAGAATCATGGCTGCCTAAGCTCAATAGAGAAGACAGGGGTGGATTAGGTAGATTTACCAAAAGGCACTTGACGGACCTAGGAATTGATCCTGGTACCTGCTGTCCGTCAAGTTACCGAAGCCGTTAGCCGTAACCGTTAAGTCTAGGACTCATATTACATATATAGGGTTTGATAAATATATAATTTGTTTCACGTAGATTAATTCTTTAACGGAGAATAGATACTTAGTGCATGGATACAGTTTGATTTAGTACGGAGTACGGTATGGGAACGGAACGGATACCGCGCATTTGTTTCGATAGCGAAACAAATACCGCGCGTCGAATTTCAACGGCTAGGATTATAGTCCATTTTGATCGGTCGGCCGCGATAGGCGCCGCGATCACGCAAGAGGTACTTTTGGCGTTTTATGTTTTTTCGCCACGTCAGATGACACGTGGCGTGATAACATTGGATTACGGGAACTCTAGAGATTACAAGAACAAATCCTGATTTGACACGTATCGACATTTTGGCCATGTTGTACAATGGCCGTATAGAAAGAACACCGACACCTGTACTTTTTTGTACGACACAATAATTTGATTGGAACCGTACTTCAGTAGATAGAGTTATAGACGGGGAAAAGGACTTGGAAAATTTTGGGTAGGTAGCTGCCTCTCATAGAGAGCACCTAGTATAAATGGCAAACTTTGGCCAGCCATAACAATCAATTTACTTAACCATTTTCAGGGATTCTTTTTGCTGCGCACTAAAGGGAGTCGAGGCTACACAGGGGTGTAGTCGGTTAGAGTTTTTTCGTGCCAGGGTGGCTACATTTCTAAGGGAAAGTCAACGTGGGTGAATGTGTCCAAAACTCATATTCTAACTTTGCATTCTGTGGTGGAACTGAGCACACACAAAGTCTTATTTCATAAGGGTGAACCTATAATGGGTTTGTGATTGTCAAGGGGTCAGTCATTTGGGTTTATATCAACTTGGAGTCGGCACTATCTAGATAAGCTTCTTTTGAATATGCGATTTCTGTGGGCAATGGAGCACATAAAGTTTTATTTATGAGCCTGCAGACTTTGCCCTCCTCTCCTTCCTCTACAAAACCCTCTGGCTGCCGTATGAAGATTTCTTCCTCTAGTTCACCGTTGAGGAAGGCGGTCTTGATATCCATCTGGTGAATTTCCATGTCTTCCGCTGCTGCTAGACTAACGAGAATCCTTTCAGAAAGGAACTGAACCACAGGAGCAAAAGTCTCCTCATAATCTATCCCTTCCTTTTGGGTGAACCCCTTTGCTATCAACCGAGCTTTATATCTCTCAATCGTATTATCTAGGTTCACCTTTAGTTTAAATACCCATTTGCACTCGATAGGTTTTTTGTCTGGAGGACAGTTCACTAGCTCACACGTATTTGCTTCGATGATGGAAGCCATCTCATCATTTATAGCTCTGACCCATCGGTCTTTCTCCGAACTGTTCATTGCCTCCGAGTATGATTGAGGCTCATCTGGGTGGGATAACTTTGTTACCTTGTGAGCAGCCTGTTTATCTTGCAGTTTTTTGCCGCTCCTCCGTCCTCCCTCGAAGTTCGAAGCTAGAATGGAGGGAAGTCTTGGATTCCTCTTCACTGTCTCATTAGCTCCCCTATCCTTGAAAACCGGTTCTGGCTCCTCTTCCTCTCTCTCCTCAAAGTGTGTAGGAATATGAGGAGATTCCCGTATATCTCCCCCATCTTAGATCTCCCCTGAATCTTCAATCACGTTTTCACTTATGTTCTTTCTGGGAAGATCTAAGTCATCCTCACTCTCGGACTCAAAACTGATTTTGATTTTCTTAGTGTATTTGAAAGGATCAAATGACTTCCTTTCATCCATGACAACTAGGTGCTTTACCATAATGATATCTTGTTTAGCTAAGTCATAGACTCTATATATCCTTAGACATCTTCATCGTTTCCCACAAAATATCCTCGTTTTCCTTTAGCATCTTGTTTCCAGTTTTTCTTATACGTGTCAAGATTGTAAATTAGGCTACCGAATACTTTCAAGTGAGAGATATCCGGTTTCCTTCCAACCCATCTCTCATAAGGTTTCATTCCTTTGACGACTGTGGTGAGGACTCTATTTTTAATATAGTTAGCACAGTTCATGGCTTTTGCTCAAAATCTTCTTCCTATTTTCTTATTTACCAGCATACTATACACACTATCTCCCAAAGTCTAGTTCAACCTCTCAGCTACCCCACTTTGTTCTGTATTATTCGATACTGTTTTCTGATGCTGAACTTGTTGTTTTTGAAATGTTAGTTTCGTACGTACGCCACATTTTGTGCGCACGCGACGTTTCGTGCGTAGATTATTACCGGAAGTAATGTGGTTGTACAAATGGAGGTTCGAATGGATTTGTGGATTGGGGGAGTAAATGAATGAGTAAAATTAAAGGGACGTGATGGAGTAATTGAGTGGCGCGGAATGCGTTAAGAAATGGACGGCGGATTGCGACGCGATCCGACATGAAATATACGAAATGTACGTCGCCAGTACGGAGCATCTAATTTGGACAAATGTATTTTATATGCAATAGGCGATGTTTATGACAAATGACGTATACCTTATTTGTGACAATCCACATTTAATGCAAAGGACGCATCTGCGGTACGGAAATGATTTTGGTTGTACTATTGTTATATTGGCAAGTGGACGTGAATTCCCTTCTCGACGTCGTGGGATATTTGACGAATCGCGTGGATTTCGTTTGTATTTTTGTGACCACGTGGCGCGACATCAAGGGTGCTGGATAAGAGCTACGGACGGCGGAAATAGGCCGCCGTTATTTTTCAATTAGTGGGAAAGCGAAATCACGTCAATCACACGATATCTATTTTTGGACGGCCTTGATTCTTTGTCTAGATTCGTGGAGTCTTGTTGAGTTACACGCAATGACTCAGCATACAATTTTGTTGTCGGTGTAAATATTTGGTTCAACATTGTTTTGTCTTTTTGTGAATTAATTATTAGTGTACGTTTACTTAATTTGACATACCTTGAAGTATTCGGGTATATCTACATTAATTGAGGAAGCTGGTAGATAGCGTACGGCTGGTATGCCTCCGTACATTCAGTAGTGTGCTCTAGTTTATATTTGTAGGACTTGGTCAATTTAAGATACAGGAACTTTAGGACCAAAAACTGTTTATGGTGTTTTTTTTTTTTTTGGTAATTTTATCTGAGGATTACTCTCAGATCTGTTAGCATAATTATCTGAAATTCTGCATGTGTTCTCCTCTTTATATTTTTATTATTGTCACAGATTTGCAGGCCTATTGTGTGCCTGGTCTGTGTTTTACTACTTCATTGTGAAGTTAGTCTGTTTTATCAAAGTTATGGCAGACTGTTTTTCTGCAACTTTGACTAGATGATGTGATCACTCTGTTTATTATATTTGTCTAAAACTTTGTGATTTTATTTCAAAGCCTAGATACTATCTGTTGATGTAGTTTCAACTTGTTTTGTTATTTTTGTAGAATTCTGTGTTGATTCAAAATAGGCTTTTTTTGGGTAGTCTGTGGTGCTTCCGAGGGTGAATCCATGGCTAGAAATGGCTATGGACAACATAAATCTGTGTATTACTGTACGCGTTGTACAGTACGTTATTGTAATGTAGTGGGCGTCATTCTGTCCGAAACCTTACGTCAAATTGAGCCGAAAAACTGTAAAGGCCCAGTTCGCACTTTTAAACCGTTGCACAGGTTGTTGCTGTATGGTATAGTACACAGCCAATCGCTATTAGCGTATTGCAGAGGTTGTTGCTGTATGGTATAGTACACAGCCAATCGCTATTAGCGTATTGAACGCTAATTCAGTCCCACTTTTTTTTTCTCAGATTCTCAAATAGAATTATCCATACTATTTAAAAAAATCCCTAATTCCTAATTAGAGTAAATGACTTAATTAAATATTTCCAAATTCCCAAAGAGCGTTGATAACGGTAATTATTCCTATACGCTAAAAAAACTTGTATGCTAATAGCGATTGGCGGTGTACTGTACACCGTGGATCTTTATTAGTGTTAATGTTTTTTTCGTCTCTTTAAACATCTTTTCTCCGTTCACGCATGTCGGTTCCTAAATCTGACAGTTTCGATTGAAAGGTAAGATTCTCAACTTCAGATTGACGATCTCAAATTAAAAATCGGACAATAGTGTACGGATAAAAGAAGCTTAATAAAACTAATAGCGATACAGGGTGTACTGTATATCTAGAGGCCTAGACATGACCGTGGTACGGAATGACTATTGATGACAGTCAATTAAGCAAGGACCGCTCTACAATATTGTGAGCACTGCGCACTCATGGCAGTTAAAAGTCGTCGAAGTCGAGATTCTTTGACGTTTAATGATATAAACTCTATGATGTATAACCGTTTAATCAGGTTGAGGACTGAAAATATAAAAAATTTATGTTATTCATCGGTTTGTATCATTTTTAACATGAAAGAAGAGCTATAAGAACATAAGATATCCAAATACTAGCTGAAATCTTTGTCAATAATTAAAACAACAAATTAAATAGTCATTTACACGAAAAATACAAAAATAATATAATTTGACTGAAAACTACAAAAATAACATAATAAACTTAAACCACAAAGCAAAGATAATTAGGTTACAAAATGATAAATCGTTTGCTTTGTGGTTTCAAAAACTATGTTCGACTTATAAATGATCAAGTTATTTTTATTATCTTAAAATACTTGTCCTCCTCCGGGCTTGAACTGGGGACCTCTAGTGTTTGAGACTAGTAGGTTACAAAATGATAAATCACTTGCTTTGTGGTTTGAAAAACTATGTCCGACTTATAAATGATCAAGTCATTTTTTTTATCTTAAAATACTTGTCCTCCCCCTGGCTCGAACCGGGGACCTCGAACTGGGGACCTCCAGTGTGTGAGACTAGTAGGTTACAAAATGATAAATCGTTTGCTTTGTGGTTTCAAAAACTATGTCATACTTATAAATGATCACATCATTTTTTTTATCCCCCAGGCTCGGACTGGGGACCTCTACACTGCGAATGGTAATTAGAGTAATGAAAAAATTAGAGTACAAAAACAAAAAAAAACAATTAGAGTAATGAACGCTAGATTGTGTGATAGAGTTGTTTCAACTATGAAGTTTACTCTAATTTATTGAAGTACTCTAATTTGGCACTCTAATATCCTCTACTGTAAATAAGGTATTTGTACAGAATTTGGCAAAACGTACAGTTTATCGTCACTATGACGTTTGCACTACGCGGTTTGTTAAAACGCATTTACATGATAACGGCCTATATTAAATCATTATTTGTACTTTTTTACTTAATAAAGTAAAATTTTGCATGGTCGGAGGTCGTCCGTATTCCACACTATTTAAAACGAACCTATATTATAATTAAAAATGCTAATTTAACTTTACCTTAAATAGAATAATGAAAAAAATAGAATCATTTACTCTATTTCATGTGATAGAGTTGAAATTTCGAGCGACCGAATTAGAGTAATTTACTCCAATTACGATTCGCGGTGTAGTGTGTGAGACTAACGTGATAACCGACTACACAAAGAGGACTCCCGCACATTCCTAAATATATTAAATAAATAAAATTTTATTTTATCTTTCACGTACGACAAAATAAAATCGCCAGTTAAGAAACGACAAAGCAATGATGATTAAACATTGTAAAGCGACAAATGAGGGATAACAAAGCAAGGATATTCACTTAGGGCGTGTTCCCATGTAACCGAAACTTTGAAACGTTACTTTGGATTTTAGCGCAGATTTTACGGTGTACTTTTCAAAGTGTGCCAATGTGAATCGTTACTTGCGCTTTCATTACTTCAAATATGTGACAATTGTAGACCTCGCTAATATCTTGCGACACCTGTAGACGATAACAAACTGCGGACATTTGTACACTAACAACAAAGTGCGGACATTTGTACACTAAAAACGAGCTCCTGACATATTGTGGACATTTGTCAACGCCAACCATTTGTAGACGCCCACACGTGGACAACACAAGCAATCGCATGCGTCTACAAATAGGTTGTATAGTACTGTAGTGAAAGTGTCACTGGATGTTCAACGTGACATTGTAGACGTTGGGCTTTCTTTCACCGCCATGTGCGTAGTTCTAGCGGATCGTGACCGGCTGATTGTCCGTACAACCAAACAAACAAACGAACTGTTTGCAAACGGAAAAACAACTTTATTTTCATGTACTCTCCCAACCGCAAAAAAAAATAAAATGAAAACGTTTGACGCGTGCAAACCAGGTTTTCTATTCGTCAATAGGGTAGTATTTTCATTAAAATCAGATCACGATTTGATTCCAGTGCAAGTGTGAAGATGAGCTGGAAGTAGGCCGCGATAATA
>JBBHKE010000464.1:0-22914 GCA_037447655.1 Zygnema cylindricum | reverse complement strand
GTTTTGTAAAACAAAAATAATAAAAAAAAAAAAAAAAAAAAAAGAAAGGGGAGGGAGAGAGAGAGATGCAGAGGGAGGGAGAAAAAGAAGAGAGTTTCTTTTCCTTTTTAAATGAATACGAACATGTATAACATACAAAGCAAGGGAGAGGAGAAGAGAGGGAGGAAAGCGAGCGAGAGGGGAGGAAGAGGGGGAGGGGGGGAGGGGAGAGGGAGAGAGAGAGAGAGAGAGAGAGAGAGAGAGAGAGAGCGAGAGAGAGGGAGAGGGAGAGAGTGAGAAGAGTGTAGATGTTGCTCAATGTAGGTATAAATAAACAGTCTATTGAGCGGTTCCTTCCTTTTTTTTTCACTTCTTTCTAATTCACAATTTTTTTTTCTTAGTCCTATTGAAGTTCAAATATGTTTTTGCAAGAAGGTAAGTTTCTTTGTTTAATTTCTATTGTTTTTTTTCTACTGCTGAAAAATAGTTTTATTTTTTGTATTACTATTTATTATATTTTTTATATTATTAAGTTACTTCAAATAGTAAATGTGATTTTTTAGGTTAACTTTTTTACATTTGCCAAGATTCCTTGCTCAACATTGCTGCAACATCTCCCGAAAAAAAATAAAAAAAAAACCAGTGAATTTTTTCCTTTTTTAGGTGTTTTTCCTTCCTCTTTCCTATAGTACGGAATGTGTAATTTTGTAAACAGCTGATTGAAAATAAAGATACAATTTTAATTTACAAAATAGTTTTTTCCTTGGAAATCTACAAAAAATAGAGAATTTTGGAAGGATCCGTACCACTAATTTGAAAAGAAAAAGTCTCCACACGTGTCAAAATTTTGGAGATAGAGTCGGACATGTTTCTTGAGATTGAAACTACAAGTCCGTCCGTACAGACCGTACGGAAACTTCTAAAAAAGTTATCGTTGACGCCATTAATGTAAGCGAAGAAAGAAGACAGAAGACTGCCATGGATTCTAGCAACTGAAAAAAGGAGCATATGGAAAAAATGATCATATGAATAAAATATGAAAAAATTAAGCATACGAAAAAAAGAGCAGTATACGAAAATAGCATAGTATCGATTCTCCTCCTTTGTCGAATTAATGATGTCGTCGTACGAAAGTACGAAGATGTACGGGTAATTGTACGTTCGTTATCCCTTCGCTTCCCTGGATGCTGCCCGAATTTTTGGATTTGTCAGTTTGCCGTTTTCGGTTTCCAGTTTTGGTTATGATTATGGAGTCAGCGGCCGCGTGCTATTTTAGGAAATTAAACCTTAAAATTTATATAGTGTGGATTTAAATTGTCATTGAAATTTTTGATTGGAGCGTACTCCAATTTTTTCTGCTGTCGGGACGTAAAAAAAATGCGTTATTTGTAACGTTTTCCTAAAAGCTGGAGCTCCTATCGTTATTAACTTATTATTACTTTATTAGGATTAGAAGCAGTATTCCAGCCGCGACTTATTTTGGCTGAAAATGATGTAATTTTTTTGATAAGTGGACCAGAATATGCCACGTTTGCTTGCAGTGAATTAGAACTGTTTGTTTTAGTTTTGCATCCAGCCGACTTTGCCGAAAATGATATAATGTTTTTGATTAGTGGACCGAAATCTACCAAGTGTGCTTGGGCTAAACTAGAATTGTATATTTTAGTTTCGGATCCAGCCGCGACTTCTTTTGGCCAGAAATGATATAGTTCCTTTGATTAGTGGACTGGAATTTGCCACGTATGCTTTCGCTGAATTAGAATTGTATATTTTAGTTTCGCGTCCATAGTATTAAATAGTTAACGTTAATAACAACGGGCAGCGTGGCAGTGTACTGTGGCATTCAGGTCAACGGAACACATTGGAATATGTTCCGACGGAAATTTCCGTAAAATTTCGTAATGCAATATTTTTTGGAAAAAGTTTGAATAAGCTTTTTTGTTGACACGTCACAAGTCAAACACATTTATGGAATTTTTGTTTTGTGTTTTAAATAGTGTGGCAAGTGTCGGTTCAGAAACGTCTTGATTTGAGAAACTTACAGTAGGAAACAATTTCCGTACACACAGTCATCTATTATAATAATTGTGGATATTTTTGGTACAAATCCGTACACAGACGGTCAGCTTTAAGGAAAATATTTTTTACCTCTTAAAGAACAAAAAACAAAAAAAACTGACAATGAGGCGACAGGATGTCCACGCGAACTTACATTTAATTTTTATGTGACCTGTACTTATCGTACGGTTACTTATAAAGAAAATTAAGGGATTATCTGACTTTGAAACTGCCCGGCTAACGGAAGGTTAAATATAGTGTTGATTCTATTTGCCAGAAATGACGCTACAGCAATCTTTCCACATGTGTAGGCCTGACCATGTTCTCATTTCTAGGGCCCGCTTTCTGTTCAATGCAAACACTAGGACACGTGTCGTGTTCAGGGGGCATCTGAGCTGGGGAACTTAGATAGTGATCTGCCGTAGACTTGTTTCTTTCTTACGGCACGCTTGAGAATCATGCTAACCGAATAAGCATTAATTATCCGTATGGAAAGTACAAGGACGACCGTATTCTCCATGCTGTATTACAGATTTGCAATGGCGACAGACATGCGAAAGATCTGACATCGTACGGCCTGTGAGACAACCTGGCGGTCGGGCAATCGAAATCAAACTACCGATTCTCGATACGATATGCCACATGTAGTCGGGATCATAA
Organism: Zygnema cylindricum; assembly: GCA_037447655.1. Classification (NCBI taxonomy): domain Eukaryota; kingdom Viridiplantae; phylum Streptophyta; class Zygnematophyceae; order Zygnematales; family Zygnemataceae; genus Zygnema; species Zygnema cylindricum. The sequence continues at coordinate 20,217 of JBBHKE010000464.1, read as the reverse complement.
GACTGGGAACATCTGGTCCGTACACCACTTTGAAGTCATCTTTCCGTACATTACCTCGTTGTCAGTGTGGAGCTACAGTGCAGTTTTCCTTGAATCGCTTTTAGGGTTAATGACTTTTTCGCCCCTTAAAAACATATTTTCTCCGTACACACTTGTCGGATTCTGGATCTGACGGTTGCGATTAAGAGGTAACATTCTCAGCTTCCGATTGGCGGTCTCAAATAGAAAATCCGACAAGTGTGTACGAGAAAAGATGTTTGAAGTGGCGAAAAATATATTATCCCTAATAGCGATGCACGGTTTACTCTGCTGTGCAGTCCTATGTTGTGACGGAACGTGTCAAATAAAAACTCCAATTTTAACCTTTTGCATCGCGACAAGAACGATAAAGGGATCCGAAAGTAATGACGACTGTCGCTTCTATGTGTTTGTTCCGTACTGATGTACATCAGGTAAATAGCAATGCCACGCAGCAGCCAAAGTGCCAACCTGCACGATTCGGTGCCCGCGGGACCATTATTGAAAACAACCTTTCGCCAACGGCCACGCGGCACCCGATGTCGGTCAGAAGTCACCGACAAGCGGACACTTCAAAGCTATGCAGCCAATAGTATGCCACCGACATTCGGACACACCGAGAATTCTGCCGCTCCAACCAAATCTCTATCGTACTTTTCGATATTCGGAAAATATTTGACAGCCGAACGCTCCAATCGGCGGCTTGCCAACTATCGTCGCCCATAGGGTACTAGAATCGTCGGAGCTACGCAGAAAAGACAAAAATCTTGTCACTTGGCACGTGCGATCTGTCCATCCTAGAGCAGTTGAGCTGTTGAGCCCAAGGGCCAAAAAAGTACACTAAGGTAAAGAACGGTACAGTACAGTACAGTACTCGCGCTTGTTCGATACCCATACTGTACTGTACTGTACAGCAATGAAGTTTCAGCAGTCGCACTGTATTATATACGATATTCAATCGTATAGAGACGAAAAGTACAAACTACTGTACGGTAGATACTGCACTACGACATTGCGTCATCCGACGGTTTTGTACGGACGTTTGAAAATACAAAATCATTCGAAGGAACTGGTGTACGGACGATGACATCGACATATCGGAATCGAGGAGTATCGGTCGAAGTGCCCTCCCATCCCCCCCTCCCTCCCCCCCTCCCTCCCTCCCTCCCTCCCTCGCTTTTTTTTTTTGAAGGCGGTTTCTACACTCACACCTACCACAAATAGTGTGGATAATGGCCATTCGAACCATTTGGGGTGTAATCGTCGAAACGTCATTTTGAACATATTTATTTCGGTTAAGTAATTGAAAGTTTAGATTTTTGTTTTCTTTTATTTTTTTTTTATTTTTTTTTATTTATTATTTTTTTTTTTTTTTTTTTCGCATGCTTTTGTCTTTTGTCTCAGGAATCTTTTTTTTTTTTTTTTTGAAGGGATTTTTCACTTTTTGGGTTTAGTTTTTTTTTTTTTTTTTTTTTTTTTTCTTTCAATTTCTTTACTTTGGAACTGTTTTTCTGTTATTATTTCTAGAAATTGCACTAAATTGAAACTTTTTATAATTTATATACTTTCATTTTTTTTTTCATATTTTTTGAAAACGGTTTTTTTTATTTTTTTTATAATTTGAAGGGATTGTGACCGTTACCGTTAGGGGGGGGGGGGGGGGGGGAGAGGGAGAGGGAGAGAGAGGGAGAGGGAGAGGGAGAGAGGGGGGGGAGGGAGAGGGGGGGGGGAGGGAGAGGGAGGGGGGGTAGGGAGGAAGAGTGGGGAGGGAGGGAGGAGGGAAAGGGGGGGGGGGAGGGAAGGAGGGTGGGGGAGCGGAAGGGGGAGGGGGAGAGGGAGGGGCAGATGGGAAGGAAAGGGCGAGGGAGAGGGAAAGGGAGAAGGGAGAGGGAAGCAGGGATAGGGGAGGAGGAGCGGAAGGGGGAGGGGAGGTGGGAGGGGCAGAGGGGAAGGAGAGGGCGAGGGAGAGGGAGAGGGAAAAGGGAGAGAGGGAAAGGGAGAGGAAGGGGGGAGAGGGGAGAGGGATATGGAGAGGGGAGAGGGGAGCAGGGAAATGTAAGAGTGGAGAGGTAGAGGGGGAGAGGGAGAGGATGGAGGTGAGAAGGGAGAGGGGAGAGGGCGGGGGAGGGGGAGGGGGAGGGGAGTTGTAGGGGAATGGAAGGGAAGAGAGGATAGGATTTTTTTTATGTATTTAATTTAACCTTTGATCGTCAATTTTGATTTTTTTTTGACCAAATTTAAAATGGAAATTTTATTTTTTTCACATATAATGAAAATTACATGTTTTTTTTATGTATTTTAAACTTTCAAACCTTAATTTTGATTTTTTTCGAATTTTTTCGTTATAATCGTCGATAAGTTTTTCTCTTTCTTTATATAAACTTTTGGACCTCATTTTTGAGTTCTTTTTATTTTCTTAAAAAACATTTTTTTTTTCGATTTGAAGTAACAATCATCGACAAAAAAAAAAGTTACCTTTCAACTAAATTAACTTTTAAACGTTATTTTTATTTACTTGTTTCGCAGGAGACTGAGAGACTCTTCAGATTTTTTTAAGATTCTCTTACATTTTGTTAGAGTTTTTTTTTTTTTTTTTTTTTTCTTAAGTTTTTTTTTTTAAGGTTTCTTTGGAGTTTTTTTTTTAGGTTTTTCGAAGAGCTTTTTCAGTTTCTTTTTAGATTTTTTGGATTCATGGAAGGTTTTTTTAGAAAAAAAAATCCGATATTTTTATAAAAAAGTTTTTTTTTTTTTTTTAGTTTTATTGGATGATTAGAAATGTAATTTTTAAAAATAAATTTATTTTTGCTGAAAAATAAATATCAGAGATTTTTTTGAAGACTTTTGAGAATAATTTCTTTCTCAATTTTATCGATTTAATAATTTATTTTATAAATGACATATAATAATATTTATGCTAATAATAGTAATAAAAAAAAGTTAGTCTATATGAGATAATTATAAATTTTTAATATTGATTCCATGTTTGCATCATAAATTGGAGAGGGAGAGGGAGAGGGAGAGGGAGAGGGAGAGGGGGAGGGGGAGGGGGAGAGGGAGAGGGAGAGGAGAGGGAGAGGGAGAGGGAGAGGGAGAGGGAGAGGGAGAGGGAGAGGGAGAGGGAGAGGGAGAGGGAGAGGGAGAGGGAGAGGGAGAGGGAGAGGGAGAGGGAGAGAGGGAGAGGGAGAGGGGGAGGGGGAGAGAGGGGGAGAGAGAGGGGGAGAGAGAGAGAGGGAGAGGGAGAGGGAGAGGGAGAGGGAGAGGGAGAGGGAGGGGGAGAGGGAGGGGGAGGGGATAAACTTTTGTCTCCACACAAAAGCGTATAACTATATATTCGCTGCTTTCTTTTTGTGTTGCTTCCCTTTGTTCCACATTTTATTGCGCTCATGCTCTTTTTTAGATAACAACCAAAAACGGTTATTCATGTTGGCATATGAAAAATGTGCCATTTGATACCTGGATCCTTATTAGAAATATCTAATATGAAGGACTCACCAATTAGGACACCCAGCTGAGTGGCGTAGTGGTTGAGGCGCATTCACAACTTCAGGGAAAGGTCCCAGGTTCAAATATTGGCTGCCTCGTAATTTCCTTTAACAAAATTGTCCATTGTAATCCTCGATTCTAGATTCTACGAAGCTTATCAATACGTATGACGTATGGTGTATGGCGGAAGTGTGACAACGGTGACAGCTTACCTTACACCCTCAGCCGAAAGAGGAGGGGAAAAATCAGCGAAATAGCGATTCATATAAAGGTGCTCTTTCAAAGGAAAGGAAAAAACAAAGAAAAGAAGCAGGGACAAATTAGCAAAGCAAAAGCGCTTTTGAACGAAAAAATACTTGTATTAATATTTGTAAATAGTGTAGTGTTGTGTATCGGCAAAAAATTTATCGCGATAACACTGATACCGATAGTTATCGGTTATCGAACTGGGGGTCCCGATATATTGCTCTGAGACCAACAAATTCCTTATCGGCGATAAGTGGAAAATATATTGTACGCTATATAATAGCACTGTATAATAAACTGTATTTTATTTTTCACCGCATTTAGTGTGGCATGCCATGTGTAACAATATGTTCCGTACTCTGTGTAACGGAATAGCCGCGGTTAAGTACGACCTAATAAATCGTACAGTTGTACGGTACGTTCTGTACATTTATCGCCGGTAGTTATCGATATCGGTGTTATCGCGATAAAAAAACAATATTATCGGTGTTTTATCGGCGATAACACCGATATCAATAACTATCGTGCCAATATATCCATTACCGGCAAGCCAAAAAAAGGTACATATAGTTTATCGGCAAATCCTTGCCGATACAGAACACTAGCAAATACTATACATATACAAATTATTAAGCTATATATTATTACATTATAGTACTATACTAAATATTTACTTGTATTAATATATAAATACGGGGACGAGTAGCTCCCTCGGCCCCTAAATGCTTCGTCATACCTTATTAGTGTAGTATGTTGCTTTAGGGGGGGAAGGGGTACAAAGCAGGGGAAGAGGGAGAAGGAAAAGTGGAAGGAGAGGGAAAATAACCGCCAGTATCATTCCTATTTTCTGTGTTTCATTTTTATCTCTATCACTCTTTTGTAAGCTTAGCTAACACCACTTCAAACTTAATTGGAAGTCTCAAAATATCTTTTATTTGAACCACATTTGTCGGTTTTTTTTAAATTATTTAATCTTGTCCGGTTATTGAAACGAAATGGCAATTAATTTTTAAAAAATGAACAAAGTCGAAATTTATTCTTAATTCTTTTTCTTCTTCGTTCTTTTTTTTTTTTTTTTTTTTTTTTGTGAACAATAAATGTATGTCATTGCAGTCGAAGCACATATGCGATACAAAAAATTCACATAGAGTAACAAAGAAAAGTACATTTCAGTACAAAAAAACTATATATGACTAATATACATTAAGTGATTTGCAAAAGATGTTACGGAAAGAAAGGAAAAAAAAAAAAAAAAAAGAGGAGAAAAAAGAAAAAAAAAAAAGGTATGTGTAAATTACATCCGAATTACGGTACTTCACAAGACTGCTCAAGCTTTAGTTTATTACCGAGTGTAACTGTTTTTTTTTTTTTTTTTTTTTTTTTGCAAAAAACGAAGACGTACATTTTTTTTGGTCCATATTGTATTTTGATCATTTGAGGCACTTTATTTTGATTTACTTCTGAAGTTTGAGCCTTTTTTTCAAAAATATACATTGTATACAAAAGTATATATAGTACACCGCGAATCGCTATTAGCGTCAAGAAATAAATAACGTAGAAAATAATAAATAATAGCGTTATTAACGCTAATTGGGAATTTCAAAATTTTAGGATAAATCATTTATACTCTAATTAGAAATTACTCAAAATTTAAGAATTAATAATTATATTTGAGAATTTGGGTCAAAATTTGGGGGAGAGCGATTCGTGGTGTACTTTTCAAAAATTAATCATTTGAAGTAAAAAATACAAAGTTTTCGTAAGGTCCATTTTTTGACTAGCCTCGAAATCTTACATAAAAAAAGTACAATTACATTCATAATTCACGAAAACCTAAAGCTGATTTAAATTGGCGGCAATTAATGTTGACTGTCTTTTACTTTTCTATACCCATGCTCATTTTTTCAGTTTATCAGTATTTCAGTTTTCTTTGTTTTTTTTTTTTTGTTTGTTTCCTTTGTCCCCATGTACTCATAAGATTTTTCATCACGCTTTCTTAATAAAGCGCGTTATTTCTTTATTCTTTTTCTTTTTTTTCTTTACAAGTAAAACCAGTTAAGCAACGGAAAACTGACATAGAACCATAAATAAAAAACAGCTTTTCGGCTTGCTTTCGTCCAGTAAAACTATGACACAGAAACGATACGTTCATTGATGTGTCACAACAAAGTGTTATATGGAGAACTTTTTTTCCTAAACTTTTTTTTCCTAAACTTTTTTTCCTAAACCATTTTTTCCTGAATTTTTTTCTCCTAAACTTTTTTCCCTAAACTTTTTGACCTCTATGTTACAAAATCGAGGCATAGATCCCTGGCTCCTCAGATTCTATGTTTCAGTTATTTCAGTTGGAACCCTTCGAAACAGCCTTCAATATTACAATTACACAACGGACTCCCACACTCAACTCCTTTATCTCCAAGGTTTTTTATAGTTTTTAAGGTTTTATTTCTATGTTTCAGTTAACGTTCTTCATAACGGATGAGATCGAAGCACGTCGACTATGATGGACTCAACACAATACACCACATACCGCTATTACACCGCGAACCGTTATTTGCGTCAAGGTTTTTTTCGCCACTTAAAACATATTTTCTCCGTACACACTTGTCGGATTGTGGATCTGACGGTTGCCATTGGAAGGTAACATTCTCAGCTTCCGATTGGCGGTCTCAAATTGAAAATCGGACAAGCGTGTACGGAGAAAAGATGTTTTAAGTGGCAAAAAAACCTTGACGCTAATAACGATTCACGGTGAGTGTTAATGTTTTTTTCTCCACTCCAAACATCTTTTTTCTACACACACATGTCCGATTTTCGGTGGGAGGCTGCTGCCAATCGGAGGGTGAGAATCTTACCTTTCAATCGCAGCCATCGAATTAACAAACTGACAACAGTGCAAAGAGAAAAGATGTTTTACGTTGGAAAAAATACATTAACACTAATAGCGAGAGACGGCGTACTATATTTCTTGTTTTCTTTGTAAGGTTTTTACAGTTGTTTTTATGTTCCAGTAACATTCCCATTGATGATACAGAGACTCAAAGCTAAGGAGAGCTAGCATGAGACCGTCTCTATGTTTCAGTTCACTGTTTTACATTTCCGTTTTTATGTTTCAATTCACTCTTGTACTTTTCTGTTTCTATTTTTCAATTTCCTCCCATCTGAGTTCAAACAATGGGCTTCCACAATTAGCCCTTTATTTCTTCATTTCCCTTAAGACATTGTATAATATCTTTAACAAATCCAGTCAGATCGATTTTCGAAAGATAAAAGTCATATTTAGTCAAAATATTGTTTGTCGACAACCCTTACCAGTTCTGTTAAAATTTTGTATGTGTTTAAACTTGTTAGAAATATTTTTTTTGTGCCACGCAAAAACCGTTTTTAATACCAATTTCTAGAAAAATGTCAATACCAAAAATCCATGAATCTTTCCCACGATAGTCTTATTTCCCTATTTTGGCAAAGCTTCGAATCCATTTCCCCTTTCTAAAATCAATAAAATTAAACAATTATTTGAAAGTAGAAAAATAACACAGGTTTTTACCGAAACAAAAGAAACCTTCGTCCCGGAGTAAAAATCCCATAAAAACGGTAAAAAACAACACATCGAATTTTAAAAACACATTTAACAAAGTTGAAAAAGTACACAAACGACTGATTTTAAAGACACACATAAGCGATTCTAATGAAAAAAAAGTACTAGGGTTTACCTAGAATTATGGGGCTTTGACGTACAAATCTAAGGAAAAACAAATATCTACGTCAACATTTTATATAGCTTTAACAAGGAGAGCAGTTAAATTAAAACCAAAAAGGGAAAATGAACATAGATATAAAAAGTTTAAACTCTAAGCTTTTTAACTCCTACATACATTGCAAGGTCTTTTAGAAATCCCCGACTGATTTCCTTCTCTCCTTCTCTCTTTCCCTCCAATCAGTTCCCTCTTCGACTTTTAAATAAATACCCAAAACCTAATTATCGGTACAAACGCTCCTTCAATTTCCCACTCCGACTAACGTAAAACCGCCGTGTTTCTCTCTCACTCTCCTTCGTTTCCCATCCCTCCGCTCCCTCATCTCGCTCCCTCATCTCTCTCCTTTGCCTCTCCGCCCTCTCTCCCCCTCTCCTCGACTCTCCCTCTCTCCCCCTATCCCCTCTCCTCTAACTCCAGACTACCGGAGCTTTTGATTTACAAATGTTATACACTCATCCTACAACTTCCCACCCCCTCTCCTCGTCCCTACCCCCTCTCTCCCTCTCTCCCCCTCTCCCTCTCCTCTAACTTCCAACCACCGGAGCCTTCGGATTACAAGCGTTACAAGCCCTCCTACAACTTCCCAACTGATTTCCCACTCCCACCATATAAACGGCGTTTTTCTCACACTCACCGGCCGCGGCCCACGCCTTACAGTGGTCGTCCTCGTCCTCGCAAATACTGGGATCTTTCACGGGAGCGTCAAAAGCTCCCACATGGATCCACTTCGTCGCCGACCATTTGACTCCCTCCAAAACGGGACATGCGGCGTGCATGGAATTGCTGTCGGAGGTTCCGTCGGGGTTGAGACTGAAGAAGAGAAGGGCATCGCCTTTCTCGGGTTTTACTGCGGAGGAGAGGGAGAGAGGGAGGGGAGGTGCAGGTAAGTGTCAAGAGAAGGGAAGCATGAGTGGAGGGTGAGTTGAGGAGGGTGAGAGAGGGAGGGGGAGGGAGATTGAGACACAGAGGAGAGGGGGAGAGAGAGGGAAGGGGCAGGTAAGTGTCAAGAGAGGGGGAGGGTAAGTGGAGGGGAATGACGGAGAGGGAGGCTGAGACTGAAGAAGAGAAGGGCATCACCTTTTCTCAGGTTTTACTGCGAAGAGAGGAGAGAGAGAGAGGGAGAGAGGGAGAGAAGGGGCAGGTAAGTGCCATGAGAGGAGGAGGTTGAGTGGAGGAGGTTGAGTGGAGGAGGGCGAGAGAGGGAGGGAGAGGGAGATTGAGACCAGAAGAGAAAGGCATCACTTTTCTCAGGTTTAACTGAGGAGAGAGTGAGAGAGGAAGAGAGGGAGTGAAGGGGCAGGTAAATGTCAAGAGAGTTGGAGGGTGAGTGGAGGAGGGTGAGAGGAAGAGATCCTGTTATATAGAGAACAATACCGCGTGACAGGGATCACATGTCATGTTTAGTTTACAAATTCCAAAGACAAAATATTTCAGAGAAGTGGAGAAAGGTAAGGAGAAAGCCATAAAGTATCTTTAAAAAGATTCAGACAGGTCGGGAATTTAAAAAAAATAAAAATCAAACAGATTCAATCTGGATTAAAAACTTTCAGAAAAGGTTCAAACGAGATTCAGAAAAGTTCAGAAAGGTTTCAACAAGCTTTAGAGACGCTTCAAAAAAGTCCCAGTAACGTTGAGAAAGTTTCAAAAAAGTTGAGAAAAGTTCAAAAAAAATTGAGAAAAGTTCGACAAAAAATAAACAAGGTTCACAAAGGTTCCAAAAAATTCAAGAAGGTTCAGAAAAAGTTCGAAAGAGGTCAAAAGAAAAAGTTAAAAAAAGTTTTTTTTTTATTTATTTTTGAAAACAATTAAAGAAATGCTATAATTCCATACCTGCAATGCCTTCTCTGCTGCAAGCCGACCAGCTGTCATCATAGGTTTGAGAAGACTGAAAAAAAAATAAAACATAAATAAATAAACAATATAAACAAAAGAAAAAGAAGGTTCCCAAAACAAAATTAAACAACAAAAAGAAAATACAGTTTCCAGAAGAACATAGTCATTTTAAACGAAGGAATCCATAATTTAAGGAAACACCGTCTAAAAAACACTTTAAATCTCCAAATATCTTTTTCCTATTAAAGTCCTCCCATCACTTATTTTTTAGTCTTTAATCGCCAATCTTTTTCAGTCACGTCCCTAATTTGACAACAATCGAGTTTAAAATCGAGAAAAAAATTACCTTCGAAAGTTTCAAAACAATCCCTGAGGTTTATTTTGACCTGAAATTTTATTTTTAAAAATAACATACTGGACCCAGAGAAATAGAAAAACAATCTAAGAAGCACTCTAAAAAGAGCTCGCTGAAAAATTAAGAAACCTAAAAAGCTCTCGAACAAACTCTAAAAAACTCTCTGGAAATTGTTTAAAATCTGTCAAAAAAGCGCAAAAAAACTCTCAGAAAACACTAAGAAAACTCTCCTCAAAAAAGCTCTCACCTTCGCATTTGGAAACACGGTCTCTCCTCCTCTAATAACGTTTGAGAGATACATAAGAACTGTTGCATACCGATCTCCTCCTCTTTGACTTTTGGCATCGATTCCAAAAAAGTCAAAATGAGCATCATATTTTTGTCCATGGTTATACCGCAGAATCTGAAGAGCCTCTCCATTTTCTGCAAAAAAGAACTCAAAATTGAGGTTCAAAAGTTTATTTTTGAACTTTTTTTGTCCATGGTTATAACCGAGAATCTGAAGAGCAAAGAAAAAACTCAAAATAGAGGCTTAAAAGTTAGAGAATGTGATTTTCTGATTGATTTTTTGTGACTAAATAGGATCTATGGAAGGCTCTACTGCGGCAATAGTCATAAATTTTTGAAATATAATGCTTTGGACTATTTTTAACAGAGAAAAAAAGAAACAGAGTTCAGCAAAAAAACATTTTCAGAAACTATAAAAAATTTAAAGGCGGTAAAAGTATTAAGAAAACAGAATAGTATTGTTTTCGAATTCATACCTACTGGGAGGAAAGTCCAAGCTGCAAGTCGTTCCTCGATTTTTTTCACAATCTCGGTCTAAAAACCCAAAAAAGAAAAAGTGCAATTTAAGATTTAACGTATTTTGCTTCAAAAACATATTTTACTATCTCAACATAACTTTGACTGACAATGTTTACCAAAATCATCAACACAAACATACCGCAAAAAATAAACGAAGCAGCTTCGTAAGAGGAAAAAAAAACTCTAGACAAAAAACAACAACTCAAGACAACAAATAACAACTCGAGAAAAAAAACAAACTTATCGTAACAAAAAAAAAACGATAAAAAGTCAATTGTTTACCTGTGATTTTTCGACAAACATTCCCCAACTTGTTCGAATTTCGCTCAAAACACTTTCACTATTAATGGTGGCAGCAACAGTCGAGGGTTGAAGTTTAGGTTCCGCCTATATAGTAACAACAAGGGAGGAAAGGAAAACAAATAGGAGCAAGAAAAGGAAGGGAGGGAGGGAGGAGGGAGGAGGGAGGAGGGAGGAGGGAGGAGGGAGGAGGGAGGAGGGAGGAGGGAGGAGGGAGGAGGGAGGAGGGAGGAGGGAGGAGGGAGGAGGGAGGAGGGAGGAGGGAGGAGGGAGGAGGGAGGAGGGAGGAGGGAGGAGGGAGGAGGGAGGAGGGAGGAGGGAGGAGGGAGGAGGGAGGAGGGAGGAGGGAGGAGGGAGGAGGGAGGAGGGAGGAGGGAGGAGGGAGGAGGGAGGAGGGAGGAGGGAGGAGGGAGGAGGGAGGAGGGAGGAGGGAGGAGGGAGGAGGGAGGAGGGAGGAGGGAGGAGGGAGGAGGGAGGGAGGAGGGAGGAGGGAGGAGGGAGGAGGGAGGAGGGAGGAGGGAGGAGGGAGGAGGGAGGAGGGAGGAGGGAGGAGGGAGGAGGAGGAGGAGGGAGGAGGGAGGAGGGAGGAGGGAGGAGGGAGGAGGGAGGAGGGAGGAGGGAGGGAGGAGGGAGGAGGGAGGAGGGAGGAGGGAGGAGGGAGGAGGGAGGAGGGAGGAGGGAGGAGGGAGGAGGGAGGAGGGAGGAGGGAGGAGGGAGGAGGGAGGAGGGAGGAGGGAGGAGGGAGGAGGGAGGAGGGAGGAGGGAGGAGGGAGGAGGGAGGAGGGAGGAGGGAGGAGGGAGGAGGGGAGGAGGGAGGAGGGAGGAGGGAGGAGGGAGGAGGGAGGAGGGAGGAGGGAGGAGGGAGGAGGGAGGAGGGAGGAGGGAGGAGGGAGGAGGGAGGAGGGAGGAGGGAGGAGGGAGGAGGGAGGAGGGAGGAGGGAGGAGGGAGGAGGGAGGAGGGAGGAGGGAGGAGGGAGGAGGGAGGAGGAGGGAGGAGGGAGGAGGGAGGAGGGAGGAGGGAGGAGGGAGGAGGGAGGAGGGAGGAGGGAGGGAGGAGGGAGGAGGGAGGAGGGAGGAGGGAGGAGGGTGGAGGGAGGAGGGAGGAGGGAGGAGGGAGGAGGGAGGAGGGAGGAGGGAGGAGGGAGGAGGGAGGAGGGAGGAGGGAGGGAGGAGGGAAGAGGGAGGAAGGAGGGAGGAGGGAGGAGGGAGGAGGGAGGAGGGAGAGGAAGGAGGGAGGGAGGAGGGAGGTGAGAGGAGGGGAGGAGAAAGGAGGAGGGAGAATGAGAAAAAAGAAGGAAGAAGGAAGAAGGAAAAAGGAAAAAAGAAGAAAGACAAAGGAAAAGGGAAGAAGATGAAAACAGAAAAGAGAAACAAAAAAGCAAACGAAAAAGGAAAAGAATACCACAGCCAAGAAAAAGGAAGATGAGACACATTTCTTGGAATTTTTTTCGGAAAAACTTGCTGAAAACATTTTTTTGCAGGAATTATACAAGTTGCAGATATGGCGACTAACGTTTTGAAAATGGATCTGTAAATGTAAATCAAATGCAAAAGAATCGTAGAAAAAAGAAGACAATAGAGGAATAAAAATAAAAAACATCAAATATATCGAAGCCAATGTAAGCCACTCTAATTACACACGCTTCTGGAAAACATTTAAAAACTTCGGAAACTGTTTAAGAAAGAAACCAATTTCAGTTATGTTTTCCAGATGTCCAGTCCCCCCTTTTTATTTTTTGCTCGTGCAACATCACCCAAAAGCTAATTATAAAAAAATGAAAAAATAGAAAACAAATAGAAAAGGGACTTATGGGTTGAAACATAATCAAACATTGAAAATTAAACCGAAAATTAAACCACAAAAAAATTTAGCAAAAAACTTACCAGGCTCACAAGGTGATCACATTCACTTTCCGATAGAAACTTTTTGTAAAGAAAAGCTCTGCATTTGCAAAACAACAAATTTCCAGAGGGAAAAAAAAAATCGTATCATATTTTTTACAACCAATAACTCTTTAACACGTTTCACTCTCCACCATTTCTGGTTTCTACCATAAAAAGCATTTAGAAAGCGTAATTATAACAACAAAACTTCAAAAAATTCACAGGAAGCTATAGGTGTGGTATAGGCATAGGTAAGTTATAGGTATTTTCTATCAAGCATTGAAGCTGGAGGATAAAAACTGTACTTAAGGTTAACAAGATACTTCAATTCATTGTCTTCCATCATCTCCAATTTCTTGCTCAAAATTCTTCTTATCGCAGTTCAAAATTTTCAGATTCGTCACACTTAACATTTAACAAATCAACAAATTTTTCAAGCCATAAATGCACTCTTCTGAAAAATTTTCGAGGATTCTTCCAAAAAAAAACCTTAGGGGAATCGAATGAGAATGTATTATTAAAACTTAGGGATCCTACAAAACACTTCTAGTCTCAAACTCTCCTAGTCCAAAATGTACCATTTTCAAGTAATCAAAACCATCAAAAAGCAAAATCAACAATTCATACTTTCCGATCCTCTCATTAAGGAAAGAAAAAAAAACCACACACAAACAACTCAAATTTTACATTCTAAATTTACCCACAACCGAAACACCATAAAAAAGGGAGGAAACCAGAAACATCCCAAAAAAGGGGCGGGAAGATAGCTTAAAAGTAAATATACCTTGGTTTCCAAGAAATTTGCACAACACGGTCGGGATCAATAGCGTTAGGATTTGCCTCCTTCATACTAGCTTTTGTACTTTGTGACCGAAGCGTGTGGAGATCATAAGCATTTCCACGGCTATTATAACTGCAAAAAAACAGAAAAATACATAAAAATTCTCCATCAAGTTACCTTAGGATTGATTTAAGGTTTAGTATAACTATCCAGATTTAAAAATGGTTTTAAATTTAGGGTTGGGTCATCCTACAGAACTTAACAGACCACAAAAAACACATGAAAGCTATTAAAATAACTTAGAATCGATTCCAGCTTTAGATTGATGAACAGTTCAGAAGTATGCATATCGGTACACAATATGCAAATTGAATGTTTTTGTATGTTATAATTTGAACAAATGCACATATAACATGGTTTTTTCACGTCAGTTTCAACAGACAAGATTGACGTATGACTTAAAAATGATTAAGTATTTGGGATGAGATCTAACTATTCCGTTTCCGGCTAGAAAAGGTACACACCTGGATCAAAGACTATTTTTTGACTTTTGAAACAGTGGTAGTACGACATTAAGAGAAGGGGAGCTACTTTTCTCCAAACAACCAAATTGTCATTTTGAAATAAAAAATGGTTCTTACAAACTACACACTGCATAACTAATTTAGTTAATGAATCACAACATTAACACTTTATTACAATTAACTACAGTGAATTTGTTTTGCCACATAGCTCTACTTTAACTACTTAAGGTTATTAACAACAATTACTACTTTGGGTCAAAAATACAGTCACCAACTTCGAGTGATTAACTCGACTAGCGATGGGCAGTGTACTAAAACCCCCTCTAAATCCTTGCTTCATCTCAACATTATCCACATTATTCTCATCTAAGATAATGACAAAGATGGTAAACAATTTAGACATGATGAGGTTATTCAGGTAGTAATGAGATTCAAAACATTATGCAACATGAGATTATGTGGATAGATAAACCAGAGACCATTGATTCAACCTAAAGCAAAAGAAAGATACCACACTGCCCATCGCTATTAGTGTAAAGGAATTATTAGTATTAAATGCAAAAAAGTAAAAATAATACCAATTCAGAACAGCATGACGTGCTCTATTAAAGACCACTCCCTTAAAAAAAATGTTATCAACATTATTTTATAGTTTTAAGCTGTCGATAATTGACATAAAGTTGGGTCAAAGATCAGATCGAAAACATTCTCGAGAGAGAGCTCCGCATTTCAAAGAGTGAGGAAAAGGACGAGAAGGAGAAAGAGGGAGAAAGAGGACCTGGTGAGGGAGGTCAGGAAGGGGAATGAGGAAAGGAAGATGACATTGCTTGGGATGATGGAACGCGGATGGAATGTGGATGGGAAGAGACGGGTTGATGATGATGATGATGATTGAAAACCAGTGATAAGACGATGATGCATGAAGATGGGATCAGACGCCCAACGCATGAAGGAGATGGGAGTGGATGACGATGATGGGGAGGGGATGGATGGAGGGGAGGGAGGGGGGGGAGGGAGTGGGGAAGGAGTGGAAGGAGGGAGAATGGACCGGGAGAGAGAGAGGGAGTCAAAGAGGAAAGAAAAAGAGGAAGAAAGAGAGTTACAGCAAGCTGTTTAAGTCCAAATAGAGAAAGAGAGAGAAGGCAATGAGACTATACTAATACAAAAAGGACTGAAAAAAACTGCTAGTAGAAAATGACAACAAACTGAAAAAACGACCAGAATAACTCACATTCAAAAAAGCAACCTCACCGGTAATGGACAAAACCATCAATTTGGTCACTCGAAAGAAAACAAGTAGCGAACAATGCTAATATCTAACTTTGGCAACACTAAAATAGTAATGCACAGTCTGCCACAAATACTGTGGATTCGACATAAATTACAGGATTCAAATTTGACATGGTCCACACTATATCTTTCAGTCACAATTAGATCCAGTTTCTGCTGATACACTTACTTATTGCAGACCAAAATATAACATACTGATAACGACAGATAACAACAAATATAATAAGAGGTAAAATGATAGTATAATAACATAATAAAAAGCATATGCAATGGTCACAATGTATACTGATATACTAATAAAGAAATGACCATTATCTGTTAGAGCAAGAATTTTGATGGAATAGTTTGTCACTTTTGATTACATGTGACACCCCAATTGGGGTTGGCGAAAGAGCACCCATTTTCCGAAGCTTCTGTGAGCTTAAAACAGAAACTAGGCTTCGATTTAGGGCTGAATCTAAAATTAATTTATAAGGTAAGTACATAAGACGAAAACACTGCAAATCGCAGGGGGAGGGAGGGAGAGAGAGAGAGAGAGAGAGAGAGAGAGAGAGAGAGAGAGAGAGAGAGAGTAGCCAGCGTTCGACCGTCGAACGTAACGTACTTAAACTCCTGTGATTACTGAAACTACAGCGGCACATGCTTGTGCTTGTAACGACTGTAATGACAAATTCAAATAAATAAAATAAGGGATACAAAAAGGGATACAGCAATTACTGTTCACATTAGTAGCACTTCTGTAACTATATTTCTGGATATTAAGAACAAATACGCCTACTGTTCAGGAATGATTCAGCTTGCTACAAAAGCCAGCTTTATCAGAAAAAGACAAAAAAGTCCAGCAAAATCACACTGTAATACCAGCATTACCTGAAAAGAATCAAACCATATTGACAAAATAAAACAACATGGAAAACAGGAAACCTGTAAAATTATTGAGATTAAACTAGAAAACACAAATAAACAAAATTTAACAGAAATTGACCAAGAAATTATTAAACATAAATATTCTCCAATATTCCAATCAAAAGTCTCCAGGGTAACCATACCCTAAATCAGCCCTAAATTAACCCTAGATTAACCCTAAATTGACCTTAAGATAACCCTAGATTAACCCTAGATTAACCCTATGTTTTAACAGGGACAGAAAAAAGGAAAGGTACACCTTAATTAGAAAAAACGGTCAATTAGAACAGAAAAGAAGGAAAAAACGTTCTTACGTATCGCCTATCCAGCCCGGGAAGGCATCAGCATCTTGTACTCCGTCTCCTCTTATAGCCATTTGCAAAGTTATAAAACTCCATAAAAATAAAACGCCATAGTTTCGAACAGTAAACGCCATTTTCCTAAGCACAGATGAAAAAAAATGACCCTAAAATGGTAAAAAATCGGCCAGAAATGGTAAAACAATCGCCCTGGAAAGATGATTAATGGCCCTGCAATGGCTAAGAATTCTGGAGAAAAGTGATTGCAAGGAAGAATTGGTAGAAATAAAGTACAGTACTGTACTCTACCGTACGGTACTGTACTATAATGTAAAGTAATGTACTGTACTGTAGTACACCAGAAAGTACAAAGTTACAAACTACAACCGTAAATTAGCGTCGATGTATTTTCGCCACTTGAAACATCCTTTTCCGTGCACACTTGCCGGATTGTTAATCCGACGGTTGCGATGGAAATGTAAAGGATCTTACCTTCCGAAGGCGGTCGCTAAGCGGAAATCGAGCGTGTGCACGGAGAGATTTTGATTGGAGGTGTTGAAAAAATCATCGATGCGATTCAAGGGAGAAAGGACTGAAATTGCTGGAATTTTGACTTTAGAAGAAAATAAAGGTAAAGGAGGAAGCATGACTGGAAAAGACAAGGACTTCTGCGGACCTTGTGATTTAAAACAACTAAAAACGTCAAAACAGTACTTGTAAGTTGTAACATTTATATGTTTTTAGCTACAGTACTGTAGTGTGGTTCGTGCGATTTCTAGATGAAGGAAATCGACCACGTGGACGCACAATGTCCACTTATGTTTTATGAAATATTTAATGCGGTACAAAATAAGAATAATGCGCAGGCGTACAAAAGCAGGCAGTTAAAAACTTGGATTACACCCGAAATTAAGCGTACGGTTTGCCAACGAGGCTTTATTTTGTCGTTTGCAAATCGTGACTTCATGAGTTCATGATACATTGAATACTTGAATTCGCTCATGACTTCAATTTTCGATCTGACGGCTGACATGCGGACTGCATATGCGATCAATTGCTGCTGAGCATATGAAATATGACAAAAAGTGACGTCAGTGGAAGCGGACATCGGAAAAACGTCAGCAGAAATGGGTGGTGATTTGACGAATCATGAGGCAAACTCCACGTGGGAACCAGCTGACTAGGCCTTTGACAACCGTGAAAATTTGTACGGAACTTTTGAAGCAAAGAAAGGGTGCGCTGGCATCCGGCGATCGTACTCGACTAAAATGTATCATGTGAATCGACAGTAATTGCGCACAGCCGGGAAAGTGGGATCAAATTTGATTACTAAGGGCGTGCTCCCATGTAACCGAAACTTTGAAACGTTACTTTGGATTTTAGCGCAGATTTTACGGTTTACTTTTCAAAGTGTTCCTATGGGTACGTCCCCATGTAAGCGATACTTTGAAAAAAGAATTTTGGACTGTAGTGAAGTGCTCCGTACTACGTTGAAAACCGTCCCTATGTGCGAAAATGAAATTGGAACGTTGAAATGTGACGGTTGTAGGCCTAGGTACAACTTTGTGACGGTTGACGACGACTACGAAATTGGTGACGCCCACAAAAACAGCGACAATCGTAGACGTCTACATTTTTGTAATTTTGTGACATGGCAGATGGTTAGTGTTTTGTAACATTGTGACATCACGCTTACTTGTGACGCCACAGATTCAAGAACTTTCGGCCATGGATACCCGATTTCGTTTTCTCTACTTTTTTCGCTCTACTTGCCATAAAAATATACAGAAAGGTAGTCAAAAGAATTGTTTTTCAAATTTCTTTCATTTCATACCAGTTTTGTCGTGCCTCATTCTGAAATAAGAATAATTCGTAGGCGTACAAAAGCAGGCAGTTGAAAACTTGGATTCAAACGTAAATTAAGCGTACGGTTTGCCAACGAGGCTTTATTTTGTCGTTTGCAAATCGTGACTTCATGAGTTCATGATACATTGAGTATTTGAATTCGCTCATGACTTCAATTTTCGATCTGACGGCTGACATGCGGACTGCATATGCGATCATTGCTGCTGAGCATATGACGGCATATGACAAAAAAGTGACGTCAGTGGAAGCGGACATCGCAAAAACGTCAGAAAAAATGGGTGGTGATTTGACGGATCATGAGGCAAACTCCACGTGGGAACCTGCTGACTAGGCCATTGACAACGGTGAAAATGTGTACGCAATTCTTGAAGCAAAGAAAGGGTGCGCTGGCATCCGGCGATCGTACTCGACTAAAATGTATCATGTGAATCGACGGAAATGTAATTGCGCACAGCCGGGAAAGTGGATCAAATTTGATTACTAAAAGCATGGCCGCTGGATTTTATCGATCGTGTGTTCGTGTCCACTACCACAGGTCGCGATCGGGTACCCGAATCCGTACCCGATCCGTATCCGGCCGGCCGCGTCGGATCCGGAACTGATTTGGGTGCCAAATTTAGGTGGCCTGCCGGATTCGGCTGGGTGATTCAAAAAAAAGAAAAACAAATTCGGGTACGGCCGGGTAATAAAAAAAAGGAAAAAAAAATGAAGGTTTCGTAGGTACACCGTGAATCGCTATTAGCGTTATGAAATAATTAGGGTTAAAAAAACAATTAGAGTTATTAACGCTAATTGGGAATTGGGGTATTTTCAAAGAAATTACATACTCTAATTTAAAATATAAATAGAATTAATAATTCTATTTGAGAGTTTGGGCAAAAATTTGGGGGCACTGAATTCGCGTTTTTAACGCTAGACACGTTATTAACGCTAGACACGTTATTAACGCTAAACAGTACACCAAGAATCGTTATTAGCGTCAATAACGCTAATTGAGTGCCCCCAAATTTTGACACTCGAACGCAAATTATAATTAATTACTCTAAATGTTTTTTTACATTAATATAAGTATTGTAAAATTAGCATTCATAACTCTTGTTTGGATAGTTTTAAAATAGTGTACACCGTGAATTGTAATTAGCGTTATTAACGCTAATTTCGTCACTCCAAATTTTGACCCCATAACATTAAATAGAGTAAATAACTTTAATTGTTTTTTTACACTATTTAAGATACTTTTGAATTAGAGCGTTGTTCCATTAGGCGCTCTCAGTAAACGTCAAAAATTCGTTTACTGAAGCGATCGTTCCATTGTGTCGGGTCAGTAACCGACATTTGTTTTGCGTGGCACATGTTGATTGGTTCACGTCATAGATGAATACGATTATGTCAATCTTCAAAGAATCTCTGAGAGCAAATTGTGATCACATATTTGTACCATCGAAAGGTAAAAAGTGACTCGTACAACGTATTGAATGAAATCTGTACGGGTGGACGAAACGTAAGATATGTAAAAGCGTACGAAAAATCAGAATGGTTAGTGGATACTACACCGTGAATCGTTATTAGCGTACTGTACGCTATATCGGCACCCCGAAATTTTGACATTGATACACGAAATACAGTGAATGAATCTAATTTATCTTTGACGTTAATTACGGTTCTAACAAATTAGCGTCAATGGTATGACCGTACTAGATTCATGAATAGTGTGGTGTACGGAATTACTTTTTCGTACAGCAGTGTACCTCGTTACCGAAATCCGTATGGTAATCGTGGTTCACTTATGTCGGTCGCATATAGAGTTGCGCTCACAAAAATAGTGGAGTCATGTTTGCATAATAAGTGTTCGCATATATTCAGACGT
>JBBHKE010000463.1:118794-147946 GCA_037447655.1 Zygnema cylindricum | reverse complement strand
CTACCCCGCTATTTAGAAGGTGCAGACTAAAGTAGAGGGGCATTTTACCAAATTTGTGCCTTTTGCTGGATTTTAACCTGCAACCTCTAGATTATATGTATACGGACGCCTTAACCATTAAGGCCCTCAAAATAATGAACGTGTGAGATTTGATACGTACTTAAACTGTGACACATCATCAAATTCACACTAATCTGACTACGAGCACCATATGAAACAATTCATGCACGAACGCGAATCTAAACCGTGTAAATTTAATTGATTGGACGACCTTCGTCGCAGCCGCCACCCGGAATGCGCTTTTGGCAGCCTTTGGAAATAGCTTCACGCAATGCCACGTGGCGTCACACTATTTGGTTACCACAGAAGATAGGGGGGAGAACCATGGCTCCCGATTTGACAAGCGTTACCTTGAAGGCCATGTTATACAATGGTGGTACAATAAGTACATCGGCCATTGTACCTTTTGTACTTTATAGTGTTCCTATTAGACTAGGGTTTAGTAATAGGTAGCAAAGAGTAGACATACTAGGACTTAGTAATATTTGAGGCGCCTCTCTCCAGGTGACCATCTGTATAAATAGGCTGTCTTTGGCCAACTATAACTAAATGCTCGAGGAGCTAATTCGGTGATTCTTTTTGCGTTGGACTCAAGGGAGTCTTGTCCTCACAGGGGTGAGGCTGGTCAGAGTCATTGCCTGCCAGGGTGGCAGTTATTATGGGGGAAACCAAAGTGGGTTGATGCTATCCTAGTGGCTACTTTTGAACTGTGCATTCTATGGGGCAACGGAGCCCACAGAGTTTCACACATCGTTGGCCTACATCATCAAGTTGTTTTTACGCTTTATAATTTCGCATATCAACTTCGTATTAAAAAGTAGTTGTTAAACTCTCTAAATGTGTAGTATAGTGGTAAAAAGGTTGACCTACAAACCTTCGTTGGTACATGGGTTTCTGTCTCGCGCCTCTAAAGAAGGGTACTTAAATTTGCGGTTTTTTATATAGGCCTCGCTATTTGTTGCCCAATTTGTCATTCACGAGATGTTAAAGGATATCTCGCAAGGTGAATAACTTGCCATGCTTTTAAAATCCTAAGTTGCATTTACCATTTTGACTTATTGTGTTGGTTAACGTCTTTCGTACCTCACCCGCAAATTACCACTAACAATTTTATATATTGACGATAAAATTGTTAGTACCTTACATCACCTACTTGAAAATGGCATTTTTACTAGTTTGGAAAATAGTTATCTCATTAACAAGCTCGCCTTCAAACTACATTGGCGATATCTTTGCCTCTCTCTTTCCAATTTGTGTTTTTCATATCTCTTGTTGATGTTACAAAAGAGACGTTTAATACCTTTGGTAAACCACAAATCCTTGTACATTTATTTTTTGGATGTTAGACGTTGAAAAAACTTGTACATTTAGCGTGCTCTTTTGTGAGTGGTACTATATTCTAATACCAACCTTGTGAAATGGCTATTAGATACGACTTCTCCATTAATTATTTTCCATTTCAAACAAGAAATGACCCATGTGTGTTGCTCTATCCCGGTGAGATAAACTTTTTTTATAAGCATGTTTTTTGCCTTGCGAAAGGTGTAAATCAACATGCACATAAATGCAAAAACTTCGTAGACATTTAATATCACTTTTATTATTTCAATTCTAAAAATCCACTTGTTTATGTGGAGATGTGCTAACATTTGAACGCTTTTCTGGCCAACGTCTTTGAGATGTAGCAACAAAACGTACACATTGGCACTTATATATCTAGCGGATGCACGAATTGGTATGACCCATGAGTGTAACAGAAATATACATATTTTTATTTATTAGGTTACTTTCGCATGTAACCAAAACATTAGTTTTGAAACTTTGTTTTTAGCGAAGATTCTCCCTACTACTTTCGGAGCATTCCTATGTAAAGAAATGAAATCGTTACTTTAGATTGTGACGAATGTAGACGTGGGTGTAATTTGTGACGGTTGTAGATGACTACAAAACTCGCTACAATTGATAACTTTTACAAAATAACGACTGTTGTAGATGTTTAGCTACTTGTGACATTGAAGATGTTTAGGGTTTGTGATATTTTGACGTCACGCTCAAATTACAACAATGTCGACTTCACAAATTCTAAAACTTTTCGCCATGGTTTCCCGATTATGTTTTTTAGTCCTTTCTCACTCTACTTGCCATCAAAATACGCCCAAAAATATTCAAAAGAAATTATTTTTTGAGATCTTTCATTTGATAATATTATTCACGTTTTCCATTGTAAGAATTTTGAGATAGACGCGGTAGTGGGAGAGGGAGAGAGAGAGAGGCGCTTGTAGGGACTTCGCTTCTGCAAAACGGCGTCTGTTGGTCGAGACCCCCTCCACGGCCCCTGTACGGAAAAAAGTCACGCACAGGCTGGAAACGTGTAATGAGTTTTTTGTTTTGGTACTTCGCGCACAAAAAATGTTAAAAACTTCCGACATGCGACAACGCGTGCCTATTCGCTCACCTCATGGAACTTTATTTAAAATCACCCCGCGAGGCGATTTTATATAAAGTTTGAAGATGAGCTGGAAGGGCGCGAAAGTAGGTCGAAACGCCCTAGACGACAAACTATATCGCGCTAGACGACAAACTCCAATACATATAAAGTTTCAAGGTAACGCAACTTTGTACGGTGTTAATTTCAAGTTTTTGGTACTGCTGCGGATTTTCTTGTTTTTTTCTAAGGGCACTTTCCCATGTAGCCGAAACTTTAGTCTTGTAACTTTGTTTTTAGCGAAGATTCTCCGTACTACTTTCAGAGCATTCGTATGTAAAAAAAAATAAAATCGTTACTTTAGATCGTGACGGATGTAGACGTGGGTGAAATTTGTGACGGATTGTAGACGACTTCAAAACTCGCGACAATTGTTGACATTTACAAAATAGCGACGTTTGTAGACGTCTATCTACTTGTGACATTGTAGATGTTTAGGGTTTGTGACATATTGACGTCATGCTCACTTATGATAGCGTTGACGTCATTGAATCTAAAACATTCCGCCATGGTTTTCCGATTTTGTTTTATCGTCCGTTCTCACTGTACTTGCCATCAATATAAGCTAAAAGACAACCAAAAGAAATATTTTTTAGAGATCTTTCATTTGATACCTTTCTTGCTTTTTTTCATTGCAATAATTGTGAGATATACGCGTTAGTGGGAGATGGAGAGAGAGAGGCGCTTTCATGGACTTCTCTTTTGCGAAATGGCGTCCGTTGGTCGAGACCCCTCCACTGCCTCTGTACGGAAAAAGGTGCACGGAAAAAAGTACGTACAGGCTGTAAACATGCATTGGATTTTTTTTTTTTGAGGGAAATTTTGTAAAAAACCTCCGACGCGTGCATATGCATAATCGCCCACGTCGTGGAACTTTATTTAAAATCACCTCGCGAGGTGATTTTATTAAAGTTTGAAGATGATCTGGAAGGACGCGAAAGTGGGTCGAAACTCGGTAAACGATAAACTACATCGCGATAGACGACAACTGCGGTACAGCTAAAGTTTTAATGGAACGCAACTTGTACGGTGGTAATTTGAATTTTTTGGTACGGCTGCAGATTTTTTCCTTTTTTTCCAAGTTATAAAGGAAAGCGACAGAAAATAACCGTAACTTTAGCACATGGGAAAGTGCCCTAAGTTATGGAGGAAAACGACAGAAAATAACTGTAACTTTAGAGCATGCGAAATTACCCTTAGGCTGTTGAGACTTTCCGCATTTACCGAACACGTTAATACCTGGAGTAGATGTATGGTCTGTACCGTACTATCGTCTGTAGGTAATTTAGGGTGCACGTTGGAGTGTGGACATTTAAAATATGATTATGAGCAATATGTACGGGACTACTCCCCAGAACGCACTGGTGCGATCGCAATGCGGTCGTAATTGCATATCGACCTCATTTCCCTCCCAAAATCCATTCTATTTCTATTACAGATCTGTCTCAACCTGAATCGTTGGCTCGATGCTAAGCTCTAAAAGGTGTGCGTGGACGGTTGAAGCATCAACACCTGGCGGTTTCAAGTGGCTTTAAGCTAGATAGGTGGGTCCTACCAAATGTGCCGAGAGAATGGCCAGGTCAGATTTCCACGTGGTCGCCAGCGCATCCAGCCAATAGGAGACGTGGAGTGCTTCCCAAGGAAAGTTTGAGTTGAAAAACGAATCGCGGAGCGGCAACCGAACATTCCGAGAAGGCTGCTCCAAACCGCGTCAAAAAAATTGTACGTGTCTTGTTCGCTTTTCCCCCTTTAACCACCATCATAACTGCAGAGGATTACTAACTGAAATCAATTTGTACTGTACGGTTTTTTTTTGTGTTTTTGAAGACTTGAATGAAGGTACAAACATCCGTACTCAGATGAAAATATTTGTCGCCATCTGGGCTTAGGAATTGTTCCAGGAAAGTCGTCCGATCCAAAAATGAACCGTAGCCATGGTACCGTACTTCCACAAGTGTTTTCTTGGTACATCAACATTTCAATTGACTGCCCGAAAAAAAATACGAAGCTAAATGCTAATACTGACGTGGCACAGCATTCATCCTAAAAAGAGCGAGGTACTGATCCTAAAGGAAAACCTTTCATATTGTTAGATTTCAACTTCTAGAGACTTACTTTTCAGACAGAGCTCCAGATTTTCATAAAGAAAGTTGACCTGAGACAACTTTTTTGAAATCTTTCTTTTCTTGTTGTTTTTTCCTTTCTCTCTTCTGGATCTCCTTTTGTAGTCTTTTGTCTTTAGTGGTTGTTCCTTTTATCCAATTTCTCTTTTTGTTAAAAGTACAAAAATCAGAAAAAAAAATAACAGTGATTGCAAAATTTATCTGTGAAGTTAGAATCTAGAGCTGGTGAGTAGTTTCAGAACATTGGACGTAAAAAATTACATGTTAGAGAGGAAAGGAGAGCTTTTTTCTCCCTGTTTTGTTTTTAAGGTAAGAAATGTTTTGTGAATTGTCGCCTTTTTGATGCGATTTTGTCTCATGTGTCTAAAAACTTGCTGATCTTCAACACTCTGTGGAACACTACTATTGTGCCGTTCATAGAGCACATTTTTGGTGGAGTAATTCCTGCATTGTTTTGCTGATCATGTACTGTAAGCTCTTATCTTAACTACCAGTAGCTGCAAATTCAGTCTTCTCTAATAGTTTGTCATCTATTAGTTTTAGAAGTCATTCTCCTGGGAAAATAGTCAGTTGCCACCCATCAAATGCAAAGTAAGCATGTACACTGCCTTTCCGAGACACTGACGATATATTCTTTGAACTTAGGCTTTTCATCTTCTCTGGTCACTAACATCCTCTAAAACCTTCTGATTTTGCAGGGTTGTAGTTACAGTTGTACGATTACATATCTCTCTCTCTCTCTGTCTCTCTGTATGGAGGCATAATGCCAGCAGTGTTACGGTCTTTTTCTCATAATTAACAAAGGCTACAGGATTCCCCCCTTAGGCTTGGTTTGAAGCAACTGAAAACTCAGTTAAATCGAAGCAAGTGGAGGAGGTAATCTTATCTTTCCTATTCTGGATTGGTGTATTCAGTGACTCCAATGGGGGATTACCCACCGGGGTTTCGTTTCCATCCAACTGATGAGGAGTTGGTGAATTATTATCTTTCAAGGAAAGTTGCAAACAAAGTCATTCATGGCAACATTATTGCGGAGGTCGACCTTTACAAATGTGAACCGTGGGATGTGCCTGGTAAGTCATTCTCCTAGTCCTGTTCCTTTTTCCCTCCTACCTCTAAATTGTTGCCGTTGTCTATACAGCTTGACAAATGTTACTGTATTTTTGCTGTTCTTTTGAAGCTATGATTGCGTTTGGTGTTAAGCTTCTGATTCTTACCTGTGTAACTGTTTGATGTTGACGGTCTATTAGTTATATGTTAATTGTTCTATTTATTGTGACCCAGGTACTTCTGTACGATGGCCATAGTAAAGTTATTACTATACTATGATTGCTATTATACTTTACACCTATATGACAATAGTATAATAACTACTATGCTATAGGATGAGCTATTTTATTTTTTCGAGCTACCATGATTTAGGTTTTTAAGCTGTTTGGATTTTTTCTTTCCAGAAAAATCTGCGCTGAAGGAAAACGAGTGGTATTTCTTCAGTCCACGTGATCGAAAGTATCCGAATGGTAGTCGGACAAACAGGGCAACAAACAGAGGTTACTGGAAGGCCACCGGCAAAGATCGTGTGGTTCTGGCAAGTCCCAAAGGGGCCCAAGCTGGACTGAAGAAAACTCTTGTATTCTACCAGGGCCGGGCGCCTAAAGGGGAACGGACTGACTGGATAATGCATGAATACAGACTGGAGAAAGCGAATGGCGAAGTTTCTCCTGGTCAGGTAGGTGCTTAGTGGCCCATTTAGTCGGGATTTGCCTTTTGTCTATTAGAAGACTTTTTCTGTCGCTAAATGGGTTTTGGAAAAAAAAGCTATTCAAATAGGTGACATGTGAATTGTTGTGCGGATAACTGAAGTGATGGTTGCGTGATATCAAAGGGATTGTTTGTATGTTTGATAACTAAACTTATGCTTTGTATGTTGGATAACGGTATCAATGGTTTCTATGGATGACTGAACTGGTGGTTTGTATGGATATTGTACTAATGGTTTGTAAGGTTAAGTGAACTGATGATTTGTATGGATGGATTGAAGTGATGGTTTGTATGTTTGATAACTGAACTACTGGTTTGTTTGTTGGATAAGTGAACTTATGGTCTGTATGGATAACTGACCTGATGGTTTGTATGGATAATTCAACTGATGTTTGTATTGATAATTGGACTGATGTGTTGTATGGATAACTAGACTGATGGTTTGTATAGTAGATAAATGATGGGTTGTATGAGAAATTGGAACTGACAGTCTGCATGTCCTACCTGTGAATGACAGGATGCATTTGTATTATGCCGAGTTTTCAACAAGAAAGGCGACCCTAACGACAAGGGCCCAGCTGCAGGACTGCCATCAACAACAAGACCTTTAGGGCCCAAATGTGAGGAGGGAAACATACCACCCATGGAGGCAGAGGTGGAAGTGGACAAATCAAGCTGTGGAAAGGGAACTTATTCTGTCGAAGCTGTTGGTGTTCCAAATACCAGCGGTTCGAATATGGTCGGTGCTTCTGACAATAGTGGCGATGAAGGTAGCGGTGAAGTCGATGATCGAGATAGGATTATTTGGAAAAGCGAGGATTCACCGGAGGTCTGCACAGGGGAGATTCCATACCTTTCCTTCACAAATGAGGAGGTAAGGACAGTGTCAGAGGTGGGCCAAAGTGGGCAGGCTATGGGGTCGTCTTTGAAAATGGTGTGACGTGTTCCCTCTCCTTTCCATATTCTTGTGTCCTGTTCTGAGGCTGATACTCCTGCAGTATGGTTGTTATTCCTGTTGTATATCTGCTTCTTGTGGCTGCAGTAATTCAGGTATAATCTGCTGGAGACTGTTGTATGTACGTTCTTAAAACTCTGTAAGATTTGGAAACTGTTGTACGTTAAGCAAGCTTTTCTCTGCAAGATTTGGAGTTTGTCTTTTGCTTATGCAAGGTTTTGATCTGGGTTTGCTTCTGGTGACGCGGTGTGCAGATGCTCTTCGATGATGTCCCTGCTACGTTAACTCTTTCCAGTTCCGATGATTGGACCTGGCCTTTAGCTTCGGGTGCTCCAGATGCTGCGGATGATATTTCAGAATCTAGTCACTTTCCTGTGTACAATATGGATGTCACAGGCTGCCAGAATGATGGAGGTTTTGGTGTTGGAGATGGTCTTCAAGCAGCGTCATATGGAAAGGCTGATTGTGACAATTCGGAGTTCGCATACATTCAGGAGTTTCTTTCATCAGACAGCTACGACAATACAGAATTATCTCCTGAAGTGCTGCAGGCGATGTTGGATGGAACTGATGTGGGAATAGAAAGCACTGAACCATTATTTTCAAAATTGGAGCCTTTTGGATATGGAGGGAATCCACCAGAGATCCGAAATGGAGTTTTTGGAGTTAGCGATGCAGAAGCTTCCGAGGATACAAAGCCGCGTATTGTTATTCGTTCCAGGCCATCGCGTGAGAAAATTGACAGTGTGCCTACGGATAGACGTATTCGGATGTCTATAAGAGTTCCAAAACAAGTGGTGTCAAACATTGACCAAGTGCATTTAGGAGGCGGAGTACAAGGGTCAGTTGCCGACGTTCGCGACAATGTAAGGTGTCGAAACGCCATCAAGGAGGAACCAGATAGTGACAGGGACGCCATTGGTTTGGGGAAAAGCTTGTATGAGGCAAGTGTGGCAAGAGAGGTACGTGGATGATGGTCTGCGAGAGGCAGGACAGCCTCTTGGGCAAATGACCTGACACCTGCCGGAATCCGGCTGGTGGACCAACGGGTTCCCGTGGTTGCGTATGCACCAGGGATTCCCAATATAATTTGTCGACTAACGACTTTTGTAGTGAATTTCTTTTTTCCAAAGCAGGTTCAGACAAAGTTCTTGAATAGAACTTGCTATTGCTGGGTTTCATTTTGTATAATTTTGTTTGTTGTTGCGTTCAGGTTTAGTCCTAAGATTGTTGGGAGGTCAAGAGATGTTGTCATATTCCAGCTGTTCTATTGAGCTAGTTCTAAACTATGGAGCCTTGGTGGTATAGGAGATAGCAGAGATTTGGTTTACTATTTGAAGTCACAGTTCATGACACTGTAAAGTTTTGGACGCTGTTATTGACATCAGGTGATTTTACAAGCGTTCATCGGAAACATTCAGAGGGACTCAAGTTTGGTGATCAGAGAGAATCGATGCAAAAACCGCAAGTTGGTTAATGGGCAGGGGTTTGGGGGCAATCTTTCTCCAGGTGGGTATTATTATTATGTTTTAGTGTGGTCCTGTATATTATGACTCCTTGACGGTTTTTAGGTTTCTTCTCCTTTTTGTCCTGTGGTTGTAGGACTTGTATTTTGGGATTTTCAAGGAGATGGTGATTTTTTTTTTTGTCGCCTTGGTGTTATTTATTTGTGACTACTATTAGGTATTCCAGAAAGATAGTCTTCATTAGTGGTTTATCCAACATTTGCAAGTATTGATTGGTTAATTAGTTGTCATATTGTGGACTTTTTTTGGTCCTTTTTTTGAAAAATCCTGTGCCAGACAGTGACATATCACAGTTGAGGGATATCTATCTGTCCCTGACTCGTTATATTGAGCTGCGCAGGAAAAATAAACACTGGGGGAGAAAAAATAAGAAGCCTCTCTCAGGATTCGTGCAAAAATTCTGAGTCTGTTACTCACTTAAGCTGTAGTTCAACTGAGGTTTCTAAACTGAGGCCGTTGCCAGTAGGTCTGACGCAACTTTTGAGTACTCTTCCTGGATTGAGGAAGCTCACGGTTCCCACCAACTCTATTCCTAATTTGGACGCTGATGTCGATTCTGGTTCTGAATCCTCTGATCGAAAAGGAGTGGAAGGACAGGCTTTATTTGATACTAATAATGGTGGTTCAAATGACAGATCTATGCCAGAATCGGAGAAGGAAAGCTCAAATGTGATTGGAACCGATGATTCGATGTTTTTACGGTCTGGAGCACCGCAGAGAACTGTCAAGCAGTGGAGGGACAATTCGTCCCGAATATGTAGTGTAGGGAGGAAATCTTTGAGGACGAGAGTCATTCAGTTGATCGGAGGAACAGCGGCTTGTCTCTCTCTTTTCGTAGGATTTATTAGTATGGTACGACTAGGAGTTGCCCTAATTTGTTAGATTGAGGGTGTTTTAGGGTTTGGCGTAGAAGGCGCGTGATTTATTGTTAAGGAGAGGATGGTGTATAGTCCATACCTGTACAGTTAGTTGTTAGGGATTCTGTATCAGTCAATATCTGTATTGGATCCAGTTATAATATAATAACATTTGGTAGGGAATGGTGGTAGTTTGTTGGAGTTAGGTCTATATTTGTACATGGAAATACCATTTTTGAACGCAAAAATGATCCTTTTAGGGCTGGGACCTCAAGAAGGCCTGATACTGTCGTTTTGTCACATTGATAAGATAAGCCAGCTTAGATTGAAGGCAAATTGAAGGAAACAGCGTATGTTTTCAAGTGTAGAATTGAGCAATTAAAAACATAATTTTTACCACAGTTTTTCTGTGCATGTTTAGGCATTGGTAAAAAGCTGTAAGGCTCCTGAATGATGTGTTTTTGTTCAACTACTACTAGGTAATTTGTAGTCTGAATGGTCTAATAAAACATGAATTGAGATGGTTAGTTGCTTAAAAGATTAACTACTACAGGTAATTTGTAGTCTGAGTAATCTAATAAAAAATATTTTGCGATGGTTAGTTTCTTAGAGATTGAAATTTCTAGAGTCTTCAATCATGGCTGTATATTCCTATCTCAAAACCTCGCCGGTTTTTGTGGACTTCAGATTGTTAGAGCTGTGGGTGGGCAGTTCTTTAACTGAAGGTTTCTTCTCTTTGTGGGTTGTCGTCTTTTGTAAACTTAATCAGTTTTGGTGATTACTTGCTTTAGCTAGCAATCACTTTTTAGTCTGTTCTTTACTCTACTTTATTTTTTTTATAAAAAGAGAGTTTGCCTTGCTTCTGAATCTTGCTGTTGTCTTTAATGTTTTGTTTTACCCTTTTTGTACCTTGGTTGTCTTTCCATCAATGATTGCAACAAAGTTAATGCTTTGCAAAAGACATAAGCAAAGACTTTCAATGATAGAATGATAGTGTATCGCTATTAGTGTTAATAGTTTGTTCGCCATTTAAAACGTTTTTTTTTTGTACACGCTTGTCGGATTCCTGATCTGACGGTTGTGATTGAAAGCTTATATTTTCATCTTCCCATCGGCGGTCTTCATATGAAAATTGGAAGTGTGTACGAAGAAAAGATGTTTTAATTGACGAAAAATTTGTTAACACTAATAGCGATACACGCAGTAGTTTCCTCCTTTTCTTTTGGTTTGGGAGTGAAAGTAATGTCGAATCAGTTTTAACTTTTGTAGATGAATGCATATCTCTCCGTTATAATGAACTTTAATGGTAGAAATTCGTTCTTCCTAACACCACAAGTACAGTACACCGCGAATCGTAATTAGAGTAATGAAAAAATTAGATTACAAAAACTAAAAAAAATATTAGAGTAATGAACGCTAATTTATATGATAGAGTTGTTTAAACTATGAAGTTCACTCTAATTTATTTAAGTACTCTAATTTGGCACGCTAATATCCTCTACTGTAAATAAGGTATTCGTACAGAATTTGGCAAAACGTACAGTTTATCGTCACTGTGACGTTTGCACTACGTGGTATGTTAAAACACAGTTACGTCCTGTATTAAATCATTATTTGTACTTTTTTACTTAATAAAGTACAATTTTGCACAGTCGGAGGTCGTCCGTACTCCACACTATTTAAAACGAACCTATATTAGAATTAAAAGCGCTAATTAAACTTTACCTTAAATAGAATAATGAAAAAATTAGAATCATTTACTCTATTTCATGTGATAGAGTCGAAATTTCGAGCGACCGAATTAGAGTAATTTACTCTAATTACGATTCGCGGTGTAGCTTAAGAGGTCAAGGTAGTTATTTTTGTTGCGTATCAGGGTAACATTCCATTAGACGAAAAGTGGGGTTCGTTACTGGACGCCGTACGAAAAGTGGGGTTCGTTACTGGACGCCGTACATTTTCGTATAGTGTCGTAAATAGCCGTACCCTAAAAAAATTGTTTTCAGTCGAAACATCGTTACTGGAAAGCTGTCGAGAAGCTTCAATGATGTAGGCGTAATTCTTGACCGTTGGATGTTTCACTTTTTGAGATTCACGAAGCAATAGCGCACATCATCCAGTGGCCCCCAACTCTCCTCGCGAGGAGAGTTGGGGCCCACTGGATGATTGCCATTCATTACCATTGGTACACGTGAAAAAGCAAAATAATATCTACTTTGAACAAGCGATCACAAGCGTGCACGTCGTACAGGCCATGTGTCAGCGGCCACGCTGAATGCAGGTCAGGTTGAACATATCCTTGCACGCTCCGTCTGACATCCACTGACATTCAAAGTTTGCCGCGACCTTCAAAGTTTGCCTCGTCCTTTTTTACAATTCCGTTTCTAAATTTAGATTTCCATTTTCAAAATCAAAATCTGGCCGAAATCTTTATGTACGAATCATTAACTACCTCCGCTCGTACAAATATTTCGTACAGATATTCCGTTTGTATATTTTTTTAAGATTTTTAGAATCTGGACTCTAACCTATGTGGTGGCAATCATAATTGAGAAAGGTTTGTTACTGGCCCAACATAATGGAGTGGAAGAATGGAGCTGACTTCCAGTAAACGCTGTCAGTAGACTTGTCCGTACATTTGCTTGGACCGCCTAATGGAATGTTACCCTCAATCGACATCAAAAACGATGTATTGCTATATTCCTTGAAAGAAAAAATGTCTTCTGTAAAGATGTTTTCCTTTGGAAAAAAATAAATGGTATGGACTTGTACGAAAAAGTACGGACCTCAGTAAACAACCCCTTTTTCGCTAATGGAATAATATAGATTTACATGCTCATAGTGTCATTGCGAAAGAATCTCCAAGGCTGTAGGCGTGAATGCAGACCGTCGGATGCATTACACTTTTAATCTGAGACGCTACGTCGCCAACCCTACAGTCTGTGGCGGGCGACCGTCCACAGTGAGGACACTTTGCACAGACTGAACGTGTAAAAATGGGCCGCGTGGGAAAAGGAAAAAAAACACGATGGGCGTGCGCTTATGTGCGTTGACGTCACATGGGCCATGTGCCTTCCGCCAGGGTGGATGCGAATCCGCCAAGATTATCCCGGCATGCTCCCACCATCAAAGTTTGTCGCCGCCTTTTGTCGTTGCGTTTTGAAATTTTGGATAGTACATTATAAACGAGTTATTAATTACCTCCGCTAGTACAGATATTGCGTTCAGACTTTGCATTCGAAGATTCCTTCAAGATTGTAAGCATCAAATATTAACCTACGTGTTACCAATAAGAATGAGCCACGAAAATAAAAAGTGGTTTGTTGACGCAACCTAATGGAAGGCACGCCCTTCACTAAACGTATCATTACTGAAACGCCAAATGAAAGTCCACCAGTGTTGTTCAAATCGTGCGATTTTTTCAATTTTTACGATTGAAATGTATAATTCGTGAGTGTTGAGAAGATCGCAAAAAAACGCGATGTTCTTTCTGTCCGGTAAACTGAACGGACAATTTACGGGAAAAGTACAATATTTCCCGTAAAATGTACTTTTTTACGGAAGTGTACGGAATTCGAGGAAAAGATGCGTCGTAGTTATTAGTACTTTCTGTCCACTGAACTGAACAGGAATAGCACGGAACCTGTACGTCATTTCATCGAAAATGTACGGACATTTTCAAAAGAGACGTTGAAACGTCACAAAATTTTCGAGTCACAAAACTGAAACGTCACAAAAAAACCCTAAAAAACCCTAAAAAACCGTAGAGAGAGAAGGCAGAGAGAAGGCGGCCATGGCTGTCTGTCAGATAATATCCGCCAAACGGACTTTGATAAAACGTGTTGATAAAAATGTGCGCTTAATAAGTTTTGAAAACGGGTCTACGACAGTTTCGCTAAGCTCGTTCTCGTGTTTTCCGCTACCGGTTGATAAAGGAATTCTGATGCACAGATAGAGTGTGATAGGTAATTAATTGTTCATCAATTTTTAAGCGCTCATTTAACGGGAAACTTACAAACTGCGCTAAATGTATTTTTTTTGTTTTATATGTACGGAATTGTACGGATGAAAGTCATTAACGATTTTTAACGATTTGTTCAAAAAGATCAATGCTTTCGTTACGTATAATTCGTCGTGATTGAATCGTTCGCACTAAAGGCTATGAACAACTATGAAGTCCACCCTTATTGATAAAATGATAGTTCAAAAGTAAGCGTTTTTATGGTAGGACTTTGGTCGGCGCCTTTATCGTAAGTTGTGTTATGGGCTTTTCATGTGATCTTCTTAGATCGCTACTTTGATCAGCGACCGTCCGATTGTCCGAATCTGACGGTGATAATAAAAAAGAATGTTCCGAATGTTTTAATTGGTCCAATTTTTGGTCCGAATGTTTTAATTGGTCCGAATAGGTCCGAATACAATATGGGTCTTAAGGTCATATTGTATGTTTTGCGTACAATAGGCATATTGTATGGGCCTACTTTCAGCTACTTTTGAACTATGGATAAAATAGAGTAATATTATTTTTTGAAAACAATTGATTACCCAAATTAGAGTTAATAACGCTATTTTTTTTCATTTCTTTACACTACACGGCGAATTGTAATTAGAGTAAAGAAATAATTAGAGTAAAAAAACGAAAAAAATATTAATTAGAGGTATGAACTATAATTTGGGTGATCAATTGTTTTAATTATTTTTTTTACTCTAATTTATCGATAACTCTAATTTGGGCTTAAATTTGAGCGATGAATATCTACTGTAAGCTAGGTATACGTACTGAGTCTGACAAAGCGTACAGTTTCACGTCATTATGACGTTTGCACTACGTGGTTTGTTAAAACGCAGTTACATGATAACGACCTGTATTAAATCATTATTTGTACTTTTCTACTTAATGAAGTACAATTTTGCACGGTCAAACATTGACCGTACGTCACACTATCTAAGACGGCACTGTATTAGAGTTATTGACGCTCATTCAAAAAGTACCTTTAATAATGTAAAGAATAATTTAGAATAATGTACTCTATTTCGGGTGATAGAGTCAAAATTTGGGGTGACGGAATTAGCGTACATAAATTTAATTACGATTCACGGTGACAGGTAATTATTTATTTACTCTAATTACGATTCGCGGTGTAGCGTAAATGAAACAAGAATATATTATTAATCAGGTTTTAGGCTCAAGGATCGTAATTTATTGACGCCGATATAGTGTGATTAAGGGTGGCGTTCCATCGAGAAATTCTGTAATCGTACGGCCAACATTACAGTATGCTACATTGTGAACGATGTTCTATCGGGCAGAGTCTGTAATCCACGTGTACAGAAAAGATTGGTGCCACGTAGGTAAATATCGGATATTGAAAATCTAGAAATATCTTTCTTGCCGACCAACTTTAAACTTAAAAATTAAAACCATTATTTGCGTGCCATGTACTTGCCTACCAGGTAATCGTACGACAGAAGCGGCTCATTTTTTTGGGTTTCTGTTTTCGAAGCGGAAATTTGGTTCAAAGGAATAACGTAACGTCAATGCGTTGCCAAAAATAGTGTGACGGATGAGCGCGGGCACAAATAGTGTGACGCATGGGTGGTAACAAAAATAGCGTGACGAAAGCTCGTTACGAGATTGCTTTTGTGATCTCGTTGGATTTTAGAATGCATATATAATATGCGAATTTTCTTGATTTCCGTTGGCTGACATACTGACACGTATGTTTTGTATCCAACGTGTCGCTGCTCATTTTTTTCTGTAAATGGTGATGTACCTCCTCGAGGTAGGTACATCACCATTTACAGAAACTTTCGAAGCGAATGCTTCACGAGAAAGTATCCAACGGTCGTTGTTTCCTCCCATACCATCGCAGAGTTTTGGCAAGATTCTCTCTAATGTTGTTCGCACATAAAAACAAAATAAAAGGTACGGAACAGTACGGAGAGATCTGGATTTCTGTAAACAACCTCACTTGTCGTCTAATGGAACGCCACCCTAACACGAATAGGGTCACGGTGTCGTGTAAACTGTACGGACCGTACGCCCATATCTTTGGTATTGCGATATCGATTTGGATGCATTGTATTTAGCGATCGATCGATCGATATAAAGTGTTGATATATTGATTATCAGCACCCTGACAAAAGTACATATCGGTTGCCGGCAAAACGCATTCGATATGCAACGTCAGTAATTGCACGGGAGACGCCGCATAGTTTTAGATGAGTCGTACGGATGACTTCCGTATAGAACTGTACGATGAACCACAAAACGAAGGAAAACTCCGATTGTGTAATCGTATCCGTTGAGTCGAGGCAGGAAATTTAGGGTACTTTCGCATGTAACCGAAACTTAGTCTTGAAACTTTGTTTTTTAGCGAAGATTCTCCGTACAACTTTTAGAGCATTCGGATGTAAACGGTAATAACTTGTAACTTAAAATGTGACTTACGTAGACGTGTACGAAACAGTGTGACAGATGAAGTGGTACAAAAAATGGGGCGAAACTTCCATCCGGCTTCAATTGAGGCTTCTCCCCACACGCTGACAATTTTTGTATTCTCTGTACGCCACATTGTCGAAGTGGAGGCTTTCAGCACATTGCCGTACTGATCACGCCTCAGAACGCCCTTCTCTTCTCTACCATGTCGTGTCTTTTTACTTTCCACGATCCACTTTCACCATTCTTGCAAAAACGGATTCAAAGCATATCAACATAGTGTAATGAAATAGGGAAGGACGACAAACATTTATTTACTGTCTTCTATACATCAATGTATGTTCATTGGCAAATGTTGTTGGGTAATGAAAACAGAATATTGCAAAGGGAGTTTAAACACATATTATGCCTCAAAAGCCAAAGATGTAACATGAAATAAACAAGGAAAAACAATTTTAATATGTAATTTTCTGCTTGTTTTTACTGTAGAACTGTTCACAATCAGAAATATTTTGTTAATTTCAGTTTAATGCACTGTAGTTTTCCTCTTGTTATGACTTTTCTAGAGCTTACAATCTGAACTATTTTCTTATTTTCAGTTCAATACACACTTTGACACTATTTCATGGTTATTTTCAGCTCATTATAATTGTTTGAACAGTTTACAATCTGAACTAATTTCCTATTTACAGTTTAGTACACAGTTTTCACAATATATCATGGTTGCTTTCGGCTCATTATAATTACTTGCACAACTTACAAACTGAACTACATTCTAAACATGAACTAAACATTCTACTCTTTTATTTGATATATTGACATTAAATGTTGTTAAAAAAGGAAATAAAATTGAAATCGACAGGTTGTTGCTTTTATTTTAGGGTGCATCTATAGACGAAAGTGGAATTCATGGTATTAGGAAAACGACATGATTCATACATGAAATTCATCTCAACTTCCACATTTACGCAAGTGAAACTAACATAGATTAATTAAAAAGGTGAAATTGGAATATAACATCGAAATATGCCTACTCAATATTAGAAACTGTGTGGATTTTAACATTAAAAGTTGCCAATATTTTTCAGGGCGGATCAAGAACAGAAGAAGCAATATTTGGTGATGATAATTCAAAACTTGTCACTTGTCTTAATAACGACCATCCAAATTGTCATGAACACGTTTTTGGCATCCATATTTGACGACCAACAAATTTGAAAATTAACTCAAACGGCTATAACGAAAATGGTGGCCAACACTACAACTAGGTTTTGATATGTTGCATGTCGGTGACGACATTTAGTCTACTTTTTTCTCAATATTATACTTTTTTGTACAATTTTATCGTTTTTGGGTTTAGCAAAATAACTTATGTTGCAGATGTTTAGTGTGATCTATAACATTCAAATTTCAGTCGAATAGCATAGCCAACCTTTTTGTTTTATGTTTTCTTACATTTGGCATACAATTTCCAGTGTTTGTGTTTTAATTTGTATTTATTGGCCATGTCTTTGTCTCTTGTTTCTTATGACAATCTTCCTCTATCGCTCTCTGTTGCTGCCTCTATCTCTTTATCACTTTTCTGTCTTTTGCCTTTCTGTGTCTCTATCTCTCTATTTTGTGTCTCTCCATCATGTATTTCTCTGTCTTGTCTTTCTAACTATCACGTTTCTCTTTGTCTTATCTCTTTGTCTTATCTCTTTGTTCTTTGTTTTGTCTCACTGTCTTTCTCTGTCTTGTGTCTTTGTCTCTATCTCTCTGTCTTCTGTCTGTATCTGCCTCTGTATCCTTGTCTCTTTTATTATGCTCTGTCTTTGTGTTTTGACTCTCTGTCTCGTCTCTTGTCTCTCTGTCTCTGTATGCGTCTCTATGTCTCTGTGTCTTCTTTGTCTTGCTGTCGATTCCATGTTTTACAAGTTATAAGTTTCAACTACGGTTGTTCCCAGTTTCAGTTTTCACAATTGTTTCCCGCTACTACTGGACAGTCAATTTCCATTACCATCGGAATTACTTTCCAGGGAAATTACTGTTACTGCTAAGCCACATCTTTCAACAGCATATGTTCTCATTTATAATTTCCAGTTAAAAGTTTTCAAAGTTTTCAAAGTGGGCAATTACCTTTGTCACTTACATATTTCAATTGTTGAGGTGTTTACCTTAATTGCTGAAATTAACTAATTTCCGTGTTTGAGAAATGTTTGATGACTTAAATTTGTCAATTACAGTTGCGGTTCTTGGTAAAACGATCACATGCTTACCATATACTCGGTATAAAATAAAAATGTATTGTTCCATTAACAATAATGCTAAGATTTAAAGATTCAAGTACCATATTAATTTTGATGTGCTCTGCTGTAGTGGTGACTTACAGTAAATAAACAGTTAATAGAAACACTGGTTACAGCAATCAACTATAGTGCTCAGCTACGGAATTTGGATGGTTTAAGTGCGGAAATAAACTTTATAACAACTCCAAAAATGCACCAGGACTAAAAACAAGATACAAGAGATAGGACTATAAACAAGATACAAGAGATAGAGACAGAGAGACACAAGACAAAAAGACAAAAACAGAGAGACGGATACATAGAGACCAAGAGAAAAAGTAAGAAACAAGAGACGATACAAAGACATGGACAGAGACAAGATACAGAGACGAGCAGAGACAGACAAGATACACAGACAGAGATAGACAGAAACAGAGACAGGGATAGACAGAAACAGAGACAGACAGGGATAGAGACAGACAAGATACAGAGACAGAATAGACAGAACTGGGACAGAGAAAAGACATAGACAGAGAAAAGACAGAGACAGGGACAGAGACAAAGCCAGACTCACACAAACACAGACAGAGAAAAGACGGAGTAAGACTTGACAGAGTAAGACTAACACAGAGAGAGAGAGAGAAAAGAGACGTTAGACAAGCGACAGCTACAGAGAAAAACACGGAGAGACATATGGAGAGATGGATCTAGATACAAAGATAGAGAGACATAGAGGTTAACAAGAGACGAGAGAAAATAGGAAAAATATATTAAATATCTTTTTGATGTTTGTAAAGATTACATAATTCTCTGACTCACCCTTTTAATTTTCCAGAGATATAAGGTATTGAAAATAAAGGCATCCACAAATATCTTTTCAGAAAAATTTACCCCTATCCTAACCAAAAAAAAATGAAAAAAAACACACCTCAATAACATTATGCCATGTCTTCCTTTTTCTTCGTAAACTCATCGGAATTGGTTTTAATGTTACCTTATAAAAAATCTAACACCTTCTCATGATTTTAGCATTCCAAGTCATTACCTAGCTTTTCTAACTATAAATTTCCTTGGAATAAAGTTTAGGAATAATTAGTTTGTGGGACTCGTTACATTATGCGGCGGCGGAATTTGTGTAGTGAATAGTCGACTCGGGCTTGTAGGGCTCGTTACGCTTTCGGTGGGGGACTTTGGGATGCAACCACAGGACCAAAAGTCATAGAAGGAGGAATTGTGCGTAGACCTTGTGGACTACGGATTAAAAGCTCCTTTATGTTGTTCGCATTCGGAACGCATGGAGCATCATGTTCTCCAACATGTTATCTACGAATTGAGTAAAAAACATGCAACAAATTAATGGAAAAATGACAAAAAATGGCACAGATTAGGACAGGTTGAAGATATTCTACACAGATTGGGAAGGTTTGGGTCAGATTTTCAGGGTATTATGATATATTGATGAAGATTAAGGGTTTTTTAGAGAGAGAGAGAGAGGGAGAGAAAGAGAGTAGAGAGAGTGAGAGAGAGAGATAGAGAGAGTATATATATATATATATATATATATATATATATATGTATATGTATATATATATATATATATATATGTGTATATATATATATATATATATATATATATATATATATATATATATATATATATATATATATATATATATATATATATATATATACACACACATATATATATATATATATATATATATATACACACACATATTGACAACCTGCTTCCCAACTGCCTGCCTGTCTGTTTGCGGGCCAAATACATATATATATATATATATATATATAATGTCTGCCTAACGGCCAAATACATACATATACATCTGTATACATATCTAAAGATATGTATCTGTACGACTTTATTTATATAGTCTGCCAACAGCCTGCCTGTTAACTGCCTCTTTAATTGCCTGCCAACCGCCTGCCTACCTGCTTGCCAGCCAACTACATATATATAATATGTCTGCCAACCGCCTGCATGTCTGCCTGCCAGCCAAATACATGCATACACATTTGTATATATATCTATAGATATGTATCTGTATAGTTATATATATAAATATATATATATATATATATATGCCAACAGTCTGCCTGTGTGCCTACCATATAAATGCAGACAGGCAGGCAGTTGGCAGACATATTATATGTATCATACTATTATGTATATCATGACTATATATATATTTATATACATCTGTATATGTATATATACAGCTCTACATGTATAATTACATCTCTCTCTATATATATACATGTACACACACACATTAATATGCAAAAATACACATGATATATAAACAAGTTTTTAAATCGGAAACACCAAAAAGCTACTACAAAACATATAAAGAAGGTACAACAATGAAGAATATGACATTTGCTATTCATTATGAAGAAACCATGAAATACCTTACGCTGTTGCACATAAATGCGGTTTTTTTTCGTCTTCCCGCTTGTCGAAAGGTGCCCAATGTTTTACCTACGCCGTATGTGTGAAGGCGCGTATGTTTGAGAGAGGAGTGTTACGACAGAGAGCGTTGAGGAAAGGTATGAGGGGAAGGAAGGAGGCGCCTTCACGCTTTTGCGAAATGGCGTCCGTTGGCCGAGACCCCTCCATAGCCCTTGTACGGAAAACAACGCACGGAATACGGTACGTACAGGCCGTAAACGTGCAGTTGGTTTTTTTTTTGGTACTCCGCGCACGAGAATTGTAAAAATCCTCCGGCACGTGTTACAGCGTCTGTGTATTCGCTCGCATCCTGGAACTATATTTAAAATCACCTCGCGAGGTGATTTGAAATATAGTTTGAAGATGAGCTGGAAGGACGCAAAAGTGGGTCGAAATGCGCTAGACGACAAACTACTTCACGCTAGACGACAAACTGTAGTACATTTAAAGTTGTAAGGAAACGTAACTTGTACGGTTTTAATTTCATTTTTTTGGTACGGCGGCTGATTTTCTCGTTTTTTTCCAAGTTATGGAGGAAAACGACAGAAAATAACTGTAACTTTAGCACATGCGAAAGTACCCTTAGTATTGTACCGTACAGCGTACTGCAGCTGGTACGCTGGTTATATCGTTAGGTCGTCGAAATCAAAATTCGATACGCTCTGATCAGTTGGCAATTTGAAATTGTTAGAGCAGATAGAGAAAACTCCAGCCTCACCTTACCGTTTCTGTAAAGCTGTAATTTGGCCCTCCAGGCTGCTCTGGGCGCCATGGCAGGTGCGATCTGCTTCCATCCTTTCTTATTACTTCGCTGTTTTACAGTATGTTTGTTTTATCGCCATCGTATCAATGTGCTTTTATAATGGCGGAGCTTGCTATGGAAAACGCCGCTCGGATGTTTGCTACTTGCAGCAAAAGGTGTCACGACAAACATCTCAAGAAGTTTTTGCGCTGTTATTTAAAAATATATTTGGATTCTTGTTACTTATTTTTTACTTTATTTCTAAGATATTACAAGCTTTCAAAAGCGATATAGCCTTGTCAACGGAGATTAGATTTCACTTAAACCTAATTTTCTAATCTTTTCTGTAGATGTTTCTTGTGGTAAATTTTGAAGTAGGAATGTTGATGACTTTCTTTTCGGTTTCTCGCTTGTTCTGAATGCGGCAGATGACAGCGAGGACGTGTCGGTGGGAGAGGAGTTGAGTCTGAAGGGCGACAAGCGCGAGATTGGCAAGCTGGCTGTGTGGAGTGTCAGTACTGCGAAGCCCGGAAATGGAGTGAAGCTTCTTCGAGATGGCAATATCAAGACTTTCTGGCAGTAAGCCACACTGTGAACTTATTATCGTTAATATCAGTAGTTCGGCTCCGGTTTTTTTTGCCCTCAGACTACAAATTAGCGTTAATGGCACTAATTGTATTTTTCTAACGCTAATTCCTGAAACGGTTCAAAACCAGCCGCGTCAGTTGGAACTGAATTAGAAACAATAACACTAATATAAACCCCACGCTTATAATTTCTTTACTTTAATAGCAATTCACGGTGTAATGTTCTCTGCACTATGTTGTATTCTTTTTATGTATTTATGCAACATTGTGCAATACCTTTTTGTATACTTCAAATGATGTTCCTTACATTGTTTACTTAATTACTACCCCGTGTATTGTTATTAGCGTTACTGCTTTTGTTCGCCATTTAAATCAACATTTTTTTATGTACACGTGTCCGGTTTTGTTTTGGAGACCGCCAATCTGAAGGTAAGTACCTTACCTTTCCATTGCAACCGTCAGTTTAAAAGTCTGAAAAGAGAGCACGGAGAAAAGTTGATTTAAAAGCGAAAAAAAAAGCATCAACGCTAATGATTATACACGGTGTAGTGTAGTATATCAGAAGTCTTTTGCCGATAACTGATATATAGGTTTTTGGAGTTGACCAATGATTAATAAATTGGTAGACATGTCGCTGATTTCCGCGATACATGATATCTGTCATAAACGATAAGTTTTATGCGTTTTCCTTTTTGATGCACTTTTTTGTAATTTTGTCGGCTGGAACTGTTTCTGCCAAAACGGGTGGTTATGGTTTTACCACGCGGTGTCGATGATTTGGTGTCAAGACCCAGACATACGGTTCATCTCTTGCCCCAGTTGGCGACATTTTCCATACCAACCTGATGAACTTGAAACCGGTTCAGTGATTGTTATTTTATTTCAAGAATTCAAACTTAAAGCTTACAGTATTAAGGAGATTTGAACTTAATTAAAAATGGTTTAACTAATTATGACAGTGGATGTTGCTTTTTGTCGATTAACTTCAACATCTGAAACACGAAAAACATTGAGAACAGGCATTTTGACCGTTTCATACACATCCATGCCTGTGTTGTACAATTCATACATGTGTGGAACAAAACAATCTTTCGCTGTTGACTGTTATTGTTCCATATAATTCGTGACCCATTTGGACAAATACTAATGTAGGACATATCGAATTTGTATTCACGCAATAATCATCAATTGTTGCTGATATGATATATTAGGCATTATTCTCGGATGATTTTGTGTGTATTCC
This sequence comes from Zygnema cylindricum, assembly GCA_037447655.1. NCBI lineage: Eukaryota > Viridiplantae > Streptophyta > Zygnematophyceae > Zygnematales > Zygnemataceae > Zygnema > Zygnema cylindricum. The sequence continues at coordinate 124,428 of JBBHKE010000463.1, read as the reverse complement.
TGATTTGGGGTTTGAAGACTTTTTTAAGATAAGATATATCAAATTGTTGATACTATGTTGTGCGTAATACAGCATACCCACCTTTAGGGAGGGCAGCACAGCATCATATGGTACTTCTGATGAGAGTACCGCTATTAGATTTATCAATCCACGGAAATGCATCATTGCTATACTCCGATATTCATTGTTGAGTCGTGTTAACCCAACATATGCTTATTCAGAGGTGTTTTTTCACCCTTAGAAGGCTCTTTGTTGTTACGATTACTGATGCAGGTCTGATGGGGCACAGCCACATCTTGTAAACATCCAATTTCAGAAGAAAATGCGTTTGCAGGTAAACATTTTAGTGTCGGATGGAATGGACCTAACGTTAATATTTTCTACAGTGACAGGCCAATGATGTTTTAACAGTCACGCATCAGTTTCTGAGTAACATTAGCTATGATGCAGTTGTTGTTCTACAATATTGGCTAATAGATTTGTCAATTAGTTCTTTTCCTCTATCTTCAATCCTGATACCTTTGTGTGTCCTTCTGGAGTTTTTCTCTTTTCATTTAAATGGCTTGCTAACCGTGTTTTTTTCTGAAAACTTTTCTACCTTAAATGGTAAGCAGTTAGTGAGTACCCGTTTTTGGCTTTGTTGGTTCATAATTTGGGAATGAGTCAGCAAGTATCTTTGTACACGGATATAAAGCTGGATGAAAGTTATACACCCCAGCGAATTTCCATCCGAGCTGGCAACTCCTTCCATGACTTGCGGGTGAGCTTTGAGACCCTTCTTTCTGTGTGGTAATGTTTAACGAAGTTGGACGCAAAACACTTTGTTCAAATAATGCCGGTGGTTAACTAGTCGGACTGGGATGGATGTTTGTCTGGATCTTCTCTTTTCAGGAACTCAAAGTGATGGAAATAAGTGAACCAAATGGCTGGGTGAACATTTCTCTTCAGGACAGAGACTCAGAGTAAGTTCAAGGACTCCCGTTGGAGTTCAAACTCAAATTCGTAGGTTTGAACTCTAGGTAACAAAAGTAACCACACTGCCCATCGCAATTAGAGTCAAGGAATTATCAGTGTAAATAAGGAATTAGAACCTATGATACTAATTTAGTGTGTAGGAAGACGTCGCAAGTTGTAATCCACTCCCTTAAATAGTGTTACTAGCAGTCGTTGATGATTTCGATCAGAGGAAAATTCCTGTTTTATTGTCACAAAATTCATCACACAGTTTGAGAACTGGAGGTCCCGTCCTTTGCAAATCAATGGGTTTTATTTTTCTGCCAGTTCTTACAAATTCATAATTCTTATCTTTGTAAAGTTGCTTGGTATCGGTTTCGTTGATTGCAGGGAGGATTTGAGGGCGTATTTTGTACAGCTGGCAGTTCTTTCCAATCACCAGAATGGCAGGGACACCCATATTCGACAAATTACTATCTATGGTCCAAAACAGTGGGTATCGCCGAATCTGTTCTCTGCTAGAAAATGCCTCAGAATTAGATATTCTTCATCCTTTTCAAAATCACCCCTATTTTTCCGAGTCTGAAGCCATTTTTTGAATCAAATTTTGAGCTATTTTGTGTTGTGATGTGATGTCGCAGATCCGAAGGGAGGGTGACTTCTTTGCCGAATTTCAGCACATTGGAATTCAGTATGTACTCTACAATTAGATGAGGGAATTAGGTTTGGGATTTGAAAGAAGGCAAGGACAACACTTGGGGAATTCTTTTGTACTATTTACGATGTGTAGGCAAATGAGTCTGATGGAGTTTACAAGTCATTTTCGTGCATTATATCAGCAAGTATTGGTGTTGGTGACTTGTGTATTGGTAAACAAAAAAATGAGTATGTCAGGAGGAAATGTACAGGCTTCAAGTAGGAGCTTCTTTTGTAAACATAGCTATTGTAGAAGATGAACAGGGTGGATGAACAGGTTCAGCATTGGGTTTCCAATCGTATTAGTTATCTTCTTTTTTCTGGACTGTCTGGATAATTTTTGTTTGTGTTTTTCTGATGCTGCGACTCTGGGATCAAATTCTTCGTTTAGGTGACCAAGTTGTAGGTCATTTAATCGGTTGGTTTGAGATTGATTCGCCGTAGTTGCTGATAAAGTACATATCTAATGTGACAACAAAAGCACATAACAGTTTGTGATTAGAAATCCCACTTAGGGGCCAAATAAGTACAACACTAAAAAGCAAGAAACCCGTCCATTGGACAAACCAGATTGCAAACATACCAGGTTGCCTGGGGAGGAGATGCGAAGTAAACATCTATCTAGGTCATCCCCTCTTCTTCTCCCAAGACATAATCCCGTGGGATTAAGAATCACAACTTTACATGCTGCCATAACATCGTTCGGCAAAACTTATTGCCCAATTAGCAAGCTTAATACCCAGTTAGGTAACTGAAAGAATTTCCAAACCTAATTCTTTACACAATCGACAATCATTATCACTAACAAAAGAACTGTTTTTCACAAGCCTTAGAATCTTGCTGTACATAAAATAGGTCCCATATATAGTTCTGTTATAAATGAAATAAAATAAAATAAAACTTATGACCATGTATAGCGCATCTTTAGATACACAAAAGAGTCAATTTTGTAATGAAGTCAACAACAATAAATACTGAAATGTGAGGCAATAACGCGTAAATTGCTAAGTTTTTGGTAATGATTCTCTGATCTGAAGACAACTGACTATTCTCCCATTACCACATGCGCCCTTCATTTTGTACAAAAAGCTGAATGTTACAACATTATGTGACAACGCAATTTTACAGCAGAGTGACAATAGTTTTTGGTAAACCATGTGGCAACCAAAGATGGGCGACAAATCCCCCGTTACCGTTTTATGCACTGTAAATACACCACAAGAAAATGCTAAACGTTACAAGTGTGGAAACTCCCGTATTCCTGAAGATACATTTTCCTTAGAAACAGAAAATACAAGCTCTTAGAAATGTTTTTCACTGTGTGGTTCCGGCACTTTCTTCGAAGGAGTTTCGCACAGAATTTACAGCTCTCTTGGCGAGTGGGGAAACGGGAAGTGGCAATCTGGAAGAAAGGTGAATTGATTCCCCAAATTTAAAACCATATTAGACACTCCAACAATCATCATAATTGCACTGATCAGGACATAATAACTGGACCTACATGCACAAGAATAGTGACCTTGAAATAATAGATAAATAAGGTAAGCTTGAGAAAAACAGAAAAAATAGCGTATCTCTTGTACAAGTACATAAGTATTTGACCATAAATGATTCGGAAATTGGGCTTTAATGTTTATTACTGAGAACATCTCGGGCTTATTATATCCCTAAGTTCTGAAGCTCACACAATTGAAGATTGCCAGTGTTATTTGACTCGTTTGTGGTTAAAAAGGGTAGAAAGGAGAACTTTGAGATTTCAATGCTAATTCTCCATCAGGTTTTAACTTTTAGGCACTACATTTTAATAATCTAAACTGTTGCTGAGCAGTTTGATAAAACTGTAGGTATTGATGACCCTTGTCTATATGGGTATAGACAAAAACAAGAGTTTGACTTTTTCTAAACGCAGACTTCCAATTGTGAACTGTGTAGAGTTAAACAATTCAATTCATTGAGAAAAAACCGTTAGGTGAAAGGTGATGAAAAAATGATACGATTCAGGTAATTTTTCCATAAGGTAATTCATATTTTACTACCAGAGTACAAATAAGATGCTTCAATTGCCAACGCCAAAATCTAGGTATACATGCATATGCAGTAGTGGGTTTAAACTGATATCCCCAAAAGCATAAAATGTTGAATGCCAGTTTGAACATTTTCACCCCCAGTTTAAGCCTTTTCCAAAGGTTAAAGTCAATTTTTTTCTTTTTAAAGTTTTAGAACAGGTTTCAACTTTACTGACTTTCCTGCAACTATCCTCTGTCTTTCATCTAACTTCTATCCGAATCCACATCACTTTCTTGAAATGCAGCAAGTTTTAAAATTCAACATGAAAGTATATCTAAATTTCTTATTACATTGACCAAAAGAATTTCAAAATTCGTTTAAAACGCCCAAAAAACTCATTTTACATATGATAAAACAGGTGAAAACCACAACCCCACATCTCACCTATCTATGCCGTTTCCAGAGGCGAGAGGTTTCCAAAATGGCTTGGGAATAGCCAATTTTTCAGTTCCGAATTTTTCCTCCGAGTCCTCTGAGATGTCCGAAACCTTTGTGGGCCGAGTTCGAGAGATCATCACTTTCCCCTCCTTGCTGGTTAAAGGTTTGCAAATGGAACCCTTTGAATATGAGAATCCTTACAAAAAAATGTCATTATCTGCTGAGAATACGAATGGAAGTCTCTCTCTCTGCTTGGATTCCTCACTCTCTTTCCTCTCTCCCGTCTCGGCCCTCTCACTATTCAACTCCTTTTTTCCCTTACTTCCTCTGTTGAGAACAAGGAATGAGACTCTCTTCCCTCCATCCCCACTCTCCCTGCTTTTCCCTCTCTTCCCTTCCTCCCCTCTTTCCCCTCTCTTCTCTCCCCTCTCACTCGCTCTCACACTCTCGTGTTCTGAAGAGCTAAATATAATTTTCTTTTTTTTTATATACATATATATATATATATATATATATATATATTTTTTTTTATTTTTTTTTCACTCCTCACCTGTCATGACTGCTTCCAGAGGCAGATGGACGCCATAAGGGTTTTTTCTGACCCTGACAAGATTCCTGGTCCGATTCCTCGAAATCCTTAGCAAGAGGCCCACTATCCTCGACATCTTCAAACATGAGAACCGGTCTCCTTCGACTAATCATGGCCTTCAATTCCTTCCCATTGATGTGAGAGAACAAACCTCCTTCCGGAATGACACTTATCACAAAGGCAGTCACCAACCGAGCGTTGAATTTGTACTGGTAATGGGCCACTGGGAGCTCGTTGGGATCGAATTTGAAGGGCTCCTCGATTTCTCGAGCAACCTGGGAAAAGACAACAAGATTGGTTTTTCTTGACAGAAAAATGGAAAGGGCAATCAACAGAAGAGAGACATTCAAAAAAACGACAGACATACAGAGAAAAGAAAGCGACGGACAGACAAAGAGAGAGACAGACAAAAAAAGAGAGAGACGATAAAGAAGAGGCAGAGAAATAGAGACGAACAGAGAAGAGAAGAGAGAGGAAGAGAAACTCAAATTAACAGAATGAGGAACAAAACTGAGAAGGAAATAGACTAAGGTGTTGAGACGGTGATAGACAAAGGCATTGACTTTGAGAGGTAGAGAGAATATTTTGCTATTTTAGGTGTCCCTTAAATTGCAATCCCAAAACTTGACTAAAAAAACGAGCGAATTAGATGTAAAAGAAGGAAACTGAAAAGGAAGCGGAAAGAGAGATAGAAATGGAAATGAAAACGAAGATAGAAATGAAGACAGAGATAGCACCAAAGAGAAGAGAAGAGAAGAGAAAAGGACAGGACAGGGGAGGAGAGGAGAGGGGAGGAGAAGAAAATGTAGATTAAGCGAGCAAAAAAATCAGTTCAAAACCCTAACGTTAAATTCCCTGTGGATTTTATCGTTTTATAAGTTAAGTTTAACAGAAAGAGAGATGGAGAGTTTCAGTTACGGAACAGATAGTGACAGAGTTGAGGAACCAGA
>JBBHKE010000463.1:0-118396 GCA_037447655.1 Zygnema cylindricum | reverse complement strand
AGGGGGAGGAGGAGGGGGAGGGGGAGGGAATGGGGAGGAGCTGCTATTACTAAGCTTAGTATCTACTTTCCCTCAAAACCTGAATCGGAAGCCTGATAGTATCTATCATGCCTACCTCACACAGACCCAATTAAGCATAATGAGACCATGCTTCTAAAATAGATGCATACAGTTTATCTTTAGCTTATATGCATGTGTTATGTATGCTTAAAAAGTTACTGAAGTACATTGTCTGAAAACATGTATTTTAGAGAACAAATTTTGGGGAAAATGATAAAAACTGTGACTTGGTTTCTCATTTTGATATGTTTTGAGTAGTAACAGCCTTCGCTATAAAAGGGTCAAAAGGTTAACGCACCGAATCCTCCTTATTTTTAGGATTTTTATAGTAGGCAGGCATTAGTTTTTTTCAAATTTGTACAATAGTGATGTCCACTTTAAACTATCATGGACTCTAAAATATGTCTCCAATTATAATTTCAGAAAGTTGCCGCCACAAAAAAAGGTCATATCTTTCAAATGAAACCTTAATTGATTGGCTTTGTTATGTTTACACATAATTAGAGCTTGTCGAAAGAAGCGTTCAATTTTAAAAAAGAAAAATTGTGGAACCAACAAAACACATCTAAATGCCGTGATTTTTTTATATGGTGTTTTAAGTAGTAAACTAGGAACGCTTACAGAGTCACACAGCTTTTAAATCATTTTTCCTTTTTTTCATAAATTTCAAACAAACATACCAAAAAATTGAGATGTTTTTTGTCATTTTTGCTTTTCTACGTGTCATTGTTTGACAAAAAGAACTCCAAATTTTTTGTCATATATCTTGATGGATTTCCATAAAACTGTATAGAATTTGTTTGATTATTAAAAAACATCATCAGAATGGTTTTCATGATTTATTTGAAGACATAGGCCAATTTGAAAAAAGCGCAAGAATTTTGTCGTTCTACCACTGTATCTCGTAAAATACTCCGATTTTAATCCCATGAACATTCTCTCTACTTATTTAGGAACTTATGAATCCAACAAAAACAGCAAACCTCGATTCTGATAAGTATTTTGGCCTCTAGGGGGCGGGGGAGATAATTGGCCTTCTGGACATGTCTCCAAATGGGCACTAGGCGTTTAGTGTTAAAAGGATCAACATTAGACCAAAAAGTCAACCAAACAAACCCATCTCAAAAAAATGGAATCGAAATAGAAACTGAACAGAACAAAATAGAAGCGAAAAAAAAAAGACATGATTGCCCCACCTGACAGAACTTGATGGATCCGTGAGACAATAGGAGCATCTTCTCGTATTCCTCCTGCCATTCTTCTCTCCACTATGAGCCGATGAACCCAACAGAAGATAAGAAAAACAGGTTCATGTTCTGCTGAAGCTATAATAGCTTCCTCTGTTCGGTTAAGTCCTCCAAGTACTGGTAAAGGGAGGCTACGAAAGTATTTCTGGTAGTGATGCTCATGGACTCGAAGAAGCACATAGGACCTGTTCTCTCCCTCTCCAAAGTGGCAGCATTCAGAAAAAAAAATCTGTTAGTATCATTGTTCTCGGTATATGGGAAGAAGAAGTTGTGTAAGAACTTATCAGCCAAGTTAAATGCGAGGTGCTCGAGAGAATTTTCAATTATTTGTTCCAGGGTCGCTGTTTAAATGGGGTGTTTAAGGGATTCGGTAACCAGTAATACTGTGAGAGTGAGAGTCCAATTGAGACTCACTTCAAGCCTCTGACTTTGAGCCATTCGTCGATGTCGGCCGAATCCACCGGCGGAGGCTCAGAAATGTCCGAAAAGCTCGCTGCAATTCCCTTCCAGTTCTCATTTTTAATGTCACGTTCTAGTTTTCGGTTCAACGTGAACTTCTTTTCCAGATCCACTTTTCTCAGTTCCCGTTCGAAGTGTCACAGTCTAGTCTTCGGTTCAATGAAAACTTCTTTTCTGGTTCCACTTTCAGTTTCAGTTACAGTTCCCATCCCAAGTGTCACATTCCAGTCTTTGGTTCAACTTTAGTTCTTGTTCTGGTTCCTTATTCAGTTGCAATTCCAGTCTCAGTTTCTAGTCTCAATTACAGCTCCAGGATCAGCTCCAGTTCCACTCCTTCTGATGCCATGTTCAGTTTTCAAGTAATAAAAATTGTAAACAAAAAACCAGTTTCCTACTTGAAGTTGTTCCCTGTCCGTCCTGAATGAAGTTTCAGTGTCACTTCCCATTCTAGCTCCAACATTTCTGTTGCTAAACAAAACACGGAGTGAGGGAGGGGGAGAGGATATCGAGGAGGAGGAAGTAGGAGAAAGAGGGAAGCAAATTCCGTGCGCACCAGAAATAAATAAAAACTGGGAACTTACCAAAAGTGAGATTTGAAAGATCAGTGTCCCCACGAAGTCTCTGCAAGGATGGAACAACCGCAAGCCACATGAGAGTTAGAGTGCGCCCCTCTCGTCCTGTCTGGTCGGTCTGTCTGCCTGGCTGCTGCCTGGCGCCCCCCTCACCTGCATGGCCAGCGCGTGCATGAGGCTGACCGCGTGCAGGAACTCTGCGCGGAACTGCGTGCCTCCGGGCACCAGCGGCTCCTTGGCCGCCTCGTCGAACGACAGCACCTGCACACCGTATGGAGATAGGAAGATGCAGGTGCATGTGGATTGTGCATCGTGCGGTGTGCATTGTGTGGTGTGTATTGTGTGTGGTGTGTTGCGTATTGTGTGTTGCGTATTGTGTGTTGTGTATTGTGTGTTGTGTATTGTGCATTGTGTATTGTTTATTGCATGATGTATTAAGTGTAATATATAACATCTACTGTATAGCGTGTATTGTATAATGTATAATGTGTAATGTATAATGTATTACAATGTACGATGTACAAGTACAATGTATAATGTATAATATATGATGCATAATGTATAATATAAAGTGTATAAATATAATGATAGTGTACAGTGTATAGATCTTGCGAACTTTCTTGGAGGCTTTAAAAAGAAAGAACGTGAATCCTACATTTGTTTTTCCCAAAAGTACTAGAAAATTTAAATTTCACGTTTATTTTAAAAGGTTTAAAGGGTAATTCTGGATTTTCCTAGTGACATTTCCAGGTTTTTTGAAGCATAATCCCAGGATTTTTTTCTTTTTTTAAGATGATCACCTCAAAAAATTCTATTCAATGTTTTAATTTGACAGAAATTTCTTTAGGTCTATTTATTTTAAAAAAAAAAAAAGTGTCTTATTTGTTGTTTATTTGAGGCTTTGACGTCTACTCTATTTTTACTTTTGCTTTATTTTCTACTCCTTGTTTTATCTTTTACAAGATTTTAAACGGACCCTTGTCGGCCTTTAAATGCAAACATGCCTTTTTCATTTTATTTTTGGACATGAAAAATAGTGTGGTCCTTATTTGAATACCAAATCCATAGATTTCCGAATCATCCCAGTGTAAGACTACCATCAGAAAACGACAAAAACTACTGATAATATTATCAGAAAAAGACAAAGAAGTACTAAGAATGTAATCAGAAAAAAAAAACAAAATAATACTAAGAACATTATTAGAAAAGACAAAATAGTACCTGAATGGCGGCGTCGGCCCATTTCGTGCTGTTCACCATCAACGTAAAAAAAAAAAAAAAAAAAAAAAAAAAAACTGAAAAAATAAACGATGGGAAGGAGCTGGAAAACAAGCTAGAAAAGGGGGCAACAAAGGGGAAAAAGAAAAACAAAATTTGGTTTGCTTTCACTATGGATATATCGTTATAATTTTTGGTTCCCCAAAACGCCCCTCTCTCCCTCCACCCCCAAAAAAAACCCAAACCAAAAAAAATCCCAAAATTCCCAAAAACAGCCTCCGCCTTACACCCCAAAAAACAAAAGAACACCAGAACACATTAAGCAAAAAAAAAGAAATCACCAAAAATTCTAAATAGTTATAACAATTATAAAAAAAAAAAACCACCCCCCAAAAGAACCTCCAAAACCCTCTACCCACCCCCCCAACAAAAGAAATAAGAAAAAAACAAAAAGAAAACAAAAAAATCCCAAAACGGCCTACAACAGAACCACCGTCACGTCCTCCTCCCGCCAAAAATAGTGTGGACAGCCTTACCCACTTTTTTCACTGCCTCCGGTTCCGCCATGGGACCCACACTTCTATCTCCAGTCCACCCTCACTCCCCCCCCCCCTTGCCCTACAGCCATCCACACCAATTCTGGTGCGTCCTCTCCCTCTCTCACTCTCTGCCCCCCCCACTTGAGACGTGTCCTGTCATCTGTGCCGAACGGATGCTCCAGATTTCATGAGAGGGAGAGAGAGAGAGAGAGAGAGGAGAGAGAAAGAGCGCGAGAAGGGAGAGAAAGAAACCGAGGGAGAGAGGGAGAGGGAGAGAGGAGAGAGAATCCACCTCCTTCTGTTAGGGAGCAGAGGTATGGTCCACACCATACAAGGGTGAGAGAGATACTAGGAGAGGGAGAGGGGGAGGGGGGGATTAGGGGTAGAGCACCTGAGCTGAGCCACCATGGTGCGTCCCTCCCAATAGCGCTGCCACATGTCACGTCACACGTGTCACATCACGTGAGATCCACATGCACCTCACGCCATTGTGACACGTGTCACAGGAAGGAGGTTGAACAGAGGAGAGAAGTTGGTGGGCCGCAGGCCTCATGATGTGAAGAGGAGAAAGGGGAGGGGGAGGGAGGGGATTGAAGGGGGGGGGAGCGGGGAGGGGAGGGGAGGGGGGGGGGGGAGGGGAAGGAGGGGTAAAGAGCGGAAAGAGAAGCAACACAGAAGGGAGAGAGAATGAAAGGAGGAGGGAGAAGGGAGGAGGAAGAGGGACTTACAGCGTAACTGAGATTGATTCGAAAAATGAGGAGGAGAGAGAGAACTGTAGCAAACAAGGAATCTGTTCCGAAGAAATAAAAAAAGGGGTAAAGTTTCAGCCCACCGTCATTAGTGTGGACAAACCAAGACAATGTCAAACTACCTCGTGGCTCACACTAGCTCATGTAGCCAAAAAAAAGGGGCTTTGATCTACATTTTTAATCCACGCTTTTCTTTTCAATATTTACGCACTGTGGTCCACATATAACCTCCAAAAATTGACAACTTACAGGAGGAAAGTTCAACAAAACTCGGATGAGAGGTGTGGTAGATGGAGAGGAGGAGATATACTCTTTGAATCAAGACCAAATTAGTCTCTCCTCAAATTGTGATGGATAAACAGTTATCAGGTAGGTTAATATATGCATGTTTTCTGATTTTTCATTTACGTACTTATTAGGTGTTATTATTATTACTTCGAGCATTATTGTTACTATTAAAATTATTATTACTGATATTATTTCCTTGGGATTGAACTTTCTACATTCGCACAAATGCCAAATTTCTGGTTTGATATGATTGACCCTCTGAAATGTAATCGTTGCTGGCTATTCCCCGTTTTTCATTCTTTTCATTCTTTTTGTTCTTCAACTTTTTACATATTTTTTTTTTGTGATATATCGCCATCTTCCTGCAAATTTTTGTCCACAGTAATTAATATGCCACAATTGGTCCTCCCATAGTCAAAGGGAACTTTGGAACATAAAAATGTTTTCCAAGCATCAACCACAATGGCATGTTTCCAACCGAAAGTAAAAGGAATAAAGAAATAGAATCGTACAAGGGTACGGATGCAAAAAAAAATGTTCTTTCATGTATTCCCCAAAAAAGGCTCTCAAAACCCCTCCGATGACGGTTCCAGGAATCGCTAAGATGGAGGCGCGTGGCCAGGAGGATCCGTACACACGTGTGAGCAGATTGAAGGCCCCAAACTGTTTCTCATAGAGAATCATTTTTGCAATTTAGAGTTTCAAAAATTGAGGGTTACAAAGGTAGAGTCGGAAATTAGGGTTTTGAGTGTAGAATGGCTGACGTCAGAATTGCAGACTCAGGGGTTTGAACCGTAGGGTTATCATTTAAAAAATTATGACTTTTTCCAGGTGATACCGAAGCTTCTCTAGGGTTTCTCTGAGATTACAATGTCTGGTTATCTTAAGTGATATGAAGTCAATGGTAAACATTTATTCGAAATGCAGAAGTGTACTTAGGTTTTTGAATCGGTTCTGCTTTTAGCTTTTTACGAATTCCTAGGGTTTAAGTTCCCAAACTTCTTTAATTGACCATTTGCTTTAAAGGTATTATTCAGGCGCGGTTTTCCTTGCTTCACAAGAATATCCGCATTTTGAGAAATTGCTATCTCCTTAAAATCGGGGAGGAGAAGAGTTTGCTTTAGTCGACATGGACAAATTTGAAAGTTGCCAACCTGTGGTCGTTTCGGGCAGTTGGACGCGACAAAACAAGACAAATTGTATACTTTTCCTCGTCGTACTAGACGCAAATGGACAAAACAAGACAAATTGTATACTTTTACTCGTCGTACTAAACTCAAACGGACAAAATATAGCGAATCGTGTACTTTTCGCCGTCGCTTGAATTCGTTTGAAATTTTTGAAAAAAAATGACAAGTGCAAATATGTGTTCCTATTTGTTTAGCAAAAATACTTTGTTTTAAAACACATCGCCAATGTGTTTTAAAATAAAGGTTGAAGATGACGTTTCTTGATGTGGCCCTGGGTCGAAAAACACAAGACGACAACATGTACAGTACACCGCCAATCGTTATTAGCGTGTAAGTTTTTTTAGCGTATAAAAATAATTACCGTGGTGTACGCTATTTAAGAATTTGAAAATTTTGGAAAAAATCATACATTCTAATTGTTTGGTTATGGTAATTTGGATCTTTGAAAAAAAAAATGTCGGTCGCAAACATGCTTACACTAATATAGGTCTCCGTACAAAATATGACAAATCGTACACAAATCGTACATTCACACGGTCGAAACGCGGCTGTCGGACGAATATGTGCGAGCGGGATTTTTTACAACCTGGTTTTTTTCCCTTTTTAGAACGCACATTCTCATGCGTCCGTGGTTACTAAAACTAATTTATTGTACTTTTTAACTTAAAAAGGTAAATTTATGTACGGTCTGACACTGACCGTATACCACTCTATTTCAGAGACAACGTACTAAAAATAACCCTAAATAGAATAAAAAAAAAAATAGAATGAACTACACTAATGGAGAATAAAAAAAAAAAAAAGCGGGACGGAATTAGCGTACACAACGCTAATAACGATTGGCGGTGTACAGTACACCGCCAATCGCTATTAGCGTAAAAGTTTCTTTAGCGTATAAGAATAATTACAGTGGTGTACGCTAATTAATAATTTGAAAATTTTGAAAAAAAACATACATTCTAATTGTTTAATAATTCTAATTTTGGGTCTTTGAAAAAAATAAATGTCGGTCGCAAACATGCTTACACTAATATAGGTACTTGTACAAAATCTGACAAATCGTACGTTCACACAGTCGAAACGTGGTTGTTGGACGAATATGTGCGATCATGATATTTGACAACCCGATTTTATCCCTTTTTTAGAGAGCATATTCTCATGCGTCTGCGGTTACTAAAACTCATTAATTACACTTTTTCACTAAAAAAGGTACAATTTTGTACGGTTTGACATGAACCGTACACCACACTATTTAAAAGACAGCATACTTTCGTTTTGTACGGTACTTGGAAAATAACCCTAAATGGCGTACATAAAAAAATAGAATAAGCTACGCTGTTTGAAAATAAAAAATAAAACCGGGACGGAATTAGCGTACATTACGCTAATAGCAATTGGCGGTGTAGTATATTCTAAGGCCGGACTTCCATTAGCGGTTTCAGTAAATGTACGGATATATTTATTGATTGCAGTGCCTTCCATTAGGTTGCGTCCGTAAAATCATGACGCAAAATGTACTTTTTTTGTACGGTTAAAACTTGCGCGGTACGGCGCTAAGTTTAAAAGAAAACAACAGAAAAATACCCCTTACTTTGGCACATGGAGACATACCCTTAGTGTTAATATTTTTTTCGTCTCTTAAAACACATGTGGATGTGACGGTTGCGATTAGAAGGTATCAGCTTCCGATTGGCTGTCTCAAATTGAAAATCGTTAAGAAATTGTACGTTATTTTAACTGGCAATAAAAACATTAACAGTACACCGTGAATCATTATTAGACTATATAAATTACTAGTGTCAATAATGAATTAGTGTCATTGATGTTAATTTGTGTAAAAATCCCATTGTGAAAAAAATGTTTAAGTGTAATTTCTCTATAACGCTGATTTAGGTATACAGAATCCGTCGTCATTACATGTACGTTAAAATAGGTAGAAGTACAAAATTTGACAATCCTTACCACGTCTCGTCCTTCCATTGTAATTGCAGGATTCACACTAGAAACGGATGGTGAATGAGATGACGAAATGAATGCTCCCGTACCATTCATTTCGCAAAAAAAACAAAAAACAGAGGCGCCAAACAGCTCGACCGCTCGGATGTCAACCTTTTTGGAGCATAGCGACAGACTGTTGTTCTAACTCTACCGTTGCAGGCGGAGAACCAGCAGTAGTAGTGGAGGTAGACATGAAAAACAGTAGAAACTATCAAAGTACCTACTCAACGGCCAACTTAGAACTGACACAAAATATGACTCAAAAAGCCAATATGCTTCAAATTTGCCACAGTGATACACGATACAGTAAACTGACAATTCCCAAAATTGCATCCCAAATGACTCAGTAAACCATAAGATATGATGTCTAGAAGTTTCCCAAAAATTGCCCTTAGAAAATCATATTCCCAAAACTGGATACTACAAAATTGGCTAAGTTCTAAGTTATATACTCACAGTGTCTATCTACTGATCTACACTAATTTGGGTAACCGTTACTACGGTTATTATCTTGACTAACAACAAAGCATCCTGCCTGTACGTCACTATACCTCAAAACCCTAATTATTATTTTCTAAAAACTTGATTAATGGAACACTATTTTTTTTTCACACTAAAATACAAACTAATGTTATTCAAATATTTACAGACATTGAACCGTACACAAAACGTCTTAACCGTACACACAACGTTCCAAATGCTTAGTCAGCAGTAGCCGCTAAAGTCCAGCCGAATGTGGTCGCGTAGTACGAAGCACCTGAGTGCTTCGTCACTTGTGGTCCCACGTGAATCACGCCTCGTCACTTTGTGGTCCCACGTAAATCTCGCCTCGTCACTTGCGGTCCCACGTGAATCGCGTCCGTTGACGTTTCTCAAAATCAATGATCATGATTCACTTCCGAAATATCCGGACGTTTCTAATTAATGATCATAAAAAATATTCCGTACCATATAATTCCAAAATATCCGTATGACTCCAAAAATAGCCGTACCATATATTTTCCGAGATATCCGGATCAGATTCCGTCCGTCTGATCTGGCGATTCCAATTGCCTGTTGCGTGACGCGTGTCGTCATCACTCCGTAAAACGCGCAGAGGTAGAATACACTCTATTGTACTTTGCCTACTGTAACACTAATAAAGGTAAGTCTTATATACACCTTCTTAAAAAAACTATTCTAAGTCTACTCTATTTACTAACTAAAGATTTCAAATCTCAACACTCCCCTAAATATTTTGACTTAGTTACTCACTTAGTCCTACAGCTTTTATGCAAAACTGCAACTTAGGAGCAGGGAGGGCTTTTGTTAACATGTCAGCCACCATCTTCTCATCCGGTAAATAACACAGCTTAATGACTTTTGCAAGTACTTTTTCCCTGACAAAGTGAAGTCTAACATCCATGTGTTTACTTTTAAAATGATGGTTTGTCGAGCGTGCCTGAGAACCGGAATGTTCAGGTAAGATGTCCAAGGAGGTGTGCATGAAAAACCTGCAATCCACTTCACACACTGATGTTTCCCCGGGTCTGTGACCATGCCCATCTCTGTTCCTTACCCCTCCCCCCCAGGGATATGCATAGATAATAATGAAAAATGGAGTGGAAAAGAGAAAGTACCCGGTACCCCCCCCAGATTCTCACCCCTCGGTCCCGCCGTACGGATCCGACAAGACTCTTCTAAGTTTCAAACAGCGAAAGTCTAAACCGCCCAAAGAGAGAATAGTGCAAACCACCCACCCGAGCTACGGTCTCCACAAAAGACAATCCAAAACAAAGATGGCAATAGAGTCAACGACACAATGCAACAGTTCTCCAATAGAAGGGTTGATCTCATTCTCTGTGGGTTTTCTCAGGAGACAGTACTGAAAAAGCAACCTGTCTCCTTCGGCCCCAAGTGCCTTATACAATCAGAGTTTGTCCTACTGCAAGTGCCAAAGTCAAAGCAATGTGGCGAGCCAATCATCAGCCAGCAATTGTTATCGCACGGACACAAGACAAGACAGTCTGTACTACACTCAGGGCTAAAATATAAACGACTGGTTTTGGCTGGATTAGCGGCCGAAGGTCCTCCTATAATACACCAAAAGGGCAACAAAGTTCTGACTCGACGTGAAACCGCCCAACTTTGACCCATCGTCATAAATGATTTACCCATCTGTAGGGCCTGAACTAACATCTTACTAACAGCTAACAGAAAGATCTACGGGGCAATCTTAAAGGCTGCGTATTGTTCCACAATGTACCCCTCCGCTAGAGTTACACAGAACGGATGCCATGTAATGGAGCCGCCACTGTTGCACCGGACTAAATCCGGAGTCCGACCTTCGTTTAAGGTGAACTAAAGTGCGTATTGCTCCATGGTAAAAATACAAAGATCCGATCCGGCTGGCGGTCCTCCCCCTTCTCCATACGCGAGAGTCCGTACAAGGTGGAATAAAGCCCCAGAAATGCCGAGAATGCACACGAGCTTGACAGGTTGGGGTTAGAAGCAATGACAATGGCTGCCTGGTTGTCACACCAAATAGACTGAGGACCTGTTTGCATGTACCCAAGTTCTTGTAGAATACACTTGACCCATAGGAGCTCCTTGAGGGCCGAAGCTGCAGCCATATATTCAGACTCCATTGTGGATTGAGCTGTAACCTTTTGTAATTTGCTACTCCAGCAGCAAGTTCCATCTCCAATCTTAAGTACAAAACCAATTGTAG
This sequence comes from Zygnema cylindricum, assembly GCA_037447655.1. Classification (NCBI taxonomy): domain Eukaryota; kingdom Viridiplantae; phylum Streptophyta; class Zygnematophyceae; order Zygnematales; family Zygnemataceae; genus Zygnema; species Zygnema cylindricum. Next base: position 107,366 of record JBBHKE010000463.1, on the reverse strand, counting down.
ATTTCCGGCTTGGCATGTCCCCATAGATGGCATCGCCCCATGTCTGTATTTTCACCTCTCCTTTTCCGAGTACAAGCTTGAGATTTCGAGTTCCTGCAAGATATCTCAACACCCTTTTCGCTGCTTCCCAATCTACGCTTTTAAGATTCTGCAGACTATTACTCAAGACTCCCACAACTGCTGCAATGTCGGGTCTCGTATAATTCATAAAATATAAAAGACTTTCGACTACTTGTCTATATGGCTTTGAAGCCATAAACTCTTCCTCCCCTGTCTCTAGACTCCTACCAACCATTATGCCTGAATCTGTATCAATTCCTTCTAATTTCTGCCTAAATTCCATACGAGTTACGGATCCTTTTACATCTCTCATTTCAAATCTTTCCAGCATGTTACCTATTGCTTCTTTCTGAGTCAACATAACCAGCCTCTTGTTTCTGTCTCTTTCTACCTGTATTCCTATGATGTATTGTCCTCACCGAGGTCTTTTATCTCAAACCTAGACCTTAAAGGCGCTTTAATGCGGTTTATTTCATCCATTGACTTACTTATTAATAATAGATCATCCATATATATAGCAATGTTAATTACCCCATCTTTTCTTTGTAGAACATATACACAATGATCTGAGCTAATTCTCTTAAAACATAGCCCAGGCAAAAACTCATCTAACTTCAAATTCCACTGACGCAGGGCTTGTTTTAGCCCATAGAAAGATTTTATTAATTTACACACTAATTCTTCCTTTCCGTTTTCGACGTACATTTCAGGTTGTTTCATATAAATGGTTTCTTCTAACTCTCTATGCAAAAAGGCAGTTTTAACATCCATTTGTTGTATTTCCATATTCTCTATAGCCGCTAGACTTAGCACAATTCTGACAGTGGGAAATCTGACAACTGGAGAGAATGTTTCCTCAAAGTCAATACCTTCTTTTGGATTATACCATTTGGCCATTAGTCTGGCTTTATACCTTTCGATGGTGTTGTTTGGGTTCAACTTCACCTTGAATACCCATTTGTTGCCGATGGCTTTTCTGCCCGGAGGAAGATCCACCTGCTCCCATGTTAGTGTCTGCATAATAGACTTCATTTCATCGTTTGCCGCCTCGATCCATTGATTTCTCTCAGGTGATGAGAAGGCCCCCTGGATCGTTAGAGGCTCCTCTGTAGCTGAAGAAAAAGCAAAGTGAGAGCTTGCTTGCAGACGGCTGCTAGATCTCTTTCCCCCCGGAAATTTTGAGGCTGAGATCGTCGGCAACCTCTGATTTTTCTGTTTAGTGTGAACCATAACTTGATTTGGTACAGAGTCTGTAGTAGTTCATTCCACCTGAGGCGTAGCTTGTTGTGAAGCATCGTGTAAAGGCACCAGAGGAACTGAAGGAAGAGGTGTCCCACTTGCCGATGGAAAGTAGACTCGCGGTGTATTGTAAAAAATGACATATTTATGTTTTTCTTTTGCCGGTTGATCTAGCACTTGAAACTGGTCAACCGAATCTTCTTCATCTTTAATCTGGATATTTCTAGAAACAATCACTTTCTATTTCTCAAGTACTAAAACTCTATATCCTTTCGCATTATCATCATACCCCATGAAAATCCGAGGTAAGCCTTTATGCTCCATTTTCCATCTATCATGTGAAGTGTCTAAAATAAAACACTTGCTACCAAAGATCTTAAAGTAACTAACATTAGGTTTTTCCCCTGTCCAAAGCTCATGAGGTGTAGTGCTAACAAGCCTAGAAGCAATTCTATTTTTAATATAAAGAGCACAGTTAAGTGCTTCATCCCAGAATTTTAAATCTAGCCCTTTATCTGCAAGCATTGACAGGGCACTCTTTGTCACTGTCCTATTTAATCTCTCAGACACACCATTTTGTTTCGCTGTATATGGAACTGTAAGATTGTGACTGATACCTTCCTGAAAGAGAAATTCTTCAAATTCCTTCGATGTCTATTCTCTCGTTGTCCGATCTTAGCGCCAATATTGGATCTCCATGAAGCTTTTCCGCCCACGCTTTGTAGTGTTTGAAGTGAGTAAACACTTCACTTTTATGTTGCATGAAGTAAACTTTGGTGTACCTGGAGTAGTCATCTGTAAATGTGACCATATAGTGGACCCCTCCAGCCGAAGCCACTTGCGAAAGACCAAGAACATCAGAATGGATGAGTTGCAAAACTTTTTCCGATCTATGGTCTGTTTCTTGTAGAAATGGCAATTTGTGGATCTTGCCAAGTGAACAGACATCACATGTTTTTATAGGATGAGATGTGAGAGAAACGCCATCAACTTTTCTCGAATTCACCATTTTTTTTAGACTATCATAATTCATGTGTCCTTATCTCTTATGCCACAACTCATTATCAGATTCGACACTGGAGTAGAAAACATCATTTTCCTTATATTCAGCCATCTCCATCTGATACATTTTGCTAGCATCTCTAGTTCCTGTTACTGCGACTTTCCCTTTCTTGCTAACAACTTGTATCCCTCCTTTCAGAACAACTTCAAAGCATTTGCTCTCCACTAATGATGTAGAAAAAATATTTTTCTTAAAATCTGGAACATACAAAATATTGTGAAAGGTTCTCTCTACCGACTTCCCCCCCACATCTACCAGTAATGATACATCACCCTAAGCTGAGGTTTGAACACTCATGCCGCAAGCATAGTAAATACTCTTTGGAGATGTTTGTTGCAGATTCGTAAAAGCTGTCTTATTCCAACACATGTCGGCGACGCTCCCATGTCCATGATCCATCCTGCATCCTTTGAACCCTCCGTGGCAGCCGCCATAATAAATATATCCGCCTCCTCTTGCTCATTGAAGCTGAGAGACTCATCTGTATCAGTTGCAAAAGCTGAAAAAAAGCATTTCCACGGGAAGGATTTCCAGAAAAACCTTTGTGAAACTGGCTCTGTTGCCAACCTGGCCTGTATAAACCAGTCTCATTAGCCTTCTTCAATTTAGGACAGTACCTGTATCCATGACCCTTCTCAGAACAATAGAAAGAAGTAGTAGTAGATGGCATATTCTGCCTCTGATTAAACTGATTCTGTTTCTAATTAAACTGATATCTTTTGTCAAAGTCTGTTGCAAATGCTTCAACCTTTCCTTCTCCCTCAAGGAGTTTACTATTTGTTTCTTCCTCCAATATAAGATTATACGCTAACTGAAATGACCAGCTAGCTTTATCATGACTCTTTAGTTGAACAAACACACCTTTCATGCTACTAGGGAGACCTCTAATAAGCAAAGCGGCCTGTTGAAACTCAGGAAATGACCCCCCAGCAGAAGAGTGAGCATCAATGAGCGCGCGAAAATTGTCACAATACTCAACCATAGTTCCCCTCGTGTATTTGTATCCCCAAAATTTTCCAGCCACCAAGAGCTCCTCCTGAACATTCGCTTTCTCAAAAGCGGATTTGAGGGATGTCGAAATCTCCCTCGCCTTCTTTATTTTCAGTCGAGACATGACCAAATTTCTGAAATACAAAGAATTAGATTGTTTCTTGCCATTGAATTCCTTTTCGCCCAAGTTGGATCTGTTTCATCAAGGGAGCCATCCAAGACCCCCAATAAGTCCGCAGTTTCAAACGGCGATTCAACCATCGCCGCCTAGTACGCATACTTTTGGCCATTGAAGATAGGAATTCTTGACGAAAGGCCCATAACTTGTTGTTCTACAACCACTGTTGCAGGCGGAGAACCAGCAGTAGTAGTGGAAGTAGACATGAAAAACAACAGAAACTATCAAAGTACCTACTCAACAGCCAACTTAGAACTGACACAAAATATGACTCAAAAAGCCAATATGCATCAAATTTGCCACAATGATACAAAATAGAGTAAACTGACAATTCCCAAAATTGCAGCCCAAATGACCTAGTAAACCATAAGATATGATGTTTGGAAGTTTCCCAAAAACTGCCCTTAGAAAATCATATTCCCAAAACTGGATACTACAAAATTGGCTAAGTCCTAAGTTATATACTCACAGTGTCTATCTACTGATCTACACTAATTTGGGTAACCATTACTACAGTTATTATCTTGACCAACGACAAAGCATCCTACCTGTACGTCAATGTACCTCAAAACTGTAATTATTATTTTCTAAAAACCTGATTAATGGAACACTATTTTTTATCACACTAAAATACAAACTAATGTTATTCAGATATTTACAGGCATTGAACCGTACACAAAACGTTCTAACCGTGCACAAAACGTTCCAAATACTTAGTCAGCGGTAGCCGCTAAAGTCTAGCCGAATGTGGTCGTGTAGTACGAAGCACCTGAGTGCTTCGTCACTTGTGGTCCCTTGTGAATCACGCCTCGTCACTTTGTGGTCCCACGTAAATCTCGCCTCGTCACTTGCAGTCCCACGTGAATCGTGTCCGTCGACGTCTCTCAAAGTCAATGATCATAATTCACTTCCGAAATATCCGGACGTTTCATAAAAATATTCCGCACCATATGATTCCAAAATATCTGTATGACTCCAAAAATAGCCGTACCATATATTTTCCGAGATATCCGGATCAGATTCCGTCCGTCTGATCTGGCGATTCCAATTGCCTGCTGCGTGACGCGTGTCGTCGTCACTGCGTAAAACCTGCAGAGGTACAATACACTCTATTGTACTTTGCCTACTGTAACACTAATAAAGGTAAGTCTTATATACCACTTTTTAGAAACTATTCTAAGTTTACTCTATTTACTAACTAAAGATTTCAAATCTCAATAGAGCCTGGCATCAAGCAACAGCAAGGGTGTCAAAAGTCAAAAGACCGACAACACGATGACAAAAGTCAAAAGACTGACAACAGGGTGACAAACTACAGAAACATAAGAAGTGTTTCTACTGTCACAAGAGGAGTCATCTAATATCTGTATGCAGGAAACATAAACAAGACATGGGACACCAGCATGGAGGAACAACAGACTTTACGAGTGTAAAGGAGTTGGTTGCATTAGGTGCATCAACATCAATTCCCCAAGGAGGAGATCTTCACGATTCAGATTGGATCATTGATGCAGGGACTTCGACTCACACGACATTCAGACGAGACTGGCTAACAAATTACAGAACAATCTTTTACACTAATATCCAAATGGCAGATAGAAACACCACCACAGTATTAGGGAAAACGGACGTCGAGATTGAGATAACCATCCATGGCAGAAAAGCAACCAGAACCATCACACACGTGCTTTATGTTCCTAACCTCAAAAGAAACCTCTACTTGCTTGCTCAAGCGCAGGACAGAGGCATAGTGTCAACATGGCACACAGGTGGGGTAATTGAACTCACCAAAGGAGGGGAGCTAATTGCAGTAGGGGAACGCAGAGGAGACTGTGTATCATCTCATCTCTTCTTTAAGGACGCATCAGCATACCGAACCGCAGACAGATGGGAGCAAGGTGAACACCAACTCTGAAGGCAAAAACAACAACATAAGTGTTAGCATAGGCAAGAACACAGATGTCAAAATTTGCATGATTATCGACACTAAGGGCACTATGACCAACTTCAGCAGTACGGTGATCACAGAAGCTAGGAAGGAACTAGATTCCCATAACGGCCAAGATGGCCAACAAACAGATGCAGAATGCAACGACGTCAAAGAGATTGTCACAGCAGCAGCAGAAATTGAGGAGAAAACAGAAATCTACCTGAAACAGTACAAGGAAAAAGATTTCGGGAAAATCAGACATTGCAAGAAATCAAACAGCAATGAGACAGGTCTTCTATCCAAGGAACTCGAAGAGGAGTCTTACCATGCAAGAGAAGCTAAACACTGGCTTAGCGTCACTCATTGCGACAAAGGAAAGACCAGCCAAGTCAAGGTTGGAAACAAAGGAATCATCGCGAGTGATGATAACGCCATTGTAAACCAAAGTCATGTCCTGAGTCATAGTTAAACAAGTGTTAATATTGTTGTTCTTTGGTCTAAAATAGACCGCAGAAGCGACCCAAACTATCATGCAAGAAGCTAAGCAAAAATAGGTCGACGAACAATCATATGAAATGCATCCTCCATATGCGTACACAGACGCAACAAACAACATTTAGGGTTTCATGGAATAATCAACATAAATAAACCCTATGACATTTTCTAAGGTTTGATGGAATAATCGACATAAACAAACCCTAGGACAAATGCATAAACAATGCATATCAAACATATATAAAACAACATAAATAAATAATAACAAAAGAGTGCAATCTCACATAAACATTAGATAAACAAAAGTATATCAATAAACATATTACTCAAATGCATGACCTAATCGGCAACCCTAAAAGTTTACATCTTCGGTCCCTACTTTTCATGCTAAGCATTGATGATTAATTTCTAACAAAGCTCATTCCTATATATGCACTTGTGAGCTGTCAATGAATCACTAACTGCCTAGATATCCAACATAACTCCCACTAAAAACATAATATCCTATTACGACAAAAATCCTAACTGGAAATTACGTAACTATCATTATCTCCTATTTAAATATGATAACCTACTATTAAGAATAAATTAATCGTAATTGTACACCTGAAAGTCAAGCAATCGTAAGCGTACACTTGTCTGCAAATACGATATTTTACACACACAAATTAAACTGTCGAAACCCTAATTGATCACGTAAATATAAACGTCATGATCAACACTAATTTATTATTGCAAATAAAACAAATAAATGTTGTTCCAAATATTTACAGATACACACAATCTTATGCTGAGTCATGGCGAATAAATCAGCAGGACTTCGTGAATCTCGTCAAAGCATCCGGGACGTCCAAAAATAAATCTCGTGTGATTGACGCGATTTCGCGTCACCACTACTTGAAAATAACGGCGGCCTTTTTCCGCCGTCCGTAACTCTTATTCGGAACCGTTGATGTCGCGAAGCGTGGTCACAAAAATCCAAACAAAATTCCACTTGACGAAACGACATCATGTCATCCAAATAAAACCGTACCGTAACCACGTCATTTGCAATAAATCCGGCGTGTCACAAATAAAGTACAATTATCCAAATATGACGCTCAAAACTGTCGGCGTACATATTCAGATATTTCAAACATTTCATAACGGATCGCTTCGCGATCCGCCATCCATTTTCTAGCGCATTCAGCACCACTCAATTTGTTCCTTACGGCATATTTATTTCACTCGTACACTTACTCCCCCGATCCACAAATCTCTTCAAACCTCCACAGTACATCAGGTAAATATTTACGCACGAAACGTCGCGTGCGCACCAAATTTCACGTACGCGCAAAACTAAATCTTCAAAACAACAAATATATGTAGAGACACCAAGGAACAAACAGAGGGAAGGGGAATTAAGGAAACCATAGAAGGTAATCAGAGCAAATCAAAATATGTTTGCCAAAGGGAAGGTCAAAATTCCAACCCTACAACTTGTGATAGCGAATTAACAATAGACGTTTAAAGCAAAGAAAAAGAAAATAGAATCAACAAAGACTCAGAGCCTTGCGAGAAAAATTGTTCACGCAGCATGAATATTAGTGGTCAATACATGGCTAGACTTGATGAAGTGGCAGGCAATCCTAGAAAAACAAATCTGCACAAAATGAAAGGCAGCAAAAATCAAGCAACAAATAAGCTGGAGAAAAGAAGGATAGAGAAGCTTGCTAAAGATCGAGACCCTATCCACGAATCATCATGCAACGGAAGAGATGGTGAGCAAACGCAAGCCGACAAAGACCTCACAGAAATAGAAGGGAAGTTCGGAAGCAGTGGGAGAACCAATGGCGGTACAGATGGGGGAATGGTGTGCTTACCGAAAAGCACAAAGGAGCAGGGAAAGGTCGAAATGAGCAGATCAACAGTGGCCAGCCCCAACTCAAAACATCCTCATGTCGCACAGGTACACCCAAGCAAGGTAGCGTACGAAACCTCCATATCATCGAAGGCATCGAATCTGGCTCAAGTCAAAGAAAGGATGGTAGTAAGTGATTCAATCATCAAACTTCCAAGCATAGAGGTGCGAGGTAGATGAATGATTTATGCCAAAACCATGATGGGACAGTCAAAAAACATAGCAGACAAACCTAGTTTTTCCAAGACCTGATTGAACCTTAACAACATCTAAAACAGTGAACAGGTGGAAGTCTTACCAGGGCAGCCGAAGGGTAACTCCAAGATGGAGAAGGTCCAAGGAGATCAAACAGAGGATTCAGGTAACTCCAAGAGGGAGAAGGTCCAAGGATGTCAAACAAGGAGTCATCGAATGACCGAGAGTCACGAATCAACAACAAGATCAAGGATTTGACCAAGGAGAATATGCATGAGAAGGAACCCATGGAAACAGTAAATTTCTAACACGTTCAGAAAAATGCAGAAAGAAAACAGGTTGGTAAACCTAGCTGAAAAGGAAAAAGGAAGCTCAGTGAATAGAGGGGAGGGGCAGATAGTAACTCACCATATCAACCCTGCGAGTAAAATGATAGTGGGAGAAACAAAGTCAGATCCTCCGGAATTAGTAGAACAGCAAGCCTCACCCAACCAGCCTGAAAAACAAGCCAAGAGTTAGTAAAGTTGACAAGAGGAAAAGGAGTCAACCTATATGCAACATTTCGAGATGCCTTGCTAGGAAATTGCAAAAAAGAAGCAAGAGAGCAGGTAGCCAAGGAGGAGGAAATCATCACTCACCTTGAAGGGAAAGATTTTTTCAAAGTCACATCTCCAAGCCACAGCTGCGACAAGAGAAGTGGTTCTGCCAACGGCGGTAGAAAGCAACTCGATAAGGACTACACAGCGAAAGACGTGGATAGAGAGTTAAAGAACCTAACCCTAATTCCTAATTCACCTCTCATGATTGCAGATGTCAGAAAATTGCCTACAGAAAAGGAGAAACCAGAAAAGCAGGTCTTAGAAAGGCTGGTGACAGTAGCAAAACTTGATTGCAGGAGGCTACAAGGAAGGGCTGAAATTTAGATTAGCAAAAGGGAGGAAGGAAGGCCGAAAGGCAACACGAAGTTAGAGGAGGAAGAAAAGACGAAGGAGCAGATAACACACGGGCGAAATACCAGAATTGGAAATGATAGATCTGCAAAAAAGTTCAACATAAACACATTTGTCCTTCAAGGTTCAGTGAAAAAACATGTACTGGACGAAAGTACATTCCTCGAAATACGGAGAAGGCGCGCAACTGAAAAGTACAATTACACAGCAACCGTCGATCAAGAGGTTTCGCATACGATTACTTTGCACATAATTACGACAATGTGAATTTTCAAATTGTAGAAAATCGCCACCGCAAATTTACGCCACGCGGCTCAATCTTAACGAAGACAAAACTGAGAGAGATCTTGAGCCAATGAAATCGACTCAAGAGGAATTCTCACTTACCCAAAAAGCGGAAATTGTGCGACCAACAATTTTGGCACCATGTACGGCCAACAGATTCGCCGGTACACACAGGCGAACAAGAACATTCCGATTGAGGGGACAGAATTCACACGCTTAACGACAAGCACATCGACGGCTAGAGATCTAACTTACTTTTGTGCAGGTGGTCCAGTCAAAGGACCGTTCAAAACATATGGGGCGAGAAGTCCGCCGCTGTCAAAGTTCGAAGAGTTTGACCCGAACGAGTACACGTCAAATCTCCATCAAATCAGACATTCTTACATGGCAGATTGTGAACGGAGGACTCTCATTGGTTCACCAGAAGGATAACTCGATGTACAGAATTTGTACGTGACAGCGCGATCCGAATTTTGCTCCACATTCGAAGGGACGCAGAAATTACAGACTCTTCAGGGGTGCGTCATACAGGTCATTGATATTGACGAGTTTACGACGACCATACCATCGACATACACATTTATTTTGTACGGCTTCAACATCGGTTCGAAGTCATCGACACCAGAATCAAACGGATGAACGATGTAACCCTAAAACCGAGTTGGAGTGTTGGTTTTGTACGATTTTGGGTGACATCAACCATCCCCGATTTAACCTTACCACAGTCACATCGTGGAGTACAAGAGTTCGTACGGAACATCGCCGGAAATTCCGAAGGAAGTTAGTTCGCATTTCATGTGAACGTTTGCATTTATTTGTTGTGTTGGCTGTGTAGCGTCAAACTTTGTACATGTGTTGTTATATGATTGGACCAAGTGTGTAGGCATGATTTATTAGATGCACATTAGAAGCATACAAATAGACATCATACCAAGAGAGACATTCTCAACCTTAATCAGTCCAATCATTCATAGAGTATTCGACCAAACAGACATTAAAGAGTAGAGTGTTTAAAGATCAAGCTTTATTAGGAGAGTCTTTTCAATTGTACTTCCTAAACTGTTATAATCAAAGCTACGGCTATCTGAAAACCTATCTTTCTGGTCTGGATTTGAATGTTATTCCCCACTTTGTCTTCTGGTGCTATCTTGCTTATTCATGTGTCTCATTTGAACCCTATCCGTGATATATGCGCTAAAGCATATAGGTTGGTGGCTGCGGGGCTTGCTCCGGTCTCTCGAATTCCCTACCAAAGTAACAGACATAACCCGGTCGGGCGTCGGTTACTCAGATTTTGAAAAAAAAAACGTTCGATTTCGGTTATGTAAAATTTTGACTTTTGCGACCTTTGCCAAAGGCCGCAAACGGTCAACTGAAACCGTGAACGACGTTAACCGACCCCCCGCGCTGGATCTGGAACGGATTCGGTTGCCAAATTTTGGGGCTCGGGCGGTTACGCTCGGTTGATTCACCAGGAAAAGAAAAACGGTCGGTTACGGTCGGTCAACCAAAAAACTAAAAAAAAGAAAATTTTGTACTGTCCCTATAATCCAACATTCTTGTACTTTGTACTCTTTGGCATTGTGGAAGTACGTGACATCATGATTAGCGTCGCAAATCTGACACGGTACTGTAGTAAGCTATTTATTTCGCAAATCAAAGGGAACGCGACAAAGCCTCGCAAATCTGACACGGTAGTACACTATTCATTTCGAAAGTCTTAGGGAACGCGACAAAGCTTCGCAAATTTGACACTGTAGCATTATATTCATTTCGCAAATCTTAGGCAACGCGACAAAGCGTCGCAAATCTGACACAGTAGTACACTATTCATTTCGCAAATCTTAGGGTTTGCGACAAAGCGTCGTAAAATCTGACATGGTAGTAACACTATTCATTTCACAAATCTTAGAGAACGCGACAAATCGTAATTATTGGCTTATTTCGTCGTACATTGATTAATTTTGTACCTTTTTCGGTTACGGGCGGGCACGGTTAGTCGCGAAAAATCAACATTCGGTTAATTTTTGTTTTCGTAAACGACGGTCGGTTATCGGTTAACAATTTTGGAGCGTGACAAAACTCGGTCGGGCGTTGGTAACTCAGATTTTGAAAGAAAAAAAGCGGTCGGTTTCGGGTATGAAATTTTTTGACTTTTGCGACCTCTGACCTATGTTGTAATATTTTCTCCTCATGTCCGATTTTCAAATTTCAGATATTCGATTGGAGATCGGAATGTGAGAATCTTGCCTGTCAATCGCAACCGTGAAATTAACAATCCGACATGTGTGCACGAAGAGAAATGATTCAAGTACAACCAAAAATCTAGTGTTGTGTATCGGTAAGGATTTGCCGATAACCGATATGGGCCTTTTTTCGGGTACCCGATAATCGATATATTGGTACGATATATCGACATCGGTCTTATCGCCGATAAGTAGCCGATAATATCGGGTACTTATCGGCGATAATGCCGATACCGATAATTATCGGTGATATCTGTACGGACCGTACAGATAAATGTACGGTTTGTACACTCAACTGTACGTCATATTCTCCGGACGTGTACAAGCATAGAAAGTACTGTAGCCGCCATGAAATCTGTACGATTTTGATACGGATCCAGTAAAAACAATGCACCTTTCACATCCGACGCCATGGCTTTGTCCCTTAATTCCTTGAGATCCACTAGGGACTTGCCACGTGTCAATCTGTCGGCTTTTTTGGCAAAAGCTGCCAAAAGAGCCATTCCGGGATGCCGGCGCTCACGCTGGCCCGTTCGTTCGTGTTTTCTCATTCCAAGTCGTCCGTTCGATTCCGGCGGCGCGCAGAATGTTATTTTGCGTCCGTTATACTTTTGTGTCCGTTGTACTTTTGTGTCCGCCGTCCTTTTCCAGTTCCATGTTCACCAGTTTTTCAGTAAATTTCCGTACGTCGCCGTAAAATTTTTGTTCAGTTAACCAGCAAACGTTTATGCGCCGCGTTTACGGTAATAAATTGCAGTTAAACTGTAACGGAACAGATTTTTATACGTGGCATGCCAAAATCAATAAAATAATACAGTATGCTATGAAGTACTATTGTACGCATACTATATATTTTTTAGGTTATCGCCGATATGGAATTTGTTGGTCCCAGACCGATATATCGGAAGCTCTGACCGTTCGATAACCGATAACTATCGGTATCGGTGTTATCGCGATAAGTTTTTTACCGATACACAACACTACAAAAATCACACGAATAGTGACAAAAGGTGTACGGTATTGTAATTTCTCGCACATTTTGAAGTTTATTGAACTCTTGCTTCGTTTAGCATTCCGTAGGACTTGAAGCTCCCAGATTTGAAGAAATACGCCTCAAATCCTTATCATTTTTTGCGTTTCTTGTCGAAGTTTACTTCTCTATTTCAATTTTTCTTTTCCAATTTGTCTGCAATGGACTGTCTGTTCGGTCTGGTGGGAGATGGTTTCGCTTTGGTGGCCGCTGACACGTCAGCAGTACAGTCAATTGTCGTCCAAAAAACGGACGAAGACAAAATAATGATTCTGGACAGTCACAAACTGATGGGACAGTCAGGCACAACAGGAGACAGGTCAGTGATGCAGAGCAATAATCTGGAATAGGACTTAGTTTATGACTTTCTTTGTGACTTCGCCTTTCTTCGTTTTAGGGTTTGATGCGTATTTGCAGAGTAGTACTGGCAAGAGATGTATGATGCTGATTTTAGTGTATTTTCTGATTATTTTTGTGATTGGTTTTCTAGTTTCAGGAATTTTGTAAAGTAAAATGTGTGAGCCTTTTTAACTTGTTTTCAACCCTATCTTTTGAAGCATATTAGGTCAAAAGACAATAGGTTGTTGTTGCAATTATTTGACATAAAAAACAGACAACTGTTTTTTTTAGGTTTTGGCAGGTACTTGATAACCTTTTAATAACCGTTTAGTAATTTGAATAATGGCCTTCGACAAAAGGATCAGTTGTGGCTAACTAATTTACTGGTTATGTTGTGGGAGGCAAATAACAACCAGCCTTCTTATTTGTGTTGGGAGGATGAAAACATGGTTTGAGTGGCATTAAAACTGTTTTTTTTTAACTGAAGAATATCCATGTTAAACTATGAAATTTACATTTCCAAGAGCATCTCTAATGCCTACATCACTCTTTGTAATATGTTCCAATATTGGTACGATTTGCTATCATTACACAAAAGAATAGGCATAAAAGTGGACATAAAAATCTGGAGTGGTATAGTATGGTTTAAGTTGTGGTCTTAATGGGCCTTTCCCTGGCTGAGTTCCATACAATTTCGTTCATTAGGGTGTAGTTTTCCGCGATGAGTTCACGTGTTGCGATATATTATTTAACTTTTTCATTGCAGGAATGCGTGTCTTGTTAGGATAATGTTCAATAAACATTATTTCCCGTAGGCTAAATGTTATACATATGGGTATAATATTGACAGGTAAAAAGAATTAGTCATTTTAATTTCACATTAATGATGTAATCCTCGATTATTTCGTTCATTAACTCCTTGGAAGCGTCAATTTTGTGAAATGCATACCAAGAGTCTATCGCCCATTTATTCCAACTTGTGAGCCCCTGTTTGGATCCAATAAAGTCAAAGCTTATTTTTTTGACTTTTTTAGTATTTAGACATCGATCTTGCTGGAGGATTGGTGGGGAAGATGGCTGTTCTGGTTTGAACAGTTTCTGTCAAGATCATTTTTGAATCTTGTTGATCTTGTAACTATTATCTTACACTGCAGATCCTGAACTTATTATTTTGATTGTTGCTTTGTTTTCAGAGTCCAATTTTCCGAATTCGTCCAGAAGAACATGCATCTATATCAATATCGCAATGGTATTCCCCTCTCTACAGCAGCAGCAGCTAATTATACACGTGGTGAACTTGCTAAAGCCCTTCGTTCTTCGGTAAGCATCTACTAAAAGAGTTTTCCAAAAATGAAGGCTCAAAAGCTAATGGCTGGAAATCGGTTGTGGTTAAAGGTCAATTAGTTCCCGAATTTGAAAGAAAGGCTTTTACTCTGAACAAAATGGGGATTCTGACCCTGTGAAAACTTTGTATCTTGCAGATTGCAACCTCTCAATAGCCATGGGTCGATGATTATGTTTTTAGGATGGATGTTAATTGTGTAGAAGTTATTGGGTGCACAACAAGTTTGCTTATATGTTTGGAATTGGTGTGGTCATCGTATGTGACAAACTGAATGGTAAAAGTTTGGAGGACCATTAGATGGTTCAATAATGTGGGAATAGCATGTGGCTTTTGTGGACAAACTAAAGGTATCGGTTCATAAGTATGTTTAGGGTAAAACAGGGGCCCGTGCATTTTTTCTGTTTTCTGACTGAGAACATGAATTCAGTCAGGTTTTGCAGGAGGACGGTTATTTAGGTTGCTTCCCGTTGTTACGTCGTCTATCTTTTGTTATCGTTGTCGTCGTCGTTGTTGTTTTTTTTTTTTTGGAAGTTTGGTTCGTTCTTAAGGAGTTGTTTTTTGCTGTGGGGAATTGCTGGATGGAAAAGGGAGCATACCAAGCCAATTTTTTGATCGCTGGATATGACGAAGGGGAAGGCCCATCTCTTTATTACTTGGATTATATCTCTACCCTTCATAAGTTAGACAAAGCTGCAATGGGTTACGGTAAGTCCAAATTACAGTGTACATCACAAAGTTACGGTTCGCTGTCAAGTTTGTCAGTTTGAGGTGGTTAAATGAGCAAATCTATGGTAAAAGTTTTTGAAAGTTGTCACAATTTTGCTCGTTACTTTGTTTCTGGACTTAGAATACCGTGAAGGCCACCCCTATGAACTTAAAAGAAATAGGGTATAATCAACTTGAACTTTTTTAATATTGTGTGGTGACAAAAGTCCAAGAAATCTTAAAATACACGTCAATTTACTGGACAACGACAAGATGCTTTCCGCCAATAGAAAGCGTCAGAATTGTACCTCTTGTAAATAATATTACGAGAAGTCCAAACCTCTTAAAAATTCGTTCAAAAGTTCAATAATCAGAACGTAAAATAATAATGTTTGAACCGGTTTCGAGTTGAACAGAGTGGCTGTAACTGTATATAAACATGATCTTACTTATGCTTACTTTTCCTTATTTGCTTAGCTTGTCTACTGTACTGAATGTGCTGTTTATGTGCCAAATATAATCTGTATTTTATACATACGAGTTTATGTGCTCCAGGAGGATATTTCATGCTCTCTCTCATGGACAAATATTACTCGAAAAGTATGTCGCTCGATGAAGCGCTGGAGCTTGTGGACAAATGCATAGAGGAAGTGCGAAGGCGGTTGGTTGTGTCTCCTCCCAACTTTCTGATCAAAATTGTGGATAAAAACGGGGCTCGGGAGCTCGCTTGGAGGCGAACAGTTGACATACCACCGACTCCGGTGGAGGAGGGACCTGTCCCCATAGACATGCAGGCATAGGTTAAGGTTGGAGCGTATTCAAATGTTAATTCATTGTCCCTCTTGTCCCTCGTGTCTTCCCTCTTGTTTGTCCTCTTGTCGTGATCCTCTTTTTTTCTTTTTTCTTTGCCGGATTTGCTGTAGTTCTTTTTAAAGCATGAATTCTTTGAAGCACGAAAGGATGAACTGATGGAGACAGATGTACAGGCTCGTTTCTGATGAACATTTATCCTTGGTTCGGTTGTAAAGTGTCCTGTTTTTTTGCAATTTTATAAGAAGGTCTCAACTACCTTGTAGTAGATTTTGTCGTTGTTTTATGAATATACGGAATCTAGGCGTGTGAAGATTGTTTTGGTGCGATTTTTTTTTTACTTTTCTTTTCCATTTTTAAATTTCGTAACGGTAGGCTCTTTGGGATTTGATGGCGAGTTTCTAACCATAGTTCAAATGTGCAAAAATTATTGGAAACCCTATATGGGGTATTCTGTACAATACTCGTTTATATGGTTTCTTCGAGTATAATATGCGTTTATATTACAGGGAAACCATGTGTAGCATTTCCTAATTATTTTACACATTTGAACTATGTTTCTAGTCTGGTATTGGTATCACTGTGTGAATAATCTTGTTTTGTTTACAATTCGGTTGAAAGTTAGGCTGCCTTGGTTTTGTGTAGAGTTGCAGTGTAAACATGGGGATCTTTTGTCTTTCCTTCTTTTTCCTTTTGTCTCATTGTTTGTTGCAAACGGTTTTGCTTTTCTGATTGGCCGTAAGGTTTTGGAGGTTTTGGCACCGGAGATACATGCTAGATAGCTTGTCAAGAAAGCCTTACGTTAGATAGACTTGCCCACCTAACAGATGAGTTTTCAGGTGAGACGCAGCTTACACTTGACAAATGTTATATTGATTATATTGTTTTCTGCGCCATTTTTATGTATTCATGTTGCTTTTTTTTGTTTTTTTTGGCCTTGCTTGTAGTTTTTTAGTTTCGGCCATGCCACCCCTTTTGTACCAGACTCAGATGGTTTACCATTGTGCTTTTTAATTTATCCTGCATATAACCTTTTGTACCTTTGGACTCAAGATTGTTTACCATCATGCTTTTTAATTCAATTTGTACATGATCTTATTAATTACTCATGGATACGGCATTGAGGAGAGGTGTTTAGAGTCTAGGTGTTTACTTCATCAAACTCTTTGTCCAACTCGAAGCCAATTCAATAATCATTTTTTTGCATTGCGAATAGTCACCTTTTCGCAACAAAATTTGAAGGGAACCTGTGTAACATTATTTACAAAAAGTTAAAAGCAAACTATACTCGAGTTTCTCTACCAGCAGACAATGTGACTAACATTGCACATCATCTCGACATGTGGATTATAATTGAGCTCGTCGCCAAAACATTAAATGAGGTCTACTTGATTATACCCTATTTATCAGAAGTTTATTAGCATGTTTGTTATGGTTACATAATGATGACAAAGACAAATGATAACAATGATTTCGAGAATCACGTAGTTTTTACAAGAAAGATGTTTGAATGACAATCACACAACAATTAGGAAACTATGTTAAAGATGAGAAAAGTGGTAAAGATCCATGCTATGGAAACTATTTGCTTTGGTAAACTGGTAAGTGATGCTGATCACAGGAGAGGGGAGGGAGAGGTGAGGGAGAGGAAGAGGGAGAGGAAAGAGAGAGAGGAAGAGGGTGAGGGGGGGAGGGGGGGAAGAGAGAGGGGGGAAGGAAAGGGAGAGGAAGGGAGGGAAAGGAGAGGTAGGAGAGGGAGGAGAGGGAGGGTGGGAGGGAGGAAGGGAGAGAATTCGTGAGTTGGGTGACATGCGATATTGACTCGGTCCACCTGGCAGATGGTACGAGCTGCTTCTAAAGATAAGACAAAAGAGTGGGAGGGAGAGAGAGGGAGGGAGGGATAGGGAGGGAGGGATAGGGAGGGAGAGAGAGGGAGGGAGAGAGAGGTAAATGGAGCGATAGAGGGAGGGAGTTAAGGAAGGACAGGGGGGTAGGGGAGGGATGAGGAGAGGAGGGGGAAAGGAGTGGAGGGAAGGAGGAGAGAAGGGAGGGAAGAAGGGAGGATGGTAGGGATGAGGAGAGGAGGGGAAAGGGAGTGGAGGGAAGGAGAGAAGGGAGGGAAGAAGGGAGGAAGGTAGTGATGTGGAGAGGGATGGAGGGTGGGAGGGAGGGAGGGAGGGAGGTGGAGAGGTAGTGGGAGGGAGGGGGGAGGTGAGAGGAGGGAGGAATGGAGGGAGTGATAAAGAGAGGGGAAAAGGGAAGGATAAGTAGGGAGAGATGAAAAGGAGGGATGGAGGGAGAGGGGCGGGAAAGAAGGAAGAGCGAGGAAAGGAGGAAGGGCGCGAGGAATGGAGGGAGGGGAAGAGAAAGGGAGGGTAGAAGCGTGTGAGGGAGGGATGGATGACCCTCACATGATCACCCTCTCCTCCTTGAACCTTGCCTTAATCATGAGGGTGGTGATGCTGACGCCGTCGCGTTCTTCGTCGATGTTGCGGTTGGTGTTTTCAAGGCAGTATGTGTTGTGCCAATCCTTGGTCTCCTCACCAAGCCAAGGCACCATTTGGCACCCAAGGCTCCATTTGGCACCCAAGGCTCCATTCCCTCCAAGGTTAGATTGTTGGATGTGGTTGATCACCGTGTGGCACTCTCGGCCCTTTCAAGGGCGGCCT
Organism: Zygnema cylindricum; assembly: GCA_037447655.1. NCBI lineage: Eukaryota > Viridiplantae > Streptophyta > Zygnematophyceae > Zygnematales > Zygnemataceae > Zygnema > Zygnema cylindricum. Next base: position 88,937 of record JBBHKE010000463.1, on the reverse strand, counting down.
AATACTAGAGTCCTAATGACGATGACTAATGATGACAATGACTTCGAGAATCACACACTTTTATGAGAGGGATGTTTGAATGATAATTACACAACATTTAGAAAACTAGATTGACGATATGATCTTAGCATTGAAAAATAACATTAGAAAAGTAAATTACTGATGGTGGAGAAAAGTGGTAAAGAACGGCTGAATGGAAATTATATGCTTTGGTGAACTGGTATGTAAGTGATGTAGATCGCTGAACGAGAGGGAGAGGGAGAGGGTGAGGGAGAAACTAGAGGGAGGGTGGGAAGAGAGAGGCGACCCTGTATTAAAGCCCATGGTGGGAGTATTTGACGACGGTGGTGGCCGACTACTCATCCATGTATCCTACTCCGAGTGCCCTCACACCCTCACCCTTTGCCTATTAAAAGTGTATTGCAGCGCTGTTCAAATGCACATGCAACCAAGTAGACAAAGCAAGCTGCACATGTTACACAAAGGTGAACATTTCCCATGTCGCAACTCACATGTGACACAGTCATAATTGAAAAGAAAAAGAAAAAGTACATCTAATGAGGAAAAACCAACTAAATTATAATAATTGGACACAAGTGAAGTGTAATTTTTGTATTTCACTGTAATTTCTCGTAGGGGCTCACCATAGCTTGGTTGTGTGACCCCTTAACTATGATGTGACCCCTTTGAAACTCTGTGGCCTCCATTGGCCCACAAAGTATGCAGCCTATGTACGTTTCGTATGTCACTGCGTACATGTCTATATAAATAGCACACCCCATAATCATAATGTTTCATAAAGACCTAAGGGATAAGGCGCACGTCTACGCTGTACGACTGACATTCTGTAGGACATAGGATCAAATCCTATACTGGTCAAATCATTTTGTTAAGTAGTCCTTTCCCTCTTTCTCCTTAGTCTACACTTTGTTTGCTAAAGAGGCAGCCATGGTGGCTCTCCGACTAACTCTCTCTCTCCTATTTAGAGTCTAGGAAATAAACTAGTGCCCTGAGAATTACTTTTTTCAACACACCCCTTAATTCTTAGTCACTTTTAAGTTTCAATCCATACTTTTCTGTACAAAAAAAAGAATTTGGAGAAAGCACATATTTCGTCATCATATTCGCCACCATTTCCCCATAGCTGGCGTCACTCTAAGTGGTGATGTCAGTAGATCCCCCTCCCGCCCAAATGCAACCATTGATCTCTAATTCCTACCAGTATCTAAACTCTTTGTGCTCCAGTCTCTTCTAGGATCATCTAGACTCCTGATTAGAACTCTCATACTACGCATGTCTGGATGGGTATAATTCATTAAGTAAATTAAACTCCCTAGGATCTGTCTATAAGGAATGTGTTTTTATGAACTCTTTTGCTTTTTCATCCATCTGATCTAGGATTACCATTCCTCCCTCTAAGCTCCCCTCAGACGCCTTCTTTAAGTCCATTGGAGTAGAGCAACTGTTTGCTTTCTCCATTTGAAACTTCTTTAAAAGCATGTTTCCTATTTCTTCTTTCTGAGTCAGTTTAATCATTCTCTTTTCTTTATCTCTTTCCATCTGAATTCCTAAAATTTATCTAGCTACTCCGAATCCTTTATATCAAACTGACTCCTCAAGTCCTTCTTCAACTTATTGATCTTTTAAATTGACTTACTCAAATCTATCGAACATCAATATAGATAGCAACAAAAATTACACCATTCTCATCTTCCAACAAATAGATAGAATGGTCCAAACTAATTCGAATGTATCTTAGGTTAGTCAAGAACTCATCCAACTTGACGTTCCATTGTTGTGGCGCCTGCTTAAGTCCATACAAAGACTTGATCAATTTGCACACCTTACTCTTTTGTCCATTCTCCACAAAACCATCTGGTTGCTTTATGAATACTTCTTCTTGTTGAACCTCCATGTTTTTCGCTGCTACCAGACTACGGAGAGTTGTCATCTATCTACTACTTTTATAACTATTAATAACCTTTTTATTAGTTTGAGGCTCATTCGGGTGTGACAACTTTGTCAATTTGTTATTTCTCTGTTTTTATTGGAGTGTTTTACTACTCATTTTTCCTCTCTCAAGTTCAGTTGCTGGTATTGATGGCATCCTCAGATTCTTCGTTGGATGCTCCTCGGCTCCCCTATCCATGGAGACCGGTTCCGTAGCTTCTTCTCCCCTCTTGTCCGACATGGGAGGAATCTCTTCTTCCACTTCAGATTTTCCTTCTGTTGTACCTCCATTGGCTTGATGAGTTGTCTCCCCCGGTACATCTTTTGTTTCAAAGTCATGGTTAGTTTCAAATATGATTTTGACAATTTTGTTGTGTTTGATGGGATCTACGAATTTTTCCGTCATCTATGACCACTAGATTCTTTACCAAGATTATATCTTTCTTGTCAAGATCATAGACTCTATATCCCTTTACCTCCTCATCATATCCCATTAAGTATCCAGGTTTTCCCTTTGCATCCACTCTATTTGCACAAGGATACAAAACCTCTTTATTTTTATTGCTTAAGGCAATCCGAAACATGCCTTGTTTTCCCTATTTAGCTATGAAATGAACCTCATTTTCAAAGCTAACTGTGAACACACCTTTTATAGTTTTTGTCTCAAATTCCTTGTCATCTAACACCGATGTAGATAGCAGATTTTTGATTAGCTGAAAAATATACAAAACATCTGACAAAGTCAATATCTATACCTATCTATACCTTTCTATCTAGTGGGAATTCACTAAAGTGTCAGACTTTGTCCTAATGTAATTAATGGACCAAAAGTCAGTTGCTCCTAAACTGAATTCCCACTGACAACTAACAGCATAATCTAGATGCAAATCCGGGAAGTTATGTGGCAATCCACAATGTACCCCCAACGAGGGCTGGTGGAAAATGGTTACATGTAACGGAATAGCAATCTTTGAGACGGAATAACTTGGTCGTCCGACCTCTGTTAGGCGCGAAATAAAGTGCGTTCCGTTCAGTTTGGAAAATAAAAGAATCTTGTTTAGCTGGGTGCACTCTTTTCTCCGTACTTTGATGACCGTACAGTTGGAAAAGCGCTCGGAAATCCTTGGTGATATAAAGGTGTGCCGGAAACGCATACGAGCTTGACAAGAGTCCTAAAATTGTGTTATTTGCCTGATGAAAATATGGTTGCAGATATGCTAACTAAAGCTCTACCTGCAACTTAAGTAAACGTTATTGGTTTGAGTGAATAATTGAATGTAAAGCTTTAGGGGAGTGTTGGTTTTAAAGCATTGTCGTCAGTAGATAGGGGTGTGAGGGGGGGATTATAACTAGGAATATATGTCTGGTTGGATGTAATACATACCTTAAATAGTGTGACATTGAAGTAGTAACTGTGGATTATATCGTACGGTCACATAAACACGCGTCAGCATTACAGACAACGCAAAAGTGCGGAATGGCTCTTAACACATGTCACATATCGCACAAGTGAATTTGACGAATCAGAGGACGTAAAGTGAATAGAACATCTAGGAAAACAATTGTAAAGGACAAATACCAGACGTTGATTTTAACCAAACTAATGGCAAAGATTTAAGTGGGGACCACAGGTGACGAGGTGATTTGTAAGCACTCCAGATATTCGTACAAATTAACCACATCCGGTCGGACTTATTTGGTTGTTGTTAACTAAACAGCAACATTATGTGAAAGGGGCCAAATTGTGAATACGTAAACAAACATATTTTTGTAGTGTCGTACATTAAAAAATAGTGTTTCACTATTTAGCTTTAGGCTAGTTGCAAATAGGTTTTTGGAAGTATGAGTACCACTTTTTCAGGTGCAGACACTTGATTGGTCAATGAGCAATTGATACTCACTCAGTGTATGAAGTTTAGTACATAGAAATATTTTATATCCAAATTTGGGATTAATGAAACTCCAAAGGGCAAAGTTTGGGAAACTTGCAAAGTTCATATCTTATGGTTAACAAGTTCAATTCTGCTGCAATTTTGGGAATTGACAGTGTGTAATGGTGATCTGAGTGTATGCTAAATTTGGTATAATTTGAACTTATGTGTCAGATTCTATAGTGAGTGGAAAACGGGTATTTGATCGGATTCTTGTTAAGCTTCTGTTTGAGTCATGTCTACTTCTACTACTATTGCTGCAGCTCCACCTACACCGGTGGTCATAGAATTTCAACTTTTACCTTCTCGTCCACTTGGGTAAACTCGAGAGCAGTTCAATAATTATGTGTTTGTCCTTTAAACTTTGAATTAATTCTGGGTGACGTCTAGTGTATTCAAACAGTAGTTCCATTTTGTTTTAAATTTGAACAACATTAAAGGTGACTAAGGTTCATACTTTTAGGTCTTGCGCTCTTAACTTGCCATTGACATCAAATTTGTTGGTATTTGAAAAATTACGTAGACATTTTTCAACTTTTTGAACAATGGTGGTGGACAATGGTGCAAGAATGGAATACCGTTTTGAAAACCTAGTTTTGCTCTACATAGGATTTCCTGTCAAAAAGTACATACATTGCCATAAATGTATAAAAAGTACATACACTGCCATAAATGGTATACAGAGTATGATTTGATTGCGATTAAAATTGATTACCTTTTTACTCTTTAATCTTCAATGATGGATCTCACAATTGATTATCACATGGAAATGGTAAGCGCGTGTGTCACTTTAGTTGGGTCAGGCGCTGACATAAGCTTGTACTAAATTGTGCAATCGATGTCCACAATATTTCTAATTTGGTAACATTGTGTTATGATTTAACGGTCTGTCCGTTGACTATCTTTAACATGTGAATAGATGTGCTTGATCGGTTTAATTTTGGACGTGCTTGTCAACATTGCCTTTCATATGCAAATAGCAAACGACAAAGTTGTCATAATTCTACGCTTCTTAAAGTATAAGGATTGTTAGAATTTTGTGCCATTTCCTCCTAAAGACCAGTAGTCAAATAAAGTCAAAATATTGTAACGTGAGAGAGAAGTCAAATAAGTCCTATACGGTTCGGTACAGTTGAATAGACGTCAAGTTACATTTGCGTAGACGTTAAAAGTTGACGAAGTGTAGCCGTTTACACCTAGTGTACGTCAAGTTTAAATACCGAATATTTTGAGTGTACGACACGTAGCAAATTGTGACCGTTGATTCAACTACGTAGTTCTCAAGTTAAGATTTTACTTCTTTACGCGAAAGACAAGTAGCGTAGTACCTACATCATCTAGACATATAAAATGTACTCATGCTTACATTGAAAATTAATCATCAATCTACTAAATGTTTCTCTCCAAATTTTCCCTACTGCTATTTTGGCATTGAGTGCTTATTTTGTCGTGTAATCAATCAATTTTCTTTCTTGTTCAATAGTTAAGCGTGTCTTCTCACATAGAGAGTTTTTTTCTTTAACTTCTTATCTTGTAATTGATCGATCCTATGGCTTTTTTTTCAAAATCTCAACATGGTTTCATTGCTTTAGGTAAAATTACAGACATCCAGAAATTTAATGGTAGTGATTATTTACTGTGGAAAGCTAAGATCACCCGAATTCTAAAATTTAAGAATTATGGGGGTATTGTAGCAGGCAATGAAAATAAACCTACTGAAGTTTTAGCGGCAGCAAGATATGGTAGATGGGAAGAAGAGGTAGCGACATTAAGTTTTTTAGGGGTCCAAGACAGTCAAGTTCTACATATAGTGGAATTGGATAAACCTAAGGCTATATGGGATAAATTAAAGACATTACATGGGCGTACTAATCCGTCCAATATTATGCAATTAAAGAACAAATTGCTGGACTTTTGTATGGAGAGTGGAGATACTATGGAAACTCATATAAATAGACTGAAAGAGCTTAAGTTATACCTAGCCACAGTCTGCAGAAAACTGAATGATGATGACTTGATCCTCACACTGTTTAGGTCATTGCCATCACAATATGCTATGATGATCACGGCTTTGAAAAGTTAGCCTTCTAAAGACTTTGATGCAGTATGTCATCATTTCATTCAAGAAGAAGTCGAATTAGAAGGAAGGAGGAAAAAGAGTCTGATGGAGCTCTTTATGCCAAAGGTAAACAGTCACTAAAGCACACTGAGTTAGTAACTGCTTGTGCTATATGTGGAAAAACCGATCATCAGACTTTTGACTATAGATTCAAAAAGAAGATTCAAAAAGAAAGAGACTGAAAAATTCAAAAAAAATATTCTTTGTTACAGTTGTGGAAAACCAAGTCACAAGTCTTCATTTTGTCGTAGCAAAGACAAAAACAAACCATTCAAGGTGAGACTGAACTTTTCTTCACACAATCAAATGCTCAGAAAAGTAAATGGATTGTAGATTTTGGAGCGTCTCATCATATGTGTAAAGACAAGTCCATCTTTTCTTCTCCCACAACATTACAAAATCCTCGACGAACTGTACTGGCAGATGATAAGATTCTAAAGACCAGTTTTGTAGGTGAGGTTAAGTTAGAGCTACATTGTGATACTGGAAGTCATAAAGGGCATCTAAAAGATGTTTTACACTAACCAGGTTTAAAACATAACCTTTTTAGTGTTATGCATGCTATAAGGAGTTGAATAAAAGTCAAATTTGAGAAAAAGAAAAATGAGTGTTGTAAAATCAGAAGTGAGGGAAAGCTAATCGCTCTTGGATATCCAAAGGGGGGTATTTTTGCTCTACGTTTGGATGATAAAGATGCACAGATGAATTTCAGTAAAGAAGCACAGACTTTGGAGCTATGGCATCATTGATTTGGTCATCTAGGAAAGCACAATCTCAAACGACTCATCGAAAAAAAGAAGATGCTTCGAGGACTTGAGGACGTCAACGCCAATGACAACCTTAAGGCGTGTGAACGATGTGCTCAAGGTAAGCAAAGAAGGCTTCTTTTCATAAAGATAATGAACCCAAACATAGAAGGAAGGCGGAGCTTATTCATTTTGACTTAAGCCGTCCTCACACCTTAAGTCATGGAGTTTTTAGATTTTTCATCACGTTTCAGGACGAGTGCACTAGAAAAGTATGGGTGTATTACATAAAATTCAAAAGTGAAGCCCTTGAGAAATTTAGAGAGTTTAAAACGATGGTAGAAAACCAGGCAGGAGAGCGGATCCAAATTTTAAGGTCAAATAATGGGGGGGAATATACCTCCAATGCTTTTAAAGAAAATTGCTAAACTTGGGGGATACAACAAGAATTTGCAGTAGCTTATAGTCCGCAATAAAACGGAGTAATAGAAAGACTTAATCGAACTTTGGCTGAAATTGCACGTTGTTTAATACATATGCAAAACTCAATCAAACCCAATGGGTTGAAGCTATCTTTACTGCAGTTTATCTGAAAAATCGTTCTCAAAGTACTTCTCTAAAAGATATTACACTTGAAGAAGCTTGGTCAGGCTTTAACCCAAATGTTAAACATTTTAAAAAAATTGTAAGCATAAAACATCATAACACATAAAAGAAAGAAATTTGACGAAAAAAATTGGAAGGAAAAAACATCCCAACATATAAAAGAAAGAAATTTGAAGAGAAAAGTTGGACTAGTGTCTTTGTAGGTTATAACATAAATAGAACGGCTTGCACAATTTATGACCCAGTTACAGAGAAAGTTCATGTTAGTCGAGATGTGACTGTAGATGAAGGAAAGGGATGAATTTCAGATGTGAGGGGTAGTTTTGACCCTGGGTATGAAGACCAAGAGACTGTCGTTGTTGCCTTTAACAATGAGGAAGATTTGGAAAGTGGGTTTCCACAAACACCAGGTACTCCACGTAGAGAACTTGTAGTGGAGCCGTCGTCATCCATGCTAATTTTTATTTCAATTCAAACTTCTGTCATCCCCGGTAGAACATCAACCTTTCGTTCCCGGTGGAACATCAACCTTTCAATCTTTACCAGTGGAGAAGTTACCGACATAGCCTTCACAAATTACAACCTCTCAGAATCTGATTCAACAATCAAGATTGGAGGTTACTCCTCAAAGAGTTTCTAATTGGATACGAGCTAAAATAAAACGACTCATTGAAGAAATGAGAGATGTGGGTTTAGCTTATTGTTTAATGGGGGCAATAGGGGAAACGGCAAACCTTAGCTTTGGAGAGTTCTAATTCTCAAAAATGGAAAATGGCAATAGAATTAGAATATTACTCACTGATAAAAAACAAAACTTAGACCTTACTAGAACGCCCAAAAGAGAAAAATATTGTGGGGTGTAAATGGGTCTTTAAGATTAAGAGGAAGTAACATGGGTCAGTGGAAAGATATAAAGCGAGGTTGGTAGCTAAAGGGTATTTTCAGGAAGAGGGGGTTGATTACACTAAGATATTCTCACCAGTAGTGAAATTTAATAGTCTCAAAAGTGTAATAGCCTTAGGGGCAGCAAGGGGTATGCACAACTAGATATCAAAAGTGTATTTTTTAATGGGGATTTGGATGAAGAAGTCTACATGGAACAACCAGAGGGCATGATAGAACCAAGAAAAGAACACATGGTGTGTAAACTACACAAATCCATTTACGGTCTAAAACAAAGTCCTAGGTGTAGGAACATCAAACTTGACAACGACATCAGAAAAGAGGGTTTTGAGAGATGTCACACAGATAGAGTTGTTTACACTATTGGGGAAGACAAATACTTAGTGATTGTCTCAGTTTATGTCGTTGATATGACTGTGTTTGGTTATCTGCCATCCGAGATTGAAAAGGTCAAACGGTTCATGAACAGCAAATTTGAGACGACTGACCTTGGAGAGTTAAGTTACCTACTTGGCATAAAAATCAAAACCGATGTTTATACAGTCTACATGAATCAACAGAAATATGCAACAGAAGTATTAAAATGCTTTAGTATCGAATACTGAGGGAGAGGGTGAGAGAAGGGGAGGGAGAGGGTAAGGGAAAGGGAGAGAGAGGGAAAAAGAGGAGTGGGATAGAGAGAGGTAAGGAGAAAGAGAGCACACTTCTTTTCTCTCTCCCTCTTCTTCTTCATTATATCTCTCCATACCGTCTCCTTTCAACTTTTTTAAAGTTTTAAGGGCGTGAAATCAATAATAGCCCGATTGAAAGAGAGAATTGTGCTCATGTAGAAATTAATGGTTTTTTTTAGTATTTCTAGGTCTAAAATGAAATGCAGAAAAGAAGTCGAGGCGGTCTGCCTCTAACTTCTCACTCTAACTCCCACACTTGTTGCAGTCACTGAGAAGTTGGAGAGGAAGCTACAGCCATGGCTACCTATGCTATCCATAGATTTACGGGAAATAGATTAGTTGATTTACGGAAAGTTAGTTTATTTACTAAAAGGGGAGTTGGTTGACCTAGGATTTGAACTTGGTACCTGCCGTCCGTTAGCGCCGCCTGTAGCCGGTAGACTTATCCATTAAGTCTAGGACTAGAGTTACATGTTATAGGGTTTGTTAGCTATTTAAATGTTACGACGTAGGATAATTCATTTAACGACAACTGTTTACGGGATACATAGAGTCAGTTATGTAAAAGTACGGACTACGGTAGGGATAAGAAACAAGTACCGCGCATTTGTTTATTTAAACGAAACAAATTCCGCGCATGTATTTATGACGGCTACGTGTGAAATCTGCATTCAATTGGACAGTCGGGAAGAATGTCGAGATCGCGGATAAGAATCTCAGTGGTTTCTGGTCATCGCCGTATCGGATGACACGTGGCACAATAACATTGGATCGCGGCATCTCCGGGGATTACGAGAACGAATTCAGATATGACATGTGTCGCCATTCAGGCCATGTCAACAATATCCGTATAGAAAGTATACCGCCAGCTGTACTTTTGTGTACGGCAGTGTCATATGATTGGTGTCGTACATCAGTAGATAGAGTTTTAGAGAGAGATAAGACTTTGAAAAAATTGGTAGATAGGACCCTCTCACCCAGAGAACTTGTGTGCAAAAGGTCAACTCTAACCCTCCATAACTTACTGCTCAGAGGAGCAAATTTAGAGATTTTTTTTGCTATCGACACAAGGGAGTCTTCCTTTCACAAGCGTGAAGGTGGTTAGAGTTTTTGTCTGCCAGGGTGGTAATTATTCTTGCTAAAACACAAAGGGGTCAGGGTTATCCTAAAGGCTTCTTGCAAGCAGCCCATTCTGAGGATCTATGCAGGTATCAGAGTTGCAGCTCTTGGGTGCTCTTTTTGATATTTCAAAGGAGTTAAAGAGAAAGAAGAGGTTGCTATTCAATGGTTAACCTTCACTTGGGCCCTACAATATTTATTACATGTGATGCGTTCAGTGTAAGAAGCGTAACATTTGGATGGTTGTCTTTATTGTTGTTTTAGTTGGTGTCAATAAGTGTGACAAAATAGCGTGACAAAAGTATAACGGGTTGCTTACATTTTTTCACAATTCAAATGTAGTCAACGGATTGCTCGTCAAGTTTTTACAAAATTCTATTGAATTGGTACTGTTGTGTACGCCTATTGCACAATTCAGCACCAGTACATGTTCACGCAGACACTTGAGTACTTGAAACTGATGTTTTTTTCACTCCCTATTTTAACATACAAAGCAATTGCAATTGACAAAATGAAATGATACAAAGAGACTATTGCAAGCCTGCATTGCTTTAACTTGAAAGGATCGATACAAATCTCAACTAACATGAAATTTGGCAGAAGAAGCAATGATATTTATCAAACTTACAACACATTGCATCAACATTAAGAGGACATTTCGAAAAAAATCTCATATTAATATAAAAATCAAAACTACAATTTCTTCTCTAAAATCTCCGCAATCCCTTCGATTTCTCATGTATTGATAGTTACACAAATCCACGGTTTCAGTTAAAAAATACATCAGCAATGGCACGGCACATGTTAGCGTGCGCCTCCAAAAAAATTCTAAATATTTGCCATCTGTCCACGGATTAGATTAGAACACTCTAATTCTAAATAAGGACTCAAAGAATTATAAAATGGCAAGTCGAACAAAATCGCTAACACAAATCAAAAGTATTATTGTACTAACCAATACGTACAACAAATATAGGCGTGAAAAGAAATGACAAATGTTCATTTGGAGGAACGAGAGGAGGAGGTTTCACAAAGCCAAAATTACTTTCTTATTTTTCCTTTGGGGGTTTTAGTGTATCATCACAAGTTTCCGAAAGAGGGAAAGTTCATGAGGGAGTGAAGGGGAAAGACTTATTCTTGATTTCCCCTATCATAGTCAAGATGAAAAAGCGTTTAGAGCACGACACATGCTCTGATCCTATTAAATGGATCGTTATAAAAATCATTCGAACAATAACATTACACAACGAAAGCAATCATATTCCAAAGACAATGAGTTCTTTGGATAAAGTCATACATTAGCGGAGGCCATTTTTTTCAATACAAAAAAGATAGTTGCGCCTTATTTTCTCACTCCATTTATCCCACTAACACCCAATAAGAAACAATACAAAGTGAGAAATTTTAAAAATCATAGAGCATCACAAAATAGACTTGATACACAAAATGTTGCGTCAGCCATAGCTTGTCCCACTAAGCTAATTATGTGTTAACTTACCTAATTGTGATTTAACTTAGTTTCTCCTTCAACTCTGAAGAGGATTTGGCCCTAATGTTGAAACGCCGAGGGTACAACTGTTAGGATATTGGGTGAATTTCCGAATTTTTGTCATCCCGATGTTTATGTGAGTTAATTTTGTGCGCTAGTTCATGCACTGTTTTGTTTTGGTGTTATTACGTTTGAACATTTGTTACTTGATGTGTAACTCTTCATGCATTGTACGGTTATGGAATTGTTTAGTGTATAGAACCGGCTACAATGTATTTGTCGGTGCGCGACTTAGTTTTGGAAAATTTATGTTTTGTTAGCCGCGCCTGTTTGCACGATTTCGGTGCCAAGTGTATGTTATGAGTTAGTCGCGTCCGTGGAAGGTGAAGCGTTGGCTAAGTCATCCGTGTTTTCCTCATATATGTAGAAGTCTTTCTTGCAAGTATTATGTGTCGTAGATGAGACTTGGTGAGAGATAGTGAGAGGATGTAATGTGAACAAACCTTCGGCTTACTATATTTATATTTGGCCAATGTGATTGTTGTGATTTGTGAGAATGTGTTGTTTAACTTCCTTTGAGTGAGACTTGTTGACATACGTAGAACGTGCCGATCGATACGCGGAATTGTGATAAAAATCCACATAAAAACCTATAGAAAATTGGACCCACCAACATAACATTTGGTTGCACAGTGGTAGTGCTTTCATAGCTAAAGTGAAAAGTCCCAAGTTCAGATCTTGGCCAGCTCATCAATCCTTTTAATGGAATCGTCCATTTTATCCCCCGATTCTATAAATCTTAACAAGACTGTTGAGTTGTCCTGATCCTCAACAATAATCGAAGGTATTGCACTCATGGGTCTTTTGCAAAATTATGCGACGTTGTCGCCTCTCTCCTCTCCCTCTCACACTTTCACTTTTATCTCACATTATCCCTTTTATCTCACAGTATCACTTTTATCTCACACTATCACTTTTATCTCACATTATCACCTTTATCTCACATTTATTTGAATGAGGCGCGACAATACTTGTATGAAATGTAAGATTTTTGAAAAATAATTATTTTGACTACCTTTATGTATATTTTGATGGCAAGTCGAGTGAGAAAAGTAGAAAAACGAAATCTCGTAGCCATGGCCGAAAGTTCTTGAATGTGTGACGTTGACGTTGTCACAAGAGAGCATAGCTTCACAATGTCACAAAACTTTAAACATCTGCCATGTCACAAAATTACAAAATTCTAGTCGTCTACAATGGTCATTGTTTTTGTTGGCGTCACCAATTTTGTAACAGACTTCAACCGTCACAAAGTTGTACATAAGTCTACAGCCGTCAGGTGTCAAAGTTCCAATTTCATTTAGGCTCACCAACTCGGCCCAAATGAACCGCACAACGATAGGAGGATGGCATATTTGAAGTCCGAGATGTACGATGTGGTGTGAAAGAAGCACTCGCAACTTGATCCTTGTGCTCAGCATGAAGGGCTCGTCAATCGCCTCAAAGGAATTGTCGACATCGAGCCATAGTTTCTCGGGCCCCGCTACCACCGCCATGGCCAGGTAAGACTAGAACCCAAAGTGAGAACATGAAAAAGAGGTGCCAAGGTCCAACATCCGCGAGATCCGAATAAATACGGGACAAAGGTGGAGGGGGTCTTGTACGATAATCTGCACAACCAACTGAATTCGGGTGTATAATCGCGGAAGGGGGGGGGGGCAAATCATAAGCTCCGAGCACTCTAAATCGCGTTCAAATGCCCAATCTTCGCTCGTAGGTCCGGACAGGAGTGTTGTGGAAGAAAGGGTACGAGAGGAATGGGTCACTCAAGGCCAAAAATTGTTGACAACTCTTTGTATGTCGGACAATACCGGCACCGGTCGCGAAAATGGTTACGACCCCCGGTACATTCTATCCGTGTTGAGGCTTGTGTGCGAGGTTTAGGTGGAGGAGGTGAACGAGGGAGAAGAGGCGACGGTGCACTGTCGGACATGGTTATTGAATGAGAGGGAGAAGCATGGGACGAGATAGAGGGAGAAGAAGGGTGAAATGGGAAGGAGGAAAGGAAACCATGGGAAATAGATGGTGGAAATGGTAGTGGGACTGAATCCTTTTTTTTCCGGTTGTGTGTGTGTGTTTGAGCGTGTGTGTGTGTGTGTGTGTTCTTGGCGTTAGGGTTTGAGGTGTGTGTCATGTTAGTGGGGGGAAAGGGGTTTCTAGCGTGGACTGGAAGTGGAAGGAGCTTAAGGATTACAGAAGGAGGTCGCACCTAGGATTTTGCCCGTATGCGTGCGGTTGGCAGCGGCCGGAGGCCGGATCTGGAGGTACATGTTTACGGGGAGCAGGTGTTGTCGCGAAGTGATGGAGGAAAAGACAGGATACGAACGTACATGTTTACGGGGAGCAGGTGTTGTCGCGAAGTGATGGAGAAAAAGACAGGATCCGGAGGTACATGTTTACGGGGAGCAGGTGTTGTCGCGAAGTACGATCATCATCATCATATTTTGATGACCAAAAAAGCCAAATGAGACTTATAGAAGAATAGAGTTGAAAAACTGAACAGAAATTTGCCAGAATATGTTGTCCAGGACCGGGAAAACCGCTATCTATGGAGTGGAGAACGCAACATAATGAAAAAATGCAATGTTGTACCCAAATAAAATTGTCGAGCACCCAATCACTGCATTTGTTACAAAAAGGAGATGTAGTATTCATAAAAGACATTCGGCAAATTAGTTTCCCACATTTGACTGTTGGGTCTTATATTTAGGTCAAGAAAAATAAAACAAATATACAAATGATTGTGGGCATTCGGTTGCATCAACTTAGTACAAAAAATACGCCAAGGCCAAAGACGAAGAAGGTAAATGACTAAAATACAAAACAAGTACGATTGGACCAAATACACGTACATAACTACAATTTCTGACGTGGTTTGGCATTGAGCTAATTACAATGTGGTGAATAATGTGTAAAAGAAAAAAAAAGAAAAAACGAACAAGATTGAAAGAAACATTTAGCACGTGACCATTCCCGTAATTTAGTCAGATTACAACAGAAGGCAAACTGAATTAAAGGTGGAAAGAAGAAAGCAGTACTGAGCAGATTGAGAGAAGTAAGGGAAAGGAGACTGAAGGAGAAAGCTGATGATATGTAGATGGAACTGAACTTTAGGTGCACTCTACACCTTGGTACTATTATGCTCCTGTATATGATTACCATGGGATGAAGGTTCATACCATGGTGGAAACCCAAAAAGGAATACATATGAAACAGTATTCAGTTGTCTTAACTTTACTTAAGTTCGAGTTTGGCACGTTATCACTTCTATATGACTACCATTGCCTGAAGTTTCGTCCAGTGATGAATTATTTTGGGTAAAAAGATTTGGATAGAAAATTGTAGCGGGTTCAGTTTGTAGTGATCCAAACCCTAAAAAATTATCTAATATTCAACATTCGTGCCCGACATCTGGACGCGCACAAATGTACTCCAACTTTTTTCCGAAATTGACGAATAGTAGTAACTACGGTTAACACTGTAACTACGGTTAGCACTGTAACTATGGTTAGCACAGTAACTATGGTTAGCACTAGTGTCGGGTATCGAGGACCTTTTTCCGATATTCGATATATATCGAATTTCAGGTACCCGATAATCGATATATCGCTTCAATATATCGAAAATCAAAATATCGCGATACACCACAGATATATTGCCGATATATCGTATCGCCAATATATCGAGGCATTTAAAAAAAAAAATGAAAATTTTCAAAGGTCTCCAAATTCACGTGCCTTCAGACAAGGTGACCGTAAAATCTTTGCCGAAAAGAAATACGGTTTTTTCCTGAAAGTCAGCAGAGTGAAGGCGATCTCTGAGGTACATTGACGCGGTACACTTGCGAAGTACACGTACATAATAGGCAAGTACGGATTTCCATACGAAAATGGTTGGTTTTCAAATCTTTGACGATTTTAGAGATTTGATCGTCAACTTACAAGGAACCACTCAAATCAAAACACGTATGTAAAAACTTGTTTACAGACGATACGTGATGTAACCGAGGCCTTTGTAATATAGAAATTTTGTTGTCCATACTATTACAGTGACCTCCTGATGTAACTATACCCCAAATAAGTAATTATATGAATTACAAAACTAGTATTTTTTTGTTGGTTACATTTTGCGGCGTCGACCTTTAAGTTACGGAACGAAAATTACGTCGTACGTGGCGTATCAGACAATTTGTCTTTTTCGCTAAAATTACATATTATATAGAAATATAAAATATTAAATTAAAAAAAATACTATATATCATGATATATATCGTGATAATTTATGTTGGTCTCAGTACGATATATCGAGGATTCTGCTCGATCGATATTCGATATATTGGATATCGAAATTATCGCGATTTGAATTTACCCGATACCCAACGCTACTATAATTTGTATATAGATGTGATTCCAAAAAAGGAAAAGAGAACCGTACGGAATTAGGGTTTCACATGTGACTCCAATTTGTGTCGATTTTTAGGGCGCATTCATTGGCTATGGAAACTATTAGTGTTGTGTATTGGTAAAAAACTTATCGCGATAACACTGATATCGATAGTTATCAGTTATCGAACGGTCAGAGGTTCCGATATATCGGTCTGGGACCAACAAATTCCATATCGGCGATAACTTAAAAAATATATAGTATGCATACAATAGTACTTTATAACATACTGTATTATTTTACGTCAACCGTCACTCCCCCTCCCCCCCAATATTCCTTCGGCATCAACTTCTTTACCCTCTACCCTTCTTCCCCAATGGCCTTTTACCTCCCCATATCCCCATACCCCCATACCACTATTTCAATCATCTTCCCTTTCCCACGCACCCCTTTTTTGGTCCCTCTTTCCATATCCCCCCTTTCTCTACGTTGCATCCTTTCTCCCACCCTACCCATGGTTCTGTCTCACTCCCATTTCCACAATCTAATTTCCCATGGTTTCCTTTCCTCCTTCCCATTTCCCCCTTCCTCTCCCTCTATCACATCCAATGCTTCTCCCTCTCATTCAATGACCATGTCTGGCCGTGCATCCTCGCCACTTCTCCCTCGTTCACCTCCTCCACCTAAACCTCGCACACAAGCCTCAACACGGATAGAATGTAACGGGGGTCATAACCATTTCACAACCGGTGGCGGTATTGCCCGACATACAAAGAGTTGTCAATTTTTTTTGACCTTGAGTGACCTTTCCTCTAGTACCTTTTCTTCCACAACACTCTCGTCCAGACCTACGAGCAAAGATTGGGCATTTGTACGCGATTTAGATGTGCTCGGAGCGTATGATTTGCCCCCCCCCCCCCCGTCCGCAATTATACACCCGAATTTCGGTGGCTGTGCAGATTATCGTACAAGACGCCCTCCACCTTCTTTTGTCCCGTATTTATTCGGATCGCGCGGATGTTAGACCTTGGCACCTCCTTTTCATATTCTCACTTTGGGTTCTAGTCTTACCTAGCCATGGCGGTGGTAGAGGGGCGCGAGAAACTATGGCTCGATGTCGAGGATTCCTTCGAGGCGATTGGGGAGCCCTTCATGCCGAGCACGAGGAGCGAGTTGCGAGTGCTTGTTTCACACCACGTCGTACATCTCAGACTTCAAAAGTGCCATCTTCCTATCGCCTTGCGGTACATTTGGGCCGAGTTGGTGAGCTCTCTCGAGCGGTTCGAGCACTTCAACCATTTAATCCTGCTCCTCGGTTTGCTGCGAGCAAATTCAGAGATTCTTTTTGCTATAGACTCAGGGGAGTCTTGCCTTTACAGGGGTGAAGGTGGTCTGAGTTTTTGTTTGCCAGGGTGGCAGTTATTCTTGCTGAAAGACAAAGGGGTCAGGGTTTTCCTAGAGGCTTCGTGTGAGCTGCCTACTCTGAGGTCCTATGGAGGTCTCACAGTTACACACTGTTTATGAGTTATTTCACGACGTTTTGCCTCCGGAAATTGGTGTTAGGGGCTTTGATATGTTTTTTCAAGTATGTTCTCTTATTGCGGTTTGCAGTGTCCCTTCTCGTATTTGCGATCTCCTCACAGCGTCTCGCCTCGTAGCTGTTACCAAACCGAATTGGGGAATCTGTCCTATTGCAGTGGGCGAGGTATTGTATCGATTAGTGGCCTGTGGCTTTTCATGATTATTTCTCTCCTCATCATTTCGGAGTGGCAACCCCGGGGGGTTGTGAGGCCGTGGTCTACGGGATCCTGGCTTTTTTAGATGCCCATCCGGATTGGTTAGTTCTCCAGGTGGATGTTTCTAATGCCTTTAATATAGTGGATCGAAATGCCATTTTTTTGGAGCTTATGGCTGCACCTTCCCCGATTGTCTAGATATTTCCTTTTGTGAGAGCATTTTATTCTCTGAGCAGTATCCTCTCTTTCTCCGCTGATGATTATTTGGTCCCACTTTCCTCCACTAGTGGCACTCGTCAGGGCGATCCTCTTGGGGGCTCTTTGTTTGCCCTTGCCCATTACCGTGCTCTCCGAGCTTCCGCTGCTGCTTACCCTTCTTGCCTCTTCCCTTCAATTGCGGATGACACACACATTATTGGTCCATCACACCAAGTTATACTGGCTTATAACTTTTCCAAGGCTCGGTTCGCCGAACTCAATCCTTTCGTCCAGCCCTCGAAGTGTGCTGTTTGGTCCCCACGTCCTATTCCTCCTCCTTTCACTCCCCTTCCTGGTTTTCAACCCCTCTTCCTTCCAAAGGCATTCGTGTGTTGGGTTGCCCGCTTGGTTCCGATCCATACATCACGAAATTCCTCGATTTCGCTCTTTAGAGAGATTTGTCCCACGTGGACGACCTTCCTCCCCTTTCTGATCCCTAAGTGGCCTTTGCTCTTCTAACACGGTGTTTCCCCCATCGGCCCTCCTACCTTACTCGCACTTCCCCTCCCACCCCATCATTTGTGTCCTCACTTTCTACTTTCCATGATCGCCTTATGGATGTTCTCCACACTTTTTTGGGCCATGGAGCTTTTGATCGCAAGTTTGGGCCTGTGGCACGCATCGAAGCCTCTCTTCTGTCTCGGCTGGCGGTTTGGGTTTACTCTCGACGGTGGGTGTAGCTCTTGCCACCTATTTGGGAAGTTGGTGCCTTGTTGCTTCCACTATTGTCTCTTGTTTTCTGGTTGGGGACACTCTTATTCTTGCGGCCGTGGTTCCCTGTGTTTCAGATGGTGAGCTCGCCTTCCAACGGTCCCTTTTAAATGTATCACGTTCTCTTAATCCAGCAGCTATCGAGGACATGCCGATTTTTTCCACTCTTGTTATGACATGAGTTGCGCGTGTTATGGAATTTATTTTCGATCGGGTTGTCACGGCTATTGAATCCGAGCTTCTGGAGGTGCTTCCTTTCGATTCTTCGCGTGCACGCTTCCTGTCATTTGGCGGACCTTGCTCTGGCGCTTGGCTATTGGATGTCCCTATCTTATCCTCTCTTCGTTTCACCCCGGCTTAGGACACGACGGCCCTTAGGTTCTGGTTTGGCCTCTCTCACCCACCTTTGCTTGGCTCACTTGCTTGCTCGTGTGGCCACGTTCTCGAGCCCGACAGGGTACATTTGCTTCGTTGCTCCCACGAGGGCGAGTTGATTCAAGGGCACGACATGATTCGAGACACTAGTGCTACTATCGCTTCTGAGGGGGGATTTTCTTTTTGTCGGGAGGTCTCTCACATTATTCCTTTGCAATGGATTGACCTTGTATTACTTGATGGTGCACGTCGTACTTTTGGTGACATTGATTTGACGAACCCTACCTCAACTACACTCGTCAACCAAGCGGTGCGGCATGTGGGAGTGGCTGCGCGTGACGCGGCTAAAAGGAAGGAGCGTGATTATGCTCGTCGAGACATTATGGATGGTTTCATTCCGATGGCCGTCGAGATATTTGGTTGTTTGGGTGTGGCTTTAGACGAGTTTTTCCATACTTGTGGTCGGTGCTCGTTCGAGAGGCGGGGACCTGGGAGCCCTTCTGTTTCAGTCCTTACTTCTTTTTTTCGTCGACCTTTTTTTCGTGGCCCTACAACGGGTGCTGGCTTCTATATTATTTCGATCGTCTATTGCTGTTATGGATCGACGGGGCGTTCCGGAACTTCCTCCTCCTTCTCCAGGATTCGGGGACTTACGTGGTTGCTTTCCGTATATTTTTACTTATGTTGGGGGTTTTTTTTTGTTGCGTGCTAGTTTTTTCCTTTGATGTTTTGTTTGCGTGGTTTTGCTTTTTTGGGTGTTTTCGATTACACTGCCATTCTTTCGTATTTTCGTCGGTTTTCCCTTGATTTTCCTTTTTGTTTATTCCCTTGTCACGTCGTTTTTTTCAGTTTTTGCTACTTCCTTTTGTTCCTATGGACTCAGATGAAAAACGCAGGATAAATTAAAAAGCACGATGGTAAACCATCCGAGTCCGCGGGTACAAAAGGGGTGTCATGGCCGAAACTGAAAAACTACCAGCAAGGGAATAAATTAACAACACAACAAAAACAAAAACAAAACAACAACAAGGAAAATAAAAGCACCCAAACTCAAAAGGAAAAGCACGGCAACTGTCAAAACCAAAACTTCAACCCCAACCCCATCCCAATTAAAAAACTACGAAAAGCAAACTCGTAAGTCCCCCCATCCTGGGGGAGCACGTTGAGGGAGTTCCGAAACCCGACGACGATCTGTAGCCGTAAAAGCCGATCGGAGGAGAATAGAAGCTTGCACTCATTTTAAAGCCACAGATAAGCATTGGCGATAAAAAGAAGTAGGGACCAAAGGAGGAGGGCTCCCAGGTCCTCGGCGCTCGAAAGCACGTCGAGCCCAAGTACGTAGAAACTCGTCCATTGCAACACCTAGACAACCAAAGATCTCGACCGCCATCGGAATAAAGTCACCCATAGGGTCCCGGTGGGCATAATCACGATCTTTCGCCTTAGGGGCATCACGAGGCGCCACCCCAACATGTCGAGCCGCCTGACCAACAACTGTAGCTAAAATAGGGTTCGCCAAAACAATATCAC
The DNA here is from genome assembly GCA_037447655.1 of Zygnema cylindricum. Lineage (NCBI taxonomy): Eukaryota > Viridiplantae > Streptophyta > Zygnematophyceae > Zygnematales > Zygnemataceae > Zygnema > Zygnema cylindricum. Next base: position 68,350 of record JBBHKE010000463.1, on the reverse strand, counting down.
CGAAAATGCGACGGGCACCATCAAGCAAAACAACATCGATCCGACGCTTGGGAATAATATGAGAAACCTCCAAACGCAAAGAAAAGCCCCCCTCTGAAGGGATACTCGCAACGACATCGCGAATAGTGTTGTGCACTTGGATCAAATCTCCAGCATGGGAGCAACAAAGCAAATAGACACCATCGGGCCCCAAGACGCGACCACAAGCACAAACAAGAGAGCCAAGTAAAGTAGGATGGGGGAGGCCAAGGCGACACCGGAGGGCGGTGGTGAACTGAGCCTGTGAGAATCGGAGAGTGGACAAAATCGGTGAAGCAAAAGCGAAGACCCAGAACCAGGTCCACCACAAGAGAGAAGAGACAGGCACGCGAAGAATCAGAGGGAAGCGCCTTGAGAAGGTCGGATTTAATGGCGGCGACAACCCGATCAGAAATCGATTCTTGAATACGCTCAACAGATTTTGTAACATGGTTGGAGAAAACTGGCACATCCACTAAGGCATGGGGAGGAAGAGAACGTGACGCGTCCAATAGAGATCGGTGGAAGGCGAACACACCGTTTGAAACCTGGGGGATAACAGTAGCTAGCACGGGGTGTCCCTAGCCAAGAAACGGGAAACAAGAGTGGAGGCAATAAGATACCAACTTCCCAAATAGGCAGCAGGAGCAACACGAGCAGTGGATAATAGACCCAACCCCCAAGTAGAGACAAGGAGGGATGCCTGAATGCGCGCTGATGGCCCAGACTCGCGATCAAATGCCCCACTACCTAACAGAGTGTGGAGGACGTCCATGAGGCGATCGTCAAAAGCCGAGAGAGAGGAGCTAAATGTCGAAGTGAGAGGGGAAGTACGAGTAAGGTAAAAAGGGCTGAGGGGAAAACACCTGGTTAACATATCAAAAGCAACTTGGGGATCGGGAAGGTGAGGAAGATCGTCCAATTGGGCCAGATCTGTCTGTAAAGCAGCATGAAGGAATTGAGTCACGAAAGTATCCGAACCAAGGGGGCAACCAAGCATCCGAATGCCATCGGAGGGAGAAGGGGTTTGAAAACTAGGAGGGGGAGTAAACGAAAGTGGAATATCCTGAGAAGACCAAATAACACACTTCGATAGCTAGACTAAAAGGTTAAGTTCGGCTAAACGTTCCTTGAAAAAATTATATGCCAACACGACTTGTTCATTGGGCCCAATAATGTGCGTATCATATGCGACCGAAGGGAAAAGGCAAGAAGAGAAGGTGGCTGCGGAGGCACGAAGGGCCGGGTAATGGGTGAGGACGAACAAAGGTCCGCCGAGAGGGTCGCCTTGACGAGTGCAAATAGCAGAGGAGAGAGGAATGAGATCACCATCAGCCGAGAAGGAAAGGCTGCTTGTCAAAGAATAAAAAGCCCTCACAAAAGGGAATAATTGGACAATCGAAGATGGAGCCCCCATAAGCTATGAAAAAATCAAGTTCTGATCCACCGTACTTAAGGCATTGGAAACGTCGACCTGAAGGACCAGCAATCCGGATGTACATTGAACAAAGCGCGAATCCCGTGGACCACGACCTCACAACCCCCTCTCGTGGCCACTCCAAACTGATGAGGAGAAAAATAATCATGGAATGTTGGTTGGAGCTGGAGACATATCGCAGAGCCACCAATCTATATAAAACCTCTCCCACGGCGATTGGGCGGATCCTACCATTAGGTTTGGTGACCGCCACAAGGCGGGACGCCGTGAGAAGATCACAAATCCGGGGGGGAACATCCCCACTAGCAATAAGGGAACATACTCGAAAAAACACATCGAACCTCGAGCACCCGATTCATGGGGCAAAACATCGCGAAACAACTCATACACTGTGCCCTAGGCCCCCCCCGCCGAAAGGTGAGGAGAAGAGCTAAGAGCCTTAATAAAAACCTCCCGATCCAAAGTAAAACTCTCAGAGGGCTCAAAGGCGTAGATGGAAGGGGGTAAAGAGGAAGGGGCAGGGGGGTGGAGAGCTCGAAGGACCTCAATAGTGGAAGAAGATCCGGGGGCAGGGGTGAATGGCTGTAGGGCCCAAACCGCTCGAGAAAGCTCACCAACACGGCCTAAGTGAATTGCTTGACGATAAGAGGCCAGGACATCTGATGGCCTAGGTGGCCGATGTGGTATGAAAGAGGTGTTTGATACCCGATCCTCATGCTCGGCGTGGAGGGCCTTCAAGCCCCCAAAACATCTAACTCACGAACGAAATTCCAATCCTCATCTGTGGGGCCGGAGGGGAGTGTGATCGACGATGATTGAGGAGAGTGGCAGGTCAGGGGTTATACAATGTCGCAACTCCGTGTGTGGGGGAAATGGGGAGGAAAAAGGTTGTGACACCCAGGACATTCCAGCCTAAAAGATTTACGGGTTTGGGTGGAGGTGGGGGAGGGAAAGGTAAGTGGGCTTCCGGACATGGTAATAAGTCAAAGAAACATGGGAATCAGAGGAGAGAAGTAAAAGCTGGGAGAGGAAAAGGAACCATGTGATGGATGGGGCGTGGCCAAAATATATATAAAGTTTAATGGGGAAAAGAAGGGGGGGAGGGGTAGTGAAATGGCGGAAATGGTGGTATGAAAGGTGGAATGGGAATCGGCCGGGGGAAGAAGGAGGAAAAGGGTACTGGAGGGGTGGAGAGGCAGTAGGAAAAGACGAATTAGAGGAGATCCGGAGGTACATGGCTACGGGAAGTAGGAGCTGTCGCGTAATGGAGGAAAAGGCGAAATAGAGGAGATCCAGAGGTTCATGGTTTCAGATGGTTTACCATCGCGCTTTTTAATAAAGTCGGCCCCTTCTTATTTTTTTTTCTAGTTAGCACTGTTACTAAGGTTAGCAGCACTGGTTGGCAATCGATTTTGATTCACCACAATGATATGCTACCTCACGTGAACTTCTCTCACAAAATTTCATAAAGACCATTCTCCCAAATGTGTGTAACGTGGTAAACAATTCTAGAAACGACGACTTTGACTCTCCCAAAACACAACTGCTTTAAAATGCTTCATATATGCAAAGCTTAGCAAGCTTTGCAAAACAAACACACAAACAAAAGATTAATTGAAAGCATAACCATCGATACGAACTAAGGAACATGGAAATACTGAAGTTACAACTACATCTTTAGATACAGGTTCAAAAACCTAATATCCATAACTCAAAGCTGTAATCTGATAGCTTCTCAGACTAAGTATAGAAAGAGATTAAATTAAACTGGACCAAACCAAGAAAAGGAAAAATAATTTCTCAAATACATAGTTAATTGTGTTCCCCTCAACTCCTCCCTCCTCGGATTTCTGTGGTTTTCTTTCTTCCTGACTTTCTTTCTTTCCGACTTCCTTTCTTTCTGTCTTTCTTTCTTTCTTCCATTTTTCCTTTCGTTCTTCCTTTCTTCCTTCCTTTCTTTCTACCTTCCTTTCTTTCTTCCTCTCTTCCTTCTCAAATTTGCCATTGTGGAGTTGTAAAACGTAAACCTTTTTGACCCGACAAAGTTCCCGAGTTATTCCCCATTTGTTCTTGCGCTAATTCTTTTCTAATTGCTTTTAACAAATCTTTTATGCCTTCACCTTCTCTGTCATCCACCAAAACAATACAGAAACAAGTCTTAAACATTAATACTGACGTCAAGAAATATCCTTGGAGGAGTAAAAACGACCAAAAAAAAATTTATAAATGTTGACTCAATTATAACAACCAACACCGCCACGTTCCTTCTTGTCACAATCCAGTTTTTCCACGACATACATGGGTTTGAACAGATCTATTTGTAGTATTTCTTTGACAAAAAATAAAATGAGCAAAAACAACAAGACTCTGGTTAGAGAACCTACCTTGTTCATCACCGATTTTTTGACTCTACTTTAATCTAAACAAAGAAGTTGGCTTCCATAATATAGTTCAATAACGTTATTGATGCAAAACTTTACGGTTTGCACACTCTTCATTCTGTAAATTTATGTGCGCATGTCATATATATATAATATGTGTACATATATGTGTGTGTATATAACATATGTATGTGTATATAATTTCTTAAAGAATCAATGGATAAGGAAGGTCTCATGAGAATCTCTTTATTTTATGGCATGTTAAGTCTGAGGCTATAAAACCTTCACGGGTTAAGAACTCACTTGGCACTGATACCAACAACTGCCACTGGAGGGTCACTCCTTTCTCCCAGAGCCGAGGCTTCGACCTCTCTCTCTCCCTCCCCCTCTCCTTCTTGCGTTCGAGATTCAGCGGAAAATTCAGCCTTGCGAGGTAAATCTGTGGCTGCCTCAACCTCTCTCCTCTCCCTCTCCCTCTCCCTCTCCCATATACTTCCCTCTTTTTCAAATCTATCCTCTGTCCTCTGTCGAGCATCTGATTCTCGCATGCTTTGCCTACTTTCACTTGTACTCTCTCCCCTTTCTTCTCTCCCAAACTCCTCTTCCATTTCATTATCCTTAACCGAGAGGATTGTATCGTGTTCTAAAACTTCTTTTCTCTCCCATCCTCCAACTCTCTCTTGCCTACCTTTTCCAATTTTTTCATTTTGTACTACTCCATACTCCCTTCTCGTCTCTTCTTTACTTAAAAGTCGAGTCCTCCCGTTCTTATTCCCTTCAATTGTTTGTCCTTTATCGGTTCCTCGACTGTTTTCAGTATCACTTTCCTTATACAATCCACTTTGTTTTTGGTTTTGCTTTTTCAAAATACCCTCCTTAATTTCCTCAAACCGAGAAGCTGCCTGTGAATCCCCACAAAATCCCCGGTCTCAAAAAAAAACGAAACATTTTTCAAAACATTTTCCAAAACATTCTTCAAAACATTTTTCTTCAAAAGAAATTTCACACAGTTTTCAAAAAGAAGAAAAAACCTATGAAACTCCAATGGCCCTAAAAATTGGTCTTAACATTATTGTTATGGTCTAATAAACTGGACCCATGGGAAATGAAGATTTCTTTTAGTCAACAAACTGAAAAAAAAAAAAAATACTCGGTGATTCCACAACATATAGTATAAATATGGTTCATCCATTCCTGATGAAGAAAGAAGAGATCTCAAAATGAAATCTTTGTACCTTATCTGGTGAATTATCATTATACATATATATATATATATATATATATATATATATATATATATATATATATATATATATATATATATATATATATATATATATATATATATTAGATCACGGTACAAAAAGGGCTATACCTCTGTCACAATTGACATAAAATCCGTCACTTGCAGAACCCTTTCTAATCTCTCTCTCTTCCTTATCTTTAGAATCAAAATCTCAAAATCTTCACCTCTGGGAGATCCAATTTGTTCAATACAACTATATGAGGTCGGCGAGTGTACTCCTCGTTGTACATCCGTAGTTCCTGTCAAACAAATAAGACAAAATAGCAGGTTCTCATTGTGGCTCTGTACCTTATATTCCATTTAAACTTTTTTTATCTTTTAAACTTTTTTCGCGCTATCACATTTTAGCACGAATACAGTCAAATTATATCCACACATTAGTGTAATTTGTGTGCTAATTCACTCTCCTGTCGATACAAATTTTCCCAGATTAAATCCATTCCATAGTATTTTTTTGTATAAAAAGGAGAAAACCATCAAGAAGACTCAACCCGAAGGTAATACGGGCCATAATAAAGCCGTGAAAGGAGTATATGGGCCCGTGAATTTTTTTTCCCCGGAAATTTTTTTTTTCACACAGGATAACCATAAATTTCGGGACTTAATTGCTTATCGTGAATCCACTCTGAAACAAGAGTTGCACTCTTATTTTAAGAAACAAGAAAAACAAAAGCATTTTAGCTTATTTTCATTTTTATGTTTTCCAGATGACTTTGAACGCAGTGAAAGAACAAAGATGAAAAAAAAAAAATTGTATCACTTCTAGTACCGGTCTTAAGCAGAAAGTGGTAAACAGTTTCCCTTCCCTTTCCTAAACAACGATAAATTATAAACAGGTTCTTTCAAAAATAGTTTTCTCTCTGATTCACAAAAAATGACTTTAAAACCAACCATCAGAAAAGCTCTTCTAGCTCTTTTTTTTTTTTTAAACAAAACATACACTGCCCCTAAAATTTCACCGGAATTAATTGCTCACATAAAAGAATAATGGGTCAAAGGTCAACAATTAGAAAAACATGAGTTCTAGAGTTAAATGGAAAATGGAGTTAAAAATCACCCCACAAGGTTTAAACCTCCGTACCTTACCTACTTATTTAATCATTTTATCAAGATAACACCATAAAGGACATGACGAATCTTATCTTTCTTCACCGTCCGCGTCCACCTCGGTCCTGATCCTTTCCTGATGTATCCGGATCCGTCCATCTTCATCCTATGTCCCTTTATTCTCTCCCTCTCCCTCTCTCTCTCTCCCTCTCTCTCTCTCCCTCTCCCTCTCTCTCTCTCTTGTTCGCTTTCCACTCATCCTCTAGCCACTCTCTACTCTCTTCTACTTACGCTCTGCACACTCTCCATGATCTCCGTTCCTTTCTATTCACTCTTTTCTTGCTCTCAGACATAAAGACCTAATGTTTTTTAGGGCAGAATTAAAAATTTAAAAATGTAAGGTGTCAGAAACAGGGCAGAAAATTTACCTCTCGCAATATCCAGTAGTCTTGCAAAGGGTCTGGAGCCGAGGCATCGACAAGATGGAGAAGGACCCGAGTTCTTCTCAAATGCCTTAGGAACATGCGACCGAGGCCCTGTATACCAACACCACAAAAATTTATTCTTAGAAAAATTACCAAACCTTTGAGGAAGCCTCGGCAAATCATCTTCCTTGCTCGGAAAAAAGTGGTAAAGTCACAGATAATATCAGCCAGTAAAAAAGGTACTCCAATCACACCAGTGACTAAAAAAGACAAATAAGGAACTATAATCAGATTTTTATACTAAACTAAAACAAAAAGGTACTCCATTCAGAAACGTATACTAGAATTAGACAAAAATGGTACTCGAATCAAATCTATGTACTTGAATAAGACAAAAAAGTACTCCAATCATCCCTCTTCTTGAGAAACATCCCAGCATCATAGACACGTCAGCATAACTCCTCCCAGTTCCTCTTCTTTAAGTAGTCCAACACAGCAAAGAGAGATCAGCGCCATTCCTTCTTTCCAATTTCCTTCAAACAAAAACACATCATGAGAGAGACATTGAACATAGTCAACTGCCTCAAAGCTTTTATCAAACGACAAGTGCTTTCAGTCAGATACAGAAAATGTTGTTCAACAATGCAGAAGCCATCATCATCAACACGAATCTTTCCCTTCATAAAAAAGTACGGAAATCGATTGAAACCCAAATAGATTGTTTGGCAATGAAATGCATGAAAATGTAGAAACAGAAACAGAAAACTGTCAGGAAATCCATTAAAAAACCCGATTCATTTGCAATAAAACACACTAAAAACACAAACAAAAAACATGTAAAAAAACCAATCGAAAACCAGATTCACTTCCAATAAAATACAGAATATATAAACAAACATAGAATCAAAAAACCGTCTACAGACACCAACCAAAACCAAAACACGACCGATAAAACCACACGAAAAACCATAGAAACAAAAAACCGTTTTTACCCTTCCAAGATGAGCTCCCTCGATAAGACCGGGAAGATCTGCGAGAGTGGCACTCATAGCATCGGTACGGTCCTCAGCCATTGGATCTCCCTCCATTCTTCCCAAATTAGGCATTAGGGTTGTAAAGGGGTACGCTGCAATATCGGGTTTTGCGGCTGTGACAGCCGCCAGTAAAGACGATTTTCCAGCATTTGGTAAACCCTAAAAAAAAGACAAGTATGCAGAAGAAAGGGAGATTGGTATGAAGGTGTCAAAAAGTTTTAGTCGGAGAGAGAGAGGAGAGAGACAGAGAGAGAGAGAGGAAGAGAAAGAAGGGGGGTAGGGGGGAGGGAGAGAGAGAGAGAGAGAGAGAGAGAGAGAGAGAGAGAGAGAAAGAGAAGGGGGGAAGCCGCCAGTAAAGACGATTTTCCGGCATTCGGTAAACCTGAAAAAAGACATAGTATGCAGAATAAAGGGAGATTGGCATGAAGGTGTGAGAGGGAAAAAAGCTTAAGTGAGAGGGAGGGAGAGGGGAGAGAGGGAGAGGGAGGGGGAGGGAGGGAGAGGGGCAGGGGGAGGGGGAGAGAGGGGGAGAGAGAGGGGGAGAGAGAGAGCGGGAGAGGGAGGGGGAAAGAGAGAGGGAGAGGGAGGGGGAAAGAGAGAGGGAGAGAGAGGGGAAGAGAGAAGGGGAGAGAGGGAGAGAGATAGGGAGAGAGGGAGAGAGATAGGGAGAGAGGGAGAGAGGGAGAGCGAGAGAGCGAGGGGGAGAGAAAGGGGAAGAGAGAGGAGGAGAGAAAGAAGGGGGGAGAGAGGGGGAGAGAAAGAAGGGGGGAGAGAGAGGGGGGAGAGATAGGGGGAGAGAGGGGGGAGAGAGAGAAGACGGGGGAAGAGAGAGAGAGAGAAAAAGCGGGGACGGTGGGGAAGAGAGAGAGAGAGAGAGGAGAGGAAAAAGATACTGGGAAGAAATCGATCTAGTAAGGAAGTATAGTAACAATGATGCTTGTGCTCTTTGTCAGATGCAAAAGATATAAAGGTCGTTTCTCAACACTCCATGTTCCATGTTCCTATGGTTCTTGAGGTTAGGAACCGACACTTTTTATCAATAATTTCCAATATTGTATGTGTTCTATGTACTGTTTACATGGCCCACATACGTACATATATACATGAGGGAGAGGGGGAGGGGGAGAGAGGGGGAGAGAGAGGGGGGAGGGGGAAAGAGAGAGGGAGAGAGAGGGAGAGAGAGGGGAAGAGAGAAGGGGAGAGGGAGAGAGATAGGGAGAGAGGGAGAGAGGGAGAGAGCGAGGGGGAGAGAAAGGGGAAGAGAGAGGGGGAGAGAAAGAAGGGGGGAGAGAGAGGGGGGGAGAAAGAAAGGGGGGAGAGAGAGGGGGAGAGAGAGGGGAGAGAGAGGGGGAGAGAGAGGGGGGAGAGAGGGGGAGAGAGAGGGGGAGAGAGGGGGGGAGAGAGAGAAGACGGGGGAAGAGAGAGAGAGAGAAAAAGCGGGGACGGTGGGGAAGAGAGAGAGAGAGAGGAGAGGGAAAAGATACTGGGAAGAAATCGAATAGTAAGGAAGTATAGTAACGATGATGCTTGTGCTCTTTGTCAGATGCAAAAGATATAAAGGTCGTTTCTCAACACTCCATGTTCCATGTTCCTATGGTTCTTGAGGTTAGGAACCGATCACTTTTTATCAATAATTTCCAATATTGTATGTGTTCTATGTACTGTTTTACGTCCATGGCCCACATACATACATATATACATGTATATATATACATACGTATATATATATATATATATATATATATATATATATATATATATATATATATATATATATATATATTTATATATATATATATATATATATATATATATATATATATATATATATATATATATATATATATACATATATGTATATATATACATATATACATATATATACACGTATATATATATACACATATATACATATATATACACGTATATATATATACACATATATACATATACATATATAAACCCATATATAGCTAATATATATTACATATATTGTAAACCTATTATATAGGCATTTTGAATGAAGAGTTAGTGAGGAAAGTGAATACGGTATTTTCTTTTAAGTGCTTGCTATAGAAAAAGCCAGAGGCGTCCCTACGGTACGACTAACAAAAGACTAAAAGAAAAGGGAAAAGAAAAAAAAACAAATTAACAAAAAACAAAAGATTTCCATGATTAAGAAAAGGGCATGTCTTTTTTATCTGCAAAAACTGAAGAGAATAAGAATCTACGGTACAAAAAGCAGAAACGGGCTTTTGATGTAAAGACTCATTCAAAAGTCAAAATTGTCAACAACTAGAAGAAAGTGAAATCACTGAAAGGACTCCACATTCAAACCATTCCAGAAGCTTATACTATTGACCGGTAATAGTGTGCTTATGTTGATAATTGGGGTTTGTTTCATAGCTAATCCACATTAGTGTTGGTACAATTTTCACAACTTAAGTACATTTGAGGTCTGCATAATAGTTTTAACGTGGGAAAAGCTTTCAAAACACTATATCTAGTTACCCCATACTATATGATTATTATACCTGAAAAACCGGTATAATACGGTTATTATACAGGTTGAACAGATATAGAGTTTCCACGCAATTTCGCACTTTTAAACTATGGTTTGTTAAAAACCAATTCACGAAGCTCTTCTTAGAGAATTGTTAGAACTTCTTAAGCATTGTGGCCCCACTAAAGTGGTGCACTGTCTAACCCTAGGCCGGTAACACTATAAGCGATTACTCCTGTTTTGTGAGTAAATATGTGACGTACAGATCTTTGTGTACTTTAAAAAGTACAGTTTTTCAAATAAATACTATCGTTCGTAACACTCCAAATAAGTTACTCGCGGATACCGTTTTTGGTGTGAAGTAAATGGAAAGAGCTGAGAAGTTGCAAACAACAAAAGAAGATTCGCAGGCTCCATATTTGAGAACCGCGATTATTCCCAGTATTCCAAACAGAAATAGTTTAATCTTATTTTCTGGAGCAGATTAATTTGAAGCTATCATATTCATCGGCTGACCTTGAAAGTACAACGGAAAGCCGTACGTCTTTTAAAAATTTACTCACAAAAACCAGCGTAAACTTTTTTTACAAGTTTTTGATAGTGTAACCACCCAATCAACGACCTGGATCATTGACATGCCCTCAGGATAGAGAATTTCTGGATAAAATATCTTGTTAAAAAAAAATCTTGTTAAAACAATATCTTGTTAAAACAAAAACTCGTCAAAACCAAATCTTGTTAAAACACAATCTCGTTAAAAAAAAAAAATCGTCAAAACAAAATCTTAGTAAAACAAAATCTTGGTAAAACAAAATCTTGGTGAAACAAAATCCTGTTAAAACAAAATCCTGCTAAAACAAAATCTTGTTATGCATAGGAACCTCGACAGAGAGTTCCTTTGGCACTCTCGTACAACCGGTGATATCATGATAATAGGTCAATAGAAAATCAAACATCAAGCTTTAAAAAAAAAAAATGTATTGAAGTGTGACGTTACCACGAGTCCGACGTCAGCTACCACCCGTAAAGTGAGTTCCAATCCTATCTCCTCTCCAGGAAGCCCTATTGTAAGAGCCTGGGATCCACATAAAAAAAACATACAGATGATCAGTATTTCCGTTAATCCACATTTTCTAGAAGCGTTTTGTTTTTATTTTTCACTTTCATTTTGCTTTTTCCTTTTCTTCGTTTCCCTTCATGTACTCAGATGGTTTACACCATCGTCCCGTTTCTTAATAAAACCTACTATTTTTTTATTTTTATTTTTGTGTATTTTTTTTATTTTTTTTTGTTGATCTCTAACCCTGATTGCCCAGATTGCCCCTTCTCAAGCTTAACTTATGTTATAATACAAATAAAACTTTAAAATCTTATGAACAACCTTTCCAAATCATTTAACAAGGAAATCATATCATCTTGCCTCATTTAAAAGAGAAGCATTCCATCATTTTTTCGAGAACTTATACTCAGGCTTTGAAAGAAAACCATAAAAACTCTAAAAGTCGTCCTTTCCATGACTTTTTCAAAAACTTATGCCTAGACTTTAGTAGCAAAAAGACCCCAAAAAATCTGAAAACTCGCCATTTTATCACTCTTTCCTCTCACTTTGTCAGAATTTGTGACTGTCGCACCATCAGGGGCATCTACGGGACGCAAAGAGTTACTCTTTTCCGGTATTTCCATGATACTTATCTGCAGTAAAACAATTCAGAAACACAAAATCAGAAAAACTACTTAAAACAAACTTGTTTTTTTATTAAAATGTTACAGTTTTCTACACAAAATGGTGTCCTTTACTGATGATATAAAGGAACTTTCAAAATTAACCCACGGATAAAAAGCCATAGACATACTACTTTGAATCCTTCCGTTTGCCGTATTCGAAAAAACTTACTGAAAACGATGCACTAAATAAAAACAGATTCTTTCACATCACATGAGACATTTAATGTGGACAATCGATCCTTTGAAACACCAAACAAATTACAAATTCGGGTTTCAGTAGATACAATTTTGTAGTCAATTTTGTTGAAAACTTCGAGACATCGTCAAAAAGCAAAAATCATTATACTTTTGCAATACAAACGAAATACCAGTTTATCCTGGCATTCCTCGACCCTGAAACCAACATCGCAAAATAATTCCCATTATGTATCACAAATAAATGGTGATACAGTCAAATTTTTCCGCTTTTCCCAAAAGGTTTTTTTTTTTCTTCGTGCATTTCACAGTACCTATTAGAGCTTCACCTAAAGATTAAGTCGTTCACTTTATGACACAAGTTATTCAAGTAATGTTTCGTGGATTAACTAGAGAAGTGGGTAAACTCCCCAGGTTTAATTAATGTATTATTCATGTTATAATGCAATTACCGTGAGGAATGGTGGTTCTACATGCAAATATAATTTGAATCATAGGCAAATCCACTCAGTCTGTTTTATAAATTGGCCCACTACAGTTTTATAAAAACCCATATTTTCCGGGCCATGTTTGAGTGTCTATTGTTCTCTCCCATCAAATGTTTGATGTCACAATAACAACCGACATGTCCAATAAGTCTCAACACATAAAGAGACAAACGGACAATGCACGATGTCATAAAAGGTTTCGAGAAAAACGACAAGAAAAAATGCAAAAATTGCAAAATTAGAGTCATAATAAACCAAAGGGACTTAACAGGGTTTAGACCAAAGGGACTTAACGGAGTTCAAGGGGTTTTGAATAATTATACATACTGGTTACATGGCTTATGTGCTGGCAATATCCTCGAAACAAATAACTTCCACCATTCACAATTTGTGAATTATAAGTCTTAACATCTTATTATAATTATGTTATAGGGTTAGTGAATAATTAGCGTCAACACTTTATAGAAATGAAACACTAAATTATGTATTGAAGTTGGTGAATTATTAGCATTAACACTTTAATAGAATTAACTACAAAAAATTGTGATTCGCCACATGGCTCATTATGAGCCACTTGACTAAATAGTGCTATCAACACTAATTTATCATTTTGATTTGAAAAAGACCCGCGAATTAGAGTGATTAACTCTAATAGCAACAGGCGGTGTAGCCTCAAGAGTACATCTGAACATAGTATGAGACTCATAATTCTAAGAATAACATTTATATGAACTTAATGACTTACCATGAATATAGTGTTTTGCCCTAATATTTAGACTTACCCCTCCTCGTCCTCCTCGGGCTACCAAAATTTCATCACCCGGTTTTGAAAGATCGGCGAGAAACTTTCCACCCCTTTTGCGCTTCACCACCGTACCTGCACCGGGACAATTTTGTCAGTTTCTGAACGGTTTTTAATGTTTTCTTGGGTTATTTACATCCCTTTTTTAAATTCATTGACCTCTTCCAACCAACATAAAGAAAATCTCAGAATTTTCATATGAAGCCTTTCAACTTCTCAAGAACTTCCTACTATTCCTACTGATGCACTCTTCTTGTTAAAATCTATGTACGATTTAGTTAATAAAGTCAAGAAGAACCCAAGAATATGAACGTTTCTGTGTCCAAAGGTGCAAATTAGTTTGTGAATACTTTTTTACATTTTATTTGTTTTCCTGTATGGCCACCCTAGCACTGCCCATCGCTTTTGGCGTTAATAAGTGTTAATAACACTAATTCGGTCGAATCTTGTTTGGGCCAAAAATCAAAAAATAGTGTTTAAAACTCTGTTTAAAGGAATGGACTACAATCCGCCACGTCATCCTACAGTAGATTAGCATTATACATTCTAATTTCGCATTTAGACTAATAATTCCTTTGATAGCAATGGGCAGTGTACCTGTAAGGAAGTGTTTGAACAAAGTTGGTGGTTTACAATTAAGTTTTTTTGCCCGGCGATTTGAATGTATGGGCAATTAACTTTGCACGAAATGAACAACACCAAAAACAGTTTAATGAAATTCTAACTTAAGCAATACATATATTTAAGTACAATTAAAATACATGCGTGGTACATGTAAAGTACATAAAAAGTAAAGAAAATACATAAAAGTATGTTAAACATAGAAAACATATAGAAAGTACACAAATACTAGATGTAAAGTACATAGAAAGTACAGTTATTTGCGGTAATCTTATATACTTCACTTCACCATGTATAAAACTCATTTTTTTTTTTCCGGGGACATTTTAAATTACAGCTGACATATGAAGATTCTGGTCATTTGCACCATTTGACTTCAGTTTTTGAAAATTCAACAAAGTGATTACTCCAAGTTCAAAACAAGGTTGTTACGCCTTTCGGCATCATAGAAAAGAGTAAAACTGGTCCTCAAAGCCCAGGTGAGCTTCATTTTAAGTTGAGTTTCTGATTAATATGCACATTATTTTACCGCATTCTTAACAGATAGGCCTTTGCTGCACTCATTATGCTTTATACTTTCAGTAGTTTACAGCTTCTACCAAGAAAAAACTGAAAAAATCCATTTGTAACTCGACATCCTTGTCACGCTACCATACCGGCAACCAACATTAATTTGGACCAACAACACCAAGAAGATAACAGACGATAAACACACGACCCTATCTTTCATTTCTATCTCACGTTGTAAATACTAAATAGCAAGAAACTAAACCAAAGCTCAAAGGCCCACTACCATGCTTTATCAAAGCAAGAACACATCAGCGGTTGATCGGCGTTCACTTTCATCTCCCATCTTTTCTAAGTTTCCTCGAGTCTAACACCAAACATAGCAAAGTAGCAAAACATCTCGATAACACTTTGAGATTAAAACATAGTTCAAAAGTATGCGTTTTTATCGCAGGCCTTTTGTAGGCGCCTTTATCGTAAGCTGTGTTATGGGCTTTTCATGTGATCTTCTTAGATCGCTACTTTGATCAGCGACCGTCCGATCGTCCAAATCTGACGATAGTCCTATCGTAAGTTGTGTTATGGGCTTTTCATGTGATCTTCTTAGATCGCTACTTTGATCAGCGACCGTCCGATCGTCCAAATCTGACGGTTTAAATAAAAAATACCTCAAAACTCACAGAAAAATAATTTTTTGTCCGAATGTTTTTCAAAATTTAGACATGACGTTTAATTCTCTATCGATCGATGTGCAACTCAACCCTGTTACTATTTTTTTTCATTTTGCGACCAATACAATATGGGTCTTAAGGTCATATTGTATGTTTTGCGTACAATAGGCATATTGCATGGGCGTACTTTCACCTACTTTTGAACTATGGATTAAAATGATCGGGCTGGGAAATTATATTACAAAGCTTCGTCCATTATGAGCAGGTCATCCAAAGCTCAAGACTGACAGGATGCATGTTGATGACAATGTTCAGCATACTGACCTATAAGCTTCTAGAGCTACACCATGAATCGTTATTGATGTTAATAACGCAGCCGGTTATTTTTGGCATCTGAACATAAAATAATGTTAATAACACTAACTGATTGTTTCTTAGCGCTAATTTGGTAAGCGGTTGAAAATCGTCCACCTCGCTCGGACATATAGATTTAACAACACTAAAATAAACCCCGCTCTATATGTTCCTTAACGTTAATAGCGATTCACGGTGTACTATCCAAGGACAAGTGCACCAAAACAATATCTCACCCTGAACAGAGACTTATGAATGGGCACCTTCACTCCTTAGGCTTGTCACTCACCAACAGGCACAGGAATTCGGAGAGGATCACCGAAAACACCATCGGCAACTCTCCTTGTAAGTCCATCTGCCGCATTCACATTGCCACCTCTTTTCGCTACATATGATTTGCGTTTATGAAGATGCAAAAGTGTATCGCTGAATTCGTCAGCATACAAAATGACATCAGCACCATGGCCTCCCATAGGTAGTATCACCTCCCCGTCTGCTTCCCTTTTAAACCCTCCCCTCCCAGCCTTTTCTTTTGCCTTTTGTAAGGCCCTCGCCTTCTTGCCAGCTGCCTTTTGAGGAGTCGATGGCCGAGGAAGCTTTAAGACTGATCCTGTACCACCATCGCCTGCCTTTACAGCAATCACAACTTGATCGAAGTATTTATGGGCTTCCCTTGCGATCGCAGGTGGCAATTCTGTCCCATTTCCTTCCTCGGTTGCTAAAGATCGATGAGTTGAGTTTGATTTCTTGGAATTTCCCCCTTTGGGCCGCAAAGTTTCGAGAAGACCGCATGATGTGGAGGTCACTTGTCCTGCATTTGTTCCGTAGGCACCAAATTGCAAACACCAAAGAACTTTAGTCGTTATCCCAACTATTTTCAAAAAATGTATAACTTTAAAAAAAGAACCGCTTTCAGAATAAAGAAATTCGTCCACAAGCTCTTTGCACATTGACGATAGGAAAAATGGGGACGGATTTCTGAACCTGCTACTTACCCAGAATTACAGATTTTGTTGTAGACTAATTGCCAATACATGATGTTAATTTGCTCTCATAGGCAACAATGACTGGATCTTTTCTTTCAATCCCAGCAAACAGAGTGCATGGCCTCTCACCATACCTTTTCCTTCTTAAGAACCAGTTTCCAAAACTTTTCAAAATCACATAGACAGTAGCAATGGTTCACTGCGAAGCTATCTCCATGAATAGTACTTCCAACAATGAAACATTCATACGAATAACAACTAGACCATAAACCAACATGCTTTCAAAACATAATTACACTCAAAAAGCTTTGTTAGAATTTTCTGAACGCAAACCCAAAACCCCTGAAAAGTCAATAAAGGTGAGATTTTAAGAAATGCATGCAAAGGAATGTTCAACAATTGAGTAGAAAGTGAAATCAATAACGCGCGACATCAAATATTCCTATCAGCCTAGAAAACATATAAACAAATTTTCAAAGTACAGACAAACTAAGTTAATGCGAAGTTTACGAGACAACGAGGGAATACATCCTTACGGAACCCAGACAGGATGGAAAGAGCGTAAGTGTGGTTTACAGTAAGCAAAAGGTAAGGTACGGTACGGTACGGTTTTTGGAAATTCTCAGGAATATTGTGCCCATTGGTTTGAAATCTCAAAAATCAAAGCATAAACTTACAACATTAGACGGTTGAACAGCAATTATGCCCAATGACTGCATGAATCATCACAGAAACAACTGTAACCAAAAAAATAATAATAATAACAACTAACCAAAAGAAAGACAGCCACTTGGCCAGCGTATAGCAACATTACCTCTTTAATTTGTTATGGATGTTTTATAAAACCTAAATTTGAATGGAGCAAATAAAGTTTCCAATAACCAAAGTGCCATCAGTTTTCCCAATAAAGTTCTTACTACTTCTGTATGATTACGGTAACTATTGGCCAGTAGCAACAGTATTAGTGGTAAGTATAACTACCCTACTAGTTCAATAATTTAGCCCTGCATCGTTACTCCCTGGAACCATAACCACGTGTGAACCATATGTAGATGTCACAGCATGTTTTTCTTACCACAGGCATTCTTCCCTCGCTGCTGTTGCTGCGACAGCTTCCGCAGCCACGTGTCTTCTGCTGAAGTGTTCGTCAGTAGCCCCCGGCCGTCAAAAGAGAGCGATGTAGGAGTATAAAATGACAGGTGGCGAGATGGTGATACCAGGCGCCATGGCGTCTGCCGCAGGGAGGCCACGGGACAGGTAGCCATGGCGGAAGCTGATGCTTAATTGCTAATGCAGAGCCAAAGCAGCAAAACTTAGAAATGGTGAAACTTAACGATACAATAAAGTACATCCTTACATTACTGCCAAAAAGTTTACCGTACATATTACCGTACGGTATCTTAGTACATCAGGTGATGTCGCTTTTAGGTTTTGCGATTGACTAAATCGGACTGCATGTTCTCTAACTCCTTGAATTTTGATAACCAATATATCTGTCGAGAATTTAGCATCGTCATCGTTGGGAGAATCGATATACAGTTGATAATATCGTAATATCGTTACTTTTTTCCGTATTATTCAAACGGTTTGACTTTTGGTCGAAGTTTGAACGTCACGCGGATTGGCATTGTAAGTTTGTAACGTGGTAACGCGTAGTATTAAAGTAAGTCTTGTGTAGTCTTGTAGTTCAATTCAATAGTGTGTTTTTGGATAGCGTTCAGTATGCTGTAATCTTTCAGATTTTGTGCGCAGAATCTCCAACCAATCACGTTCGGTCAAGATTCGGTGAGGTATATCCAATTTCCTGCTTGTCATAAATTTACGTATTACGTACAGTGCCGTACGTTCACCGGTCAATTGTAGACAATGGTTTATCATTTTATTTTCTACATGTAAGTGTTTAAACAGAAAAAAATAAATGCGGCATAAAATATATGCATGTGTAAATATATACAATGAGCGGTTAACTTCTTTGTAAAACATTTTCTTTTAATTTAAAAGCAAAAAAGTTTAGCTTGCACTTACAAACATAAACACTAAATAATAACAATAATAAAAACAAGTAAAATCTAATAACAATGACCAGGAAAAACTCCAGGAACTTAACACGGGAAGATGAATAAATAGATAAAGCAATTTAAGAAACAAATAACTTCTAAACAATATTATTTGAAAAAGATGAAAGATAGTAACGAAAGAATGTTCCATTTTAGTCCATCTCTTCAGTCGGTGTCAATCCCTCCATGGTGTACAACATGGTGCACTCGAGTTTTTTTTTTTTTTTTTTGTTTACAAAATTGTTCTCCTCAACAATCTTGCTTTGGTCTCCGTTTGGATAACAATAATTTTATCAAGGGGACCTTTGGCAATAGAATCAAAACGTTTTTTGTTCAAATTTCCGTACTGTTCGTAGTACTTGTGTGACTCACTGACTTGTAAGTTGATTGTGTTCGTCAAATAGGCAACGTATCAGAAGTTACCACGTCTAAATAAAAACGAATCACGTGGACCAAAATTTGTCGGGAAAAAGACGTATATCTACGACTTGATCATGTGAATGACGTCGGCATATGTTTTTTCGACATCTTCCATTTGTCGTGACTTTCCAGGAATAAACGTCTACGATTCCAAGAGCAAAGGTGTGGGGAAACTAAGCCGTGTATAGCTATAGCGAAAAACGGTGGTCTGTGGAAGACACAAGATGGACCAAAAACTTTATGGAGAATCAGACATACTCATGGGACACTAACTTTGACTTTTCCAAATCAGTCAAAAAATTTGTCAAGGGCAAAAATTTCTAAAACAAAACATGCTTTCGGCTTGATGTCCGTTGAAATTTCAAACAATCTCAACTAAAGAGTGTTTTATTTACAAGTTCTTCGTCAAAAAAAAGTATTATTTGCAAAAGCTGTATCATTTTTTTCGTATCGTGCACAAAATCTGAAAAGATACCCATTTGTACATGATATACGAGGCTTAATTTCTAATTTCTTCACAAAACTCGAAACCCCGCATAAAAGTAAATCATCGAGCTTTATTAAAATAACGCGAATGGTAAACCATTTGAGCGCATAGAAACAAGCGAAAGGAAAAGCCAAAAACGAAACGGAAAGTAAACGCACAAAAACAAATAGAAGCGAAAAAAACTAAAACAGAAACGACAAACTCACTCGAAAGATGCAAAAAACAACCAACAACACAAAAAAAACAACAACAAAACAAAATACACCATATCGAAGGCTCCACATTGAGATAATTGAACGGAGCATAGAAGTATATATTTCTGTATATCTCTCCAGTGCACTGCTATTTACAGGCACTAAAAAGCTCGAGAGTGTCTACATGTACCAAAAGTTGAAGACAGCAAATACCATATATAAAGAACAGGAACAAACACAAACGAAAAGAAGAGAAACGGAGAATCAAAGGTCATCTTGAAAATAGACTGTGTTGCTGTATCACGTACATTCCCAACAATGTTATCCTTTCCTGTATAAATGCCGAAAGACAATAAACCTTTTCAGCCTTAACAGTATCGTGGGACATTTGGCATGAAAATGCAGATAATAAAAGACCTAATTGAGAATTTAAACGCTATTTTGGGAACGTGTCACTGAAAAAACCCTAAAACACCCTCGGTTTTCCATATGACAAAAAAAAAACAGACTGCCTTTGTTCGATATCTATGTGTATAACAAAATTAACATTTTTTGGAAAGACGCGACGATGCATAGGATTTTTCCATCGATGGAAGGTTTCCTCATTTTTCTAGTTTCAGACATAAAGTGGATTTTTATTCAAATTTGAGGGAGCTACAGCTTCCTTGAGAACTAGGGTACAAGAACCAATCGACAAAGGAAAAAAGGAAAAAATTGTGGTCATTCATAGCTTTCCTTTTTTAAGTCTTTTGCTCCGTCAATCCAACTGCGACATTATTCACCTGCGTGAGTTGTACAGAATGACGTTAGAAAACCAAATCGCACTTAAACAGTACAATTGTACCTTTTTGCGTACTTCATTACAATTTTTTTTTATTCACAGTGTTTTTTCTTTTTTATGTTTGTTTGAATTCTCTGTGAAAATCGTTTTAGCTTTTCTATCTTTTGTTTCCATGTACTTCAATGGTTTAATGTGGAATACATTCCTCCAATCTACAGTATTTACGAACTGCAGTACTCGCACATTTCAAAGAACATAAATGCTTTGACCGGTTAACAATCCAGACAACCCGATTTTTTTCACAGATGTTTACAATACACATCCAGTCAACATTTGTACCTTCATTTTATAGGTGCTATTACATCTGTCAAATAAAATCCAGAAACAAAATGGAACTAAAATGACCACCTGACCTTATCCTGTATATAAACGACATCAACAATGCCAGAATGTTTAATAAAAAGCGGTTAAAAGAACTATAATTTATATCAGGCTTCAGAATACACCACTCAAAAGCCAAGAGTGACCGCTTTTTATTGTTTAAATTGCAAGAAATTCAAGTAATTATACAAACATGTACAACAACTGGATTTTTTTGTCAACGCTAAATTCCATAAATTGAGCTTCCAAGAGTCACAACTTGTCCTAAAAAAGAAAAAAAAAAACAATTATTTCAATGTTGGACGTAACTTACTAGTTTCCCACTCTCATCGAGGGTCATAGGATTCTCCACCACCACCATCTGAGTCATCGCATTAGCGGCCACAAGCAAAGAGGAGCTCAGTAATCCTCACATAAAATGTTTCATAAAAAAATTGAATCAAATATATTGCAAAACAGTCACGTGGGCTTCCCATGAATCTCCAAATGCACTAAAACCTTTCCCCAAACTCCTTGTCACTACTTGCACCCCAACTCTTCTCCATCTCAATCTATTCCTCCGATGCAGTCCATTATTCTGTTTTTCCCCTCATGTTTCTCCTGACATCAGAAAAAGAGCGAAACAGGGCAATCATCCAAGGCGACGAGGTGACAACAACTGCAATCATTCTTGCCAATGCTTTCAAGACAATCAGAAAAAAGGAGAGATGATCCACAGACCTGAGATGGTTGTGAATACGGTGGCCTTTGCATTGGTAAAGGCATCCTAGCAGCCGCCACCTGGACAGCATATTACATTCAAATAAGGAAAGGGGAGGATGCAAGATTAGGAAGGGCAGAGTGAGGAAAATTTGTGCAATTATATAAAGGGTTGGAGGTAGCCTAAGTCAGTCAGATTTCCTTGTCCTTGATATATCACCAGGTTTGCCTCGAAAGACTTTTACTAGGACATAGGCTTAACAAACATTGGGACAATGGAGTTGTACAGCAACATGTCACCGACTAGAACTTGCCAGAAAAAAATGTAATTTCAGATTTAAGTCTAAAAGAAAACTTAGCCTCACTATACACTGACAGAGTACACTTCGCTTCACGGGTCAAACATGGACAGAAAGCTTACCCCAACACTTGTCACAAACTGACAAACTGCACATTTCACTGACTGCGCTCCATAAGCATACATGAGCGTCATGTTGCAGCCTCCGCAGTTGATATGGGCAACTTGATTTGCTGCAAAATACACGTCAATTCCAAATGAACGTAACGTTTACCACCATAAAATTCATGGTATTCAATACTGACTTATATCTATTGAAAAACAATCGTCAAAAAAGCATGAGACAACATTAATTCCGCATCATACTAAACCATTTTCAAAAACATCGTTTCATGCAGATGACTCACATTCCACTGCACTTTAAGGGAAATGCTGAAATGCCTTCACAAAATGAGATATCCCGTAAAAGAGGTGACAAAACAGTCGAACAACCAGAGACAAAGAATGAAGAAACATGAAAAAAGTGTAAAGCAAAAATTATGCCTTCGGTGACCTTGCAGAGAACGATTTAATAAAATTATAGGCCATAATCTTTGCATCAACCAACAAGTAACCAGTAACCTTAAAGGCTATCAAAAGGATTCCAAGTACTCGGATTCTCTTCAAGTCATTATGTCCTTTTTGCTGTCCGAGTCTCTTGATCTTCCACGGGACTACACGACTTTAACAAGAGAATTTAAAGAGGTTTTAAAAGGGAGCAGCTATGTGTAAAAAAGTTTGAGAGTTCCGGTCTATCCTTCCAACTTGGAAAAGAACTCTATGATTCCCTGAAGTGATTGCTTTCTACTGAAAGCAGCTTTAGGATATCAAAAACTTTGGACTTCCCATGATAGGCCTCTCAAGACTTTTGACAGAGTTTTCGAGCATCTTAACGCAAGAATAACCTTGTTCTCCTATGAGCCTACACACGTGATAAGCCTTCACATAAAATCCTTAAACAAAAAACCTGCCTTTCCCCGTGTCCCTCAAAAATACCACAAAACAGCTTGGCACGGTAGTCCTATACGGACTGGAAAACATTCTCTGATACAGGTTAGCTCTTATCCGGCAGATTTTTCCAACAATTTTCAACAACCACACTGCCCATTACTATAGAGTTGGTGGATTATCAAAGTTAACATTTTGCTAGAATGAACTACACTAAACTCCACAAAACTAATTAATGCTGTTAACACTAATTTATGTTTTTGGTTCAAAAAAAAAACAATTACTCAAATTAGAGTGATTAACTCTAATAGAAATGGGCAGTGTACACAATACTCTAACAGTCAGCCTCTGTAAGTTTTTCCCACAACATCCTTCCATAGCCCTTCGAGGAAGATACCCAACCTTAGCTAACTCCTTGAGGATTCATAAATGTCCAAAGAAAATCCCTTAATTTCCCCAGCGACCCATACTCATGAAGACTTCCCAGTAAGGATCCTCAAATTAGCCTCCTCCAAACACACCTCCCCACAAAAACCTGCCCAAAATCTTCTCATGCTTGTCCTCTATCGACAGTCTCCCTACCGAGAATAACCCTGACCAAGAGCCCTCACTATGATCTTCGGTGATTCTTGATGCCTCCTTAACTACCGGTCTAAAGCATACCAGCACTACACGAGCATCGCATACTGTACCGGGAAACATATAGCATTTCCAATTGGCAAATTTAAATAAGTCTAAAGACTTGCCCATGTAGTTTCAAAAAACCTCTTGGAGTCACGAATGGTCCGCCAACAAATATTCTGCTCGAGGCTGCCTGTATGTATTCAGTTCACTCATAGAAACTATTCCAGAAACATTATCTTCCGCAAGTTCTTTAACTCCAAGCCTCCTTAATTGATGCAGCCTGCTTCCTTAGCCAAAGAGAGCAATTTAACTTTTCGATTAATCCTTCAGAAGAACAGCCCTGTCTTTTCAGAATCACTTAAGGTGCACTTAGAAGCAAACACAGTGTACGCCGTCTCTCTCTCTCTCCAAACTTTGCTTTCACCATCCAAGATGCATGTCTTGCATATATGCCATTTAAGATATATGTCAATTCAAGATATATGTATATTAAAGACGTATGGCATGCAACACAAACCAAGCACTTTGATCCAACCGAAATGCAAAGCTGGAAATCCAAACATGTTTAGATTCACATGCATTCAAACAGGTGTTAAGTTCGAATACATTGCACATACTTTCCATGGCAAGGTTGACTGTATGGCAGCAAGAACACTGCACACTGGATGCTCCACGAACATACATGAGAAGAGTTCGACATCCTCCACACACCAACTGAGCCATCTCGGTTCCTGCTTCAGAGTGAGAGAATGGGTGAGTAAAGTTTTCAAATATTGTAGGCATATGATAAATTTGAAACATCGTGGAACATGTTTCATTATTAAATTGCATTGACTCAGTCACAATCTCGAAAACAATAATAAGACAGGCTGCAGTGGAGATGACAAAAAAATAATGCTGAAGTACATCCATATAGATTGTACAACAAACAAATAGTTGTACAAACACACCTGCGGGAGGAACAGGGGTGATGGTGCTGCATACAGCACATCGAACATTGGTGGCGTTGTTTGGATATACCAAAAGGGTTCTACAGCCTGTACACACTATCTGACTCTGTGAAGCTGCAAGAAGAAAAAGAGAAAGATAAATAAAAACGACTGGAGCCACCTTCAGTGTCTAACAGCAAAAAGGTCTGGCTCGCAAGGGAAGTTAGTTAGCATAATTGTAAACATTGCAACTACTCTCCATTTATGCAGAGACTTTTTGTGTGGAAAAAATGAAATAACTGCATTATCAACTATGAAGAAGCTCAGTAAACGGTAACACAGAGACATGACTGTTGTACCTTTCAGACACCATGAGCTGGCTAGTCAGCGTCCTAAACAATAAAGTTTAAAAATAACTCAAAAGGACTCTCTCTTTCATAAAGAGAATTACGCAACTCAAAACGGATAACTTCTTGCAAAATATGAAATAACAGCTCAACAACATGCACCTTGAGGAGCCATGTGCATGGAAGGAGGAGGAGGAGGTTGCTGAGAATATGGCATCATCGGAGACGGTTGCATCATGTGCTGTGGAGCAGGTGCAATCGGAAATGGTGTGGAGCTCGAGGGAGCCATGGCTTGTTGAGAGGATGCTCTAATGGATGGACCTGAAGGCATGGAGACTGGAGTCTGAGAGGTTCCATTGGTTCCTGCAGCTGTATGCTGAGAGACGGCACTAGACGGACCGGCGTCCAAACGGTGGTATCCACTGCTATTAGCTCCACTAGAAAGCATATTTTTTTCCGCTTTCTGAGCTGAAGTAACGGTTCACCGTCTGCAGAATGTCTAGTGTTACTGTGACATTCTTGACATTGCAGTTAAAGAAATTGCGGGAACATTATCGGACGTCGATTGTAAGCAGGGTGCGGGAGACACCGAGAGAGAAGAAAAAATGTCAAAGAACAGTTAGAGAAGGCACTCTACTGCAACGAGAAGTAAGGCAGGAGTGCGCCGTACACAATGACGTAAGGACAGAAAAATTAGTCGGATTCGTCCGTCGAAAGTCCGGAGGCCGGTCCGTCTGCGGTTTCGAACTTTCGAAGTTTGATGTGTCACACTGTCACGTCAGACGTGCTAACAAAATGTACGGTCGTCATTGGTCTTCGCGTGCCCTAACGGCAAACAAACAGATCGACTTGTTTCCGTCGTCAAATCCACACCGTCAAAAGCTGGGAGACAAATACGTTTTCAACAAGCAATGAGAGATTGGCTTGAAATTTATATTAGTTGTTAAAAAAATGGGAAGGGATATTCTGAAACGGTACTACGGTACAGTGGTAATATTTAAACGAAACATTTTACTGAATATTGGACATACAGACCAGTCGCGATTATTAAATTGAGAATCCTGTGCGTAAAACATCGCACTTCCATACTGTTTCGGGGTAGATAAGATTGTATCGTCCGGTCTACCCGATTCGATTACAATTAAGCTCGGACGAAATTGAGCCGCTCACAAAAAAATCCGTCCGGCTTGTGGAATATCGGGACGGCGGGAAACAATCGCGACCCAAGATTTCAGCCGGAAGTTACGGCCAGAGGTCGCAATCGGGTACCCGAATCCGTACCCGACCGCCCGCCTCGGATCCGGAACGGATTCGGGTGCCAAATTTTGGGGGCCGGACGGATTCGGGCGGGTGATTCAAAAAAAAATAAAACGGGTACGGTCGGGTAAGCAAAAAACGAAAAAAATTGAAGGTTTTGTACTTGTCCATACTATCCAACATTATTGTACTTTCTACTCTTGGTATCGTGGAAGGTATGTGGGAGGTGTACCATTAATATTGTAATTATCAGGAACGGGTAGTCGCGAGAAATCGAGTTTCGGATAACTTATATTTTCGTAAACGCGTATCGGGTAACGGTTAACAATTTAGGAGCGTGATATAACCCGGTAGTGTATCAGGTGTTCAGATTTTGAAAAAGAAAAAATGTTGGTTTCGGGTATCTAAAATTTTGACTCTTGCGACCTCTGGCAGAGGTCGCAAACGGTTAACCGAAACCTTAACCGACCGTTAACCGACCGCCCGCGTCGGATCTGGAACGGATTCGGTTGCCAAATTTGGAGGGTCGGGCAGATTCGGGCGGGTGATTCACGAAAATAAAAAAAATCGGTTACATTCAGGTAAGCAAAAGACGAAAAAAAAATGAAGGTTTTGTACTGTAAATACTATCCAACATTATTGTACTTTGTACTCTTGGTATCATGGAAGTTACAAGGGAGATGTACCACTAATTTTGTACTTATTCGGGTACGGGCGGGACGGGTAGTCGCGAGAAATCGAGTTTCGGTTAACTTTTTTTTTGGTAAACCCGTTTCAGGTACGATTAACAATTTTGGAGCGTGACATAACCCAGTCGGGCGTCGGGTACTCAAATTTTGAAAGAAAAAAAAACGATTGGCTTCGGTTATCTAAAATTTTGACTTTTGCGACCTCTGACCTCTGGTTACGGCCAGAGGTCAGACAAAACTCTCAGCATTAAATCAAAATCGGTTGTCGATTCTGACCAAAGTAGCGACGGCGCGAATGACTTTCACGAGAAATTTTAGAGTGCGATACGAACTTTTTTGTATACGTTTTTTAAATTCATGTTGTATACTTTAGTTCTAAAAGGTACAGTACGAGCTGGATTGACATACATGACATGACATACTATATCGTATTCCGTAGAAGACGATATTGTATATTGTACACATCGTTATTAGAGCTAAACATTTTCCGGGCAGTCAAAGCTCTTTTTTTCGTCACATATTATTATAATTTTCAATCGTGACATCACATTAAAGGTTATGACTGTTTTATTTCGATTGATCGCCCTCCACAGAGCTAAACTCTTTTGACTGCCCAACAAATGATTAACTCCAATAATGATGGGAGGTGCACTAGCGTATTGTAATATTCTACTGTACATATAGACGTATAGAACATATATATTGGCGATGAGAGTTTATTCGTCCCGGACCGATATATCTGGCTTCCTTGGCTTTCAATAATATCGGCTATCGAAATTATCGTTATAGGAAATTTATCGATGCACCAACACTTTCAACTAATTGGAAAACACTGTTTTTCAAATAACTCTAAGTTGCTGACCTTATAGCACTCTAATTATGAAATAGACATGGTCGTCATACTATATGCGATAATGATACGTTGTCATATTAACTAAAATCGACCACTCTAATCTACTGAACTTTACCAATTATACCTGGAAAAATTAGGTAAAAAATGCTTAGAACTACCAATTCATTTAGAAAAAATAAAATCGGTGACGTGAAAAGTAAACGAAAAAGGGCTGATGTTCTATACAAATGGCACGAGGCACCGATCGTATAATGTTTCTCCCGTCACGATGGAGCAAATCCTCCCATTTGGCTCTGTGACAACTACTAGACGAAGCTGCTTTCAAGAAATCACAAACCTTGGGAGGAATAAACCCAAAACTCGAAACCCAAACCCAAACCCAAACCCAAACCTTGGGAGCAATTCATAAACCATGCTAGGTGGACCCTCTTGCTGAGCTTGGGGAGAAGTGGAAAGTGCCTTAATTACTGTGTCCTGATCAAGAGTAAGACACCCTACATGCTCAAAGATATGGATGGAAAACGAGGTGGGAGCCGGTTGAGGGAGTGCACGAAAGACCTTGACTGTGGTAGAGTACAACGCTCGAAATATCTCACAAAGAGCAAAGGTGAATGGACCTAGGGTCTTTACCGCCCGTGAAAGCTCATCGACGCGACCCAAATGAACAACTCATCAATGAAAGGAAAAAAAAGACTAGAAACACAATCCTCGTGCTAACCATGGAGAGCCTCCCAATTACCTCAAAAGAAACGCCTAAAGTGCACCATAGTCTCGCAAGCTCACCTGCACCCTCATGAGCTGCTAGGATATCCAAGACAAGAATCTAGAGAGAAAACATGAGAAAGAGGTGCCAAGGAACGACGACCATCGGATTTAAATAAAGTGAAGGGTTGATAGTAAATGGAAAGTACCTAATGACAGACTGCCATGGCTAAGAATTGGCTACTTTCTGTCCGGCAAATTAAACCAACCATTGCTTCAAAATGATACTCCCCGATACCTTTACAAGGCTTAGGTGTAGGTCGGAGCACAGACTGGGCACCAATGTATTACTTAATAAGGTCGAACAATCAAAAGGAAAAATGTAGAAAACGAGGGGGTGGAAAAAAAAAGAAAACGTATGTAATAAATTGTAAACAAGCAAATGTTCGGAAACGAGGAAAAAAAGAACTTCAAAAAAAGAACCAATGGTAATGTGATTTTTGTATTGTTGGTTTTGCGGCTCTTTTTTGTCTTAAGGTCAACGTCCAATATGACAACTAAATGCAGTAATTATCAAAACCATCTTCGACAACACAAACCATGCAATAAACCGACCGCCACGTTCTCACCCATTACAAATTTCCTTTGCTCATAAAATGCTGGCTATATACAAAAAGAATACAAACTTTAACAGGCGTGACCATTGGTTTTCAATGTGACAGTGGGTCGACAGCAAAGTCATTTTTACCTGTTCATCAAATTGGCAGTTCTCTATTTGCAACCACTGAAGTCTAGGTGCACTCTGTCCACACGTATTTTCTGACATGTCCTATCTTTAGTATGTATAGCCGCAAATGTACTGAAACTTCAAATGTACTTAAACTGCAACTGTACTCAAAACTAAGTACCAAAACATTTGGACTGTGGTTATCCTAAAATGCAAGCTACAATACTTGATGCTATCACTATGACATTTTTTAACCTGCAGCTATTTGTCTACAACTCATTAAAACACAATGACCTGTCGTAGTATTAGCTACATATGTATGCCCCTTTCCTCCGAGACCATATACTGCAACCAGCTATTTTCTGGTAGAGGATTTTTGATATTCCTGTGAATTAATACTACATATGCACCCAAAACCAAAAAACCCTAAAAAAAAAAAAAGGGCAGCATAAAACGCCCGCTCTCTGTCACATCACTTCAAAACATAGGACCGACCAATGCACAAAAACACTCCAAAAAATCAAACGAACACACAGAAAACACACAAGAAGCAAGCCATAACCGACTCTGGTACATTTTACTTGGCACTGCCTGCATCCTCTCTGTGGGCCAAGGGCAGCTCCAGTTGCACCACAAAGAAGCTCTTCCCCGGCTCCCTCACATACTGCACTTCACCATTCATCAAACGCACAATTTTACGACACATACTGAGACCGAGTCCCTCTTGAGACTTGCTGTGGGCATCCGCTCGATCAAACATTTGGTGTACCAAATCTTCTGGTAAGCCTTCTCCGGCATGAGTTACTCTGCAAACAAAAAACCCAAAATTCAGAAACGAACGGCAAACTATAGTCCAGTCCAGTACACCACCAACCACTATTAGAGTTGGTGTATTAGTAGCACTAAAACGTGTTTGTATTAACTACACTAAATTATGTTTTGCAACGTGGTGTTATTAACACTAGTTTGTGATTTTGAGTCAAAAAAACACTCATTCTGATTAGAGTGATCAAACTCTAGTGGCAATGGGCAGTGTACCTCGCAAGATTATTTTGAATATAACACGCAGCTTTCAAGCTATGTGAGCTACACCTTGAATCGCTTTTGGCCTTAAAAAAAATATAGCCCGGGGTTTATGTAAGTGTTATGAACTTTAATTTAGGTGCGCGCCACGTAAACCGCTCACCGAACCAATGTTATGAAAAAAATATACAGTATTATTATCACTATTTTATTTTCAGGGCCCAAAAAATCCGGCACTGAAATTAGCCTTCTTCATGCTAATAACGATTCACTACCTCGCAACATTATTTTAGATATAGCTTTCAAGCTTTTCAAATGCCATACCTGAATTCCAGTTGTATCATATCTACACCTCCAGGGAGACGCTTTGTTTGGGGGACCACTTTGATTTCCACCCATCCCGAGGGTGGAGTGAACTGGACCGCATTCATAAGGAAATCTGCGAGCACTTGCTGTAACCGGACTTGGTCTCCAAACACACACATTGTCTTGAACTCAGGAGGCGTATCACAGAACAATTGAAGATCCTTCTTGCTAGATTGCATCATGCCTTGGCTCACCACACTATTCATCACCGTTGCCATCATGAATTCTGCTGTGTCTAACTCCAAATACCTGCACACTCAAATACACTACAGTAAGCAAATAGAGAAAAAGAAAAAAAACACAATACAAATCGCCTTCCTAACTCGCATACAAGAGATCACCCAATTACGGCCGCAATTTCCGGCCCCAGGTTCTGACTTAAAATTGCTCTCACCATCAACTCTTATGTCCACTGGTTGACTGCTATCCTGAAACAGCAAGCTTTTTTTATCTTACCCCTCCTCGATGCTGGCTAAATCCATGTCATCCAATATACGCCGGAGCTGTTTCTCACATGTAGCGCTTGTCTCCACCAACTGCTTCTGGTCTTCCGAGAGGTCAGTGTGCTCAATGAAAGATCTGGCAAAATGAATACCGTCAAGAGGATTTCTAATTTCTTGGCGAATGTAAGCCAGTTCCTTTGCCTTGGCCTCCGCGACTTTTTCAGCCGCTTTTTGAACTGTTAAAGCTTGCTGCAATTCTAAACTGGCTATGTGAAGGAAACAAAAAACTCCTGTAATAGCTCCTTCGGAATCAGTTCTTTTACTGGCAGTCAAAAGTGCATCCACTGTCTTGCCCTGCAATCCATCATGAGAACTCTGACTGAGTTCAAAAGGTTTTGAAGTGACTTAAAAACAAAAAAAAAAACACATTTCCTCTGCTTTGTAAAGAAAACATAGAGAGAAGAAAAACCTCTGCTTCTAACCTAATATATCTAACCCTGTCTGAGTTCAAACTGCTCTGAAGTGACAAAGAAAAAAAAACGCATTTAGCTCTGCTTTCTAGAGAAAACATTTAAGGAAGAGCCATTTTTCCACCCTGTTATAATATCCACAACATATTGCCAAAATCATCACAATCAAGAGTTCTTACATTAATACCACATCTAACACACCTGACGATCGTAAAAAGCAAATGAGAATTTGTCGGTGTCGTGGCCATCCATAGCATTGTTCAAAACTATCATGAACTTGGTCAAGGCATCGGAGCTCTTTAGGCGACACATTCCTCCAAAAATCTCTCCAGTTAACATCTTGCCCGCAACATCATCACGTCTCAGTCCTGTTATTTTCTCCATGGCGGGATTCCACTCCGTACAGCAGCCAAACTCTGCAAAAAAAAGTAGGAGATGTTCTTATCAAGTGAGAATTGCATACAAACCATATCACAATAGACCAGTGCTCTGACTCCATAATCATCGATACATACTACCACAAATCAATAACGTCAAGATTTCAAGGTGAGGAATTTACCATCTGAGCCAAAAATAGGTGGAATAAGAGAATGATGTGATCGCACAATGGTGGTATAGTCGCCCTGAATGCGTGTAAACTTGTCCATAACCACCCTTTGCCCAGTCACATCTTGTCCAACAAAACAGACCCCAACAACATTTTCACTAACATCCCGGCTTGCACAAGCGTTCACAACTAAGATAACAGCGTCCTTCGATTTCTGGGCCCCCCAGGTTTGCAGCTGAATTTCAACATTCTGCTCTTCCTCACCTGCAAGAACAAACAAGTTTATTGCCTCAGGTTCCAAAAAAATCACAATAAGTACAGTACATAAAATTACATAAAATGAAGGAAAGACTAACATTATAATATAAGACAGTTCAAATTACAAGTCGTCTACCAACAAAATAAGATAATACACTCTCGATTAAGACTAAGATAAAACCCTTTCGACTTTCCATGAGCTTTTGATCGGACATGATGATGACAGTACAATGTCACATTTGTACGCAAGCAAAATTCGAAACAGATGCTCTTCTTGGACTACTAGGTTAAACAACCCAACGAAATCATATCCTTACCACCAAACGGGAACCCAATACACATAGTCCTGAATACACATGAGTCATGTTATTTCACCAGCTATTGCAGTCTGAGAATTGTAGAGCACGGCATGTAACGGTTAAGTATACTATCGTGTAAACATCATACTTACAAGGCTTACCTACCACAATGGCCCAACATGGCAGAATATGGATGAGTTCAGATAACATAATTCATCTAGCCACCATCCAAGTCAGTGATTAGACTTGCCTCATCTAGCCTAGCGAATAAACACCAGCAAGAGATAATAATGTCAAAATTCTCACCATTTAAAGCAAGGTACAGCACTCTCTCAACTGTCTCCACTGAATCTGGGTGAACCAAATCCTTCACAAGTGATCTTCCCCGAGCATCGGCCACAGGTAATCCTGTTAATTCAGACACTTTCGCATTCCAACCATTGATGCAGCCATTGAAATCAACGGCCAGGATTGGAGCAGTTGCAGTCTCTATTAGCCGCACCATCTCATTTGCAACAGTACTGAGTTCGTCCATACCCTGAAGAACCACCAAGGTACTTGGTGAGTAACAAGGAAACCATAATTTACACTTTATGACAAATATTGACAGAAAATGGAGCCTGTGCACAACATAAAACAACAAGAACAAATCTCATCCTTGCAACAACAGCAGACACGTTCAGAAATGACAACAAGGACAGTTGCTCATTTTGTTTCACATGTTCTCTTCC
This sequence comes from Zygnema cylindricum, assembly GCA_037447655.1. NCBI lineage: Eukaryota > Viridiplantae > Streptophyta > Zygnematophyceae > Zygnematales > Zygnemataceae > Zygnema > Zygnema cylindricum. The sequence goes on along the minus strand of JBBHKE010000463.1, from coordinate 35,280 downwards.
ACTCGAGGGTTCGAGCAATGAAAGACTTGCTGGCCTCAGATTGTGACAAACCTGCAACTTCAAGTCATTCAGCCGAGCATGTATCATTCGCTTGTTTTCGATGTCATCAATGTCTTGAAACGACCCACGTAGGATAAGCTGCAAGCTGTGAATAGCATCCATTTCTACATCTTCCCACGGCAGAGACCTCTGCTTGACTACCTCCAGAAATGCCTTAAAGGATGACCGAGGGTGCATTTTTCGGGCATCATCCTTGTCATCCGCATTCTGCCTTGCCCCGGCCCATTTCACCTCCTTCTCTGCATGAGATCTAAACCAGAATAGGAAATCTTTGTTGGTGATCCTTGCGGCAGCCATACCACATACTGCCACTCCAAGGTCATTTGCTCCTGGATACCCCGCGTCAGCAAGGCTGTCTGTACTAAGCCCTGTGGAGTCTTTATGATACTGAAGTAGCCAATTGGCAATATCTTTCACCTGGTCTTCCGTTGGTGTCACACCCAGCAACCAAAAGCGACCTCCATAATATAGAGCCGCTCCATCACACTTGACAAGATCCATGATGTTGGGGCTTTGCGACACAATGCCAATTGGAGCATCACGTAGAAGCATGTCACAGAGAAGTGTCTGTGTGCGAAGAATATGCTTTTCGCGAAGCTGAGCTGCCAGCTCCACCTCCATGTTTAATTGTAATCCAAAAACCTATGGAACAATCAAATCACTCAGAAGTCAGCCAGCTTACATTTTGTACGGATAAAGTCCTCCTGTCCGCCTGGAGCCGACCCATTGTTACTCTGAACTTAATGTATGAACATGCAAATACGAGACAAGTCTATAAAAAAAATTAATGTAAGCTCACTTGCAGCACCATCAATAAGTTGAATGTGGCAAGAGGACAGCAGTGAATACAGTGCAGGGTCTAGAAATAGTAAACTGAAACATGAACGGTAAAAAACTCCAATAAGCAAATAAGCATGAGAAGGCTGCGCACCAACAAGTCAAAATGTTGCAAGACAAAGACTTGGACGCCTACTATCCTTTATCATGAAAAAGAAGACTGGCACCAGCAAAACCCCATTTACCTGCATGAGGAATTCACAGGCAGATCTCAAAGGGAATGGGACATAACGAGCTGAACTGTGATGGCACACAATGAGGCCCCAGAGCTTACGCCCGTGTTGTTGGCTGGCTCCACCAGGTGCCCCGTCATCTTCATTGTCATTGATAATTACCGCAATGACCAAAGAAGCAATAGAGCCCATATTAACCATATACTGGGTGTGGCAGCCATGGACTCCTCTTAATGTTGATCCAGCCAGACTGATTGGCTGCTTGAGGCTTTGATCCTGGATGACTTTCACCTGCATGAGGAAAACACCGTAAAATGCTTGTCAAAAAATGCTCCTGCTCCTAAAAGCACTTCATGATGGTTTGCAAATTTAAATGACAAGGATGAAAACATGCCCAGAGTTCAACAGTAAGATTATTATCAACATAGGCACAGTCTCGAGCAAGAAATGTAACCATTCCAGCAACTCCAACCGTTCTGGCATAAAATCAAGCTATTGAAATGGGCACAATGATAAAGAAACCGTGATATAATAACAAAAATATATGTTTCGGACAGAATAATTCTGCCCAAAGAAAGCTAGGTAACGAGCGGAGAGAAACAAGCAAGTCTAATACTCATCAATTGTGTGGAGAGGATAGTTTGTGCTCTATACCGGAGGTGCATTGCAGTCACAAATCATTCGCACACGATTCTTCATGAACAGAAACCTAGAAGCTTGTGGAATGTCGGTTGCAGGATAATGTAGCCCTAAGTAAGGCTCCAAATCTGATCTCCGGATTTCAGCGATAACCTCGCCATGCTCATCTTCATGGAATTTGTAGGCCATCACTCTGTCATAACCAGTTAGTTCCCTTACTTCCTCCACCACCGTATCGCAAAGAATACCAATGTCTCCACCTGGGAGGGCCTGTAATCTTGAAATAGCTTTGGCTGCCAACTTGTGTGATCGAAGGGCTCCGGCAGCCGAAACAGAAGGGTCCGAAGGTCTTACAGGCTCAAAATCTAATACCAAACCGAGGTCTATCCTATGCATGATGGCATAAAAAGGCTTCTGAGAGTTCTTGCACTGCACGGAAATCGGATTCATCATGCTGACGTCATTGGCAGTAGCTGCCTTCTCCAATGCAGCAACACTAGAAGGAGTGAAGAGAGTACGAGCATCAACTCCAATATCTGCACCGTTGCATTTGCGTTTGAATTAAGGTTGAGCTTAGGAAAGAAATAGATTGTGTAAACACAGCAACAATTTCAATACTAAACAAACACGCCACAAATGCAAGTACACGAAAAATAATCAGAAAAATATAGCTACTCAACTTCCAATTACACAAAAAGTATAACCAATCAGAAATACAATATGCAGAAAACATTGCACAAAAAAGAGGAAGCTGTTAAACACACCAAGAAGCCTCTTCTGGCCGACACTAGGAACAGCTTGGGGCGCAAGATCCAGCATTTCCAGAGCATTCTCGCTGTACGCCAAAACTTTAAAGCTTCCTTCTTCAACTGACAGCATACACCCGAACGTCTGAGAAATGCCTCCGCGTTGCATGCGCTGAAGATATGCTGTAACTGTACTCGACGGAATGGATTCTCCTGTGCCTTTGCTGGCGTCTACCGACTTTGAATAATCAAACGAGTCTCCAGAAGTTTCCGACTGCTCAAAAGCTCGGTGAAGCCGAGCATCTGCATTGACTTGCGCCACTCGAACATCCCTTCTTGACTTCACCGAGCTTCCACCGGATGAATTAGACATATGTGAGGACGACATGTTTCTTGCGTTTTGTTGCAATCCCCCTCACTCACCTAACAACAACCAAAACAGCGGCTGAGTAGTCTACCTAAAAGACTCAACGTTATTGCTCAAAAGAGTCTGTATAGGATTTATAAGAGAGGCAAAAGCTAGAAAAAGCAGTAGTTGAAGGTCACTTCTAACTGATAACTTTAAACTTTTGGTATGAAGTTGTACAGACTCTTCAAGCCTATGAGGAACAATATCAGTCAAAACCTGGAAATGAATACACGTGCATGAAGTATTCCGTAGTAGGTAAAACGAGAGTAATCCTTCTTAGAAACACAAATGGAGCAGCCTCTCAAATAAAAAAATGAGCTCTACAAAAGCTATTCACTTGCTGGTTTCAATGAAATGAGACCGAAAGCGCCAACAAAACCATTGGTAAAAACGACACGAAATTCGGCCAAAGCAACACCAACGTAGGCTATAGCAGACGCAAATACCAGCTATTAGGAGCTTCAACAAACCAGAAGATGAAGTTTCGGCTCAAATATCTTTTCTTGCTCTCCAAAAGTTCAAAAATATTTAGACTGTGAAGAGCTTGTTATCGGTATGCGCCTATGCGGACGATGGAAGCCAGCGAGTCAGCGATAATGAGAAACCCTAGGCCTGCGACCGTACAAAAAGGTACAAGTAAACAACTAGCAAAAGGTAGTACTTAAAGGCAAAAAAAAAGGAAAAAAAGAGCACGTGATGCCCGGATAAGAAAATCCTTTCATTGGTCAATCCGTACATGCGGACGCATACTTTGTCGGTGACGCTATACAACCGGAACGTCCTGACCTGTGCCACCTCATGCGGGACGCCTTCTGGATTTAGTAGAAAAAGCGTAATAAACGAACAACTAATGAGGCATGTAACCGTGGTCTTGTACTCTCGAGGTCTTTCAATGGCCGTATTTCAAATGTGCGAAAACAATTGGAAACGCTATATGTAGTTATCTAACACTATACGCATGTCATACGATATAGTACGCGTATAGTATGTGCATATTGCATTTAGAGTTTCCAAATCTTTTCGCACGTCTCAACTTATGCCCGTAAGTCCGTAACACGAGGCGAGGTTCCCTCCACGACAGGACATTTGCACTGGAGGCTTGGCTTGGGAGCATGGACTCGGTACTGTACAGTACACCGCCAATCGCTATTAGCGTGTAGGTTTCATTAGCGTATACAAATAATTACCGTGGTGTACGCTATTTAAGAATTTGAAAATTTTGGAAAAAATCATACATTCTAATTGTTTGAACCGTGAAGATGCGGCAAATAAAGACACCAAGTTTGAACGATGTGAGACGTCAGGCGATTGGGGGTTTTAGCACTTCGCAAGTGCCAATGATTTCAGTATTTCACAACTTGATGTTTTCAGGATTATATTTCATCGACCCGAGAAGGCGAGAACCATTCGGTGCGCACTATACTAAATTACAACATGTCTTGTATTTAGTGCGTCTAAGTGTACCCCTTTAGTGCAAGCAACCCGCTGGTTTTAGGCGTTTAAACCAGAAACCCTAAAAAGAAGTAAACCGCCTAGAAGTAACCCCTTAAAAAAAGGGCGTTTCCGTACCACCCGCCAACTATGTTGGACCCAAATCTGGTGCGATTTTTGAAATAAACGACAAAAACGTTTGTGACAAGTTTCCAAAGCAGTCAGAAACGTACAGGTAAGTACAACGCTTCGTCAGCTGTCCGATCTGAATGAAGATATCATCTGCGCGGCAAACGCGCCGATAAAATATAAAAAAACCATGTGAGCAAATACGCTTACCCCTTAACATTCACGGATTCACCCGATCGTCAATTCTATTTCGGGTAATCTCAAGTTTTTCAGACTCTACGTAACAAGGTAATACATATGTAAAATATGCATACATATATGTTATAAATAATTAAATATGTTTGAACACATATATATCTATAAATGTGTTTATATCATAGGTCAAAAGTAGATGAAAGTAGGCCCATACAATATGCCTATTGTATGCAAAACATACAATATGCCCTTATGACCCATATTGTATTCGGACCTATTCGGATCAGTTAAAACATTCGGACCAAAAATATTTACTTACACCGTCAGATTCAGACGATCGGACGGTCTCTGATCAAAGTAGCGATCTAAGAAGATCACATGAAAAGCCCATAACTCAACTTACGATAAAGTCGCCGACTAAAGGCCTACCATAAAACGCCTACTTTTGAACTATGGTTTATATTAATATGTTAAAAATATATCTACTCATGTGCTTATTTTTTTTAACGACAACATCGCCGCGGAGACGTCTACTTGTGAAAATTCGCTCGAATCAAACAACTGTCAAAATTGTACTTACCTGTACTTTTGTGACTATTTTGGAAATTTAACATAAATATATTTGTCGTGTATATGGAAAGAAGTACAAGTAGGTGTTGTCCAACATAGTTGGTGAGTGGATAAAAACCCCTAAATGTACCCGTTCCCTTAGCGGGGTCTCACTTTGGCTTAGCTGTCAAAGCGGAAACTATTCGTTCTTTCCTCCGCTGAGCGGCACACGTAGGGAGTATTTCAGCCTTTGACGCCACAGAGGATTGTAGGAATGGCTTTCCACCCACCAACTATGTTGGACCACACCCACGTGTATTTTTCTTGGACCTACACGACAAAACAATATATTAGATTCTCGAAGTACAGTACTGTACTGTAGTCATTAAACGCAAAGGTAAGTACAATTCCGCTGGCTGTCCAATTCGTGTGAAATTTTCAAGTATACGCGAAAAACTCGCCGCGCAAAAAGAAAATCGCTGTATATATATGTAAAATTTATGCAAATACACCATAGTTTTAAAGTAGGTGAAAGTAGGCCCATACAATATGCCTATAGTACGCAAAACATACAATATGACCTTAAGACCCATATTGTATTTGTAGCAAAATGAAAAAAAATAGTAACAGGGTTGAGTTGCACATCGATCGATAGAAATTAAATGTCATGTCTAAATTTTGAAAACATTCGACAAAAATTATTTTCTGTGAGTTTTGAGGTAATTTTTACTTTAACCGTCAGATTCAAACGATCGGACGGTCGCTGATCAAAGTAGCGATCTAAGAAGATCACATGAAAAGCCCATAACACAACTTACGCTAAAGTCGGCCTACAAAAGGCCTACAAAAAAACGCCTACTTTTGAACTATGAAATACACATGTATATTAATGTTATACATCTATATCTATTTATGTAATACTTGTCTATATATTATTGGTCATCAATACTTTTTAGTGACAATCAAATTTTGTACTTTGATGGTATTACTATCGCGTTCTTGGAAATAAAATCTTTTACTATATTACTGTTCCTTATATCGTGTTGTCTAGCAGTTTTTCTGACTCGACTAGGTGCTTTGCCATTGGGGGAGACATTTATGTAAAGTGCTTTTAATCCGACGCACGAAATGTAGGCTTACCGAAATATTAAAGTACGACCGTCGTCGGACATTGAACCCCTCTAATACCATCAGTAAACGTACAACACACGTAAAAAAAACCATTACGGACAAAATACTAGGGGATTACGAGTATTGTACTGTAGTATCAGCCTACGGCCAGATAAGGCTGTCCCAGGATACCAGCGTTACGTTACGTACCGTTGGAATATTAGAAAAGGTAGCGCGGAATCCGGTCGAATAGGATTCCGTTTTCAACATTGCCGCACTTTGCCTTCCATATAACTGAATAAACAAAGGTTTTGAACTTTTGATATAATACGGCTGAGCGTGTATCGTAACCGATACACCGCCAATCGTTATTAGCGTGGTGTACGCTAATTCCGTCCCGCTTTTTTTTATTCTCAAATGAATTATCCACACCATTTAAAAACCCTAATTCCTAATTAGAATAGACGATTTCTTCGAAAATTTTCAAATTCCCAATTAGCGTAAACCACGCTAATTATTCGTCTACGCTAAAAAAACTTACACGCTAATAACGATTGGCGGTGTACAGTACACCGCCAATCCCTATTAGCGTAGTGTACACTATTTCCGTCTCACTTTTTTTTCATTCTCCATTAGCGTAGTTCATTCTATTTTTTTCTTTATTCTATTTAAGGTTAATTTTTTAGTATCGTACAAAAGGAAGTACGTCATCGTTTAATTAGTGTGGTGTACGGATAGTGTCAGACCGTACACAATCGTATATTTTTAGGTAAAAAGGTACAATTTATTATATTTAATAGCCGCGGACGCATGAGAATGTGCGGTCTCAAAAAGGGTTCAATCCGGGTCGTAAAAAGTTACGTTCGCACATATTTGACCAACAACCGCATGGTCGACAGTGTGAACGTCAAACATATTCGCCTAAAGAAAGTCATCTTTTTCAGCTAATGAACGTAACTGAATGCGATGTAGCGCCGGCGTATTACTGTAACTTTTGGTATATAGGTCCTCATCTTTTTCAGCTAATGAACGTAACTGAATGCAATGTAGCGTCGGCGTATTACTGTAACTTTGGTATATAGGTTATCAACTCCAAGTAGGTTCTTTGTAGGCAGTAATACTTGTTATTAATGCTATTTTATGTTTATAGTTCAATTAGCGTAAAGTTTTATGGTATTAAGGTAAAAATAGTTCCATTTAGTATAAATGTTGATTGTAATATGGTGTCCATTACAAAATAAAGTAAACCTTTATCTTAATACGAGGTCGATGTCCCAAAAAATCCGTAGTTAAAGTTATAATTTGAATTTAATAGTATACAATAACAATATTTGGCGTTGGCGATATTTGGGGAGAGGAAACGCCAAATGCGGACAGTCCATAAAAAAATGGATCCGTTCTTGGCGAATCACAACCAAGCGTTTTTTGGTGGGATCTGACGCTTACAGCGTCATTTCGTTTTGACAAAAAAAAAATCCGTTCAAGAGGAAGCAAGCGAAAGCTCCGTCTCTTGTTCCACATTTCGTCCATGGATTCCATTTTCGCCACCGCAAGCGTTCTCCTCCTATTTCCCTTCCTCCACCATCCATATTTCTCCCTTTCGCCCTCATTAAGCCCTCTTTCTTCCCTATCGATCTACCGTTTCTTCATCCAGCCACCCTGTCTCTTCTATATCTTACTGAATCTATGGTGAAAAATACTTTTTTCCCATTTCCCTTCTCCCCCTCCTCTTCTATACCTCTACCCTTATAACTCTCTCTCAATCTGCCTCTCCCCCTCTCCTTATCAATCTGCCTCTCTTTATTCGTCAATCCCTCTCTCTCTCTATATTTTTTTCCCATTTCCCTTCTCCCCCTCCTCTTTTATGCCTCTACCTTTACCTCTCTCTCTCTTAATCTGCCTCTCCCACTCTCTCCCTATCAATCTGCCTCTCTCTATCCGACAATCCCTCTCTCTCTCTTTATATTTTTTTCCCATTTCCCTTCTCCCCCTCCTCTTTTATGCCTCTATCATTACCTCTTTCTCTCTCTCAATCTGCCTCTCCCCCTCTCTCGCTATCAATCTGCCTCGCTCTATCCGTCAATACCTCTCTCTCCCTATATTTTTTTCCCATTTCCCTTCTCCCCCTCCTCTTGTATGCCTCTACCTTTACCTTTCTCTCTCTCTCTTTCAATCTACCTCTCCCCCTCTTTCCCTATCAATTTGCCTCTCTCTATCTGACAATCCCTCTCTCTCCCTATATTTTTTTCCCATATCCCTTCTCCCCCTCCTCTTTTGTGCCTCTACCTTTACCTCTCTCTCCTTCAATCTCCATCTTCCCCTCTCTCCCTATCAATCTGTCACTCTTTATCCGTCAATCCCTCTCTCTCCCAATATTTTTTTCCCATTTCCCTTCTCCCCGTCCTCTTCTATGCCTCTACCCTTACCTCTCTCTCTCTCAATCTGCCTCTCCCCCTCTCTCCCTATCAATCTGCTTCTCTCTATCCGTCAATCCCTCTCTCTCCTATATTTTTTTCCCATTTCCCTTCTCCCCCTCCTCTTTTGTGCCTCTACCTTTACCTCTCGCTCTCTCAATATTTCTCTCCCCCTCTCTCTATATCAATCTGTCTCTCTTTATCCGTCAATCCCTCTCTCTCCCAATATTATTTTCCCATTTCCCTTCTCCCCGTCCTCTTCTATAACTCTACCTTTACCTCTCTCTCCTTCAATCTCCATCTTCCCCTCTCTCCCTATCAATCTGCCTCTCTCTATCCGTCAATTCCTCTCTCTTCGTATATTTTTTTCCCAATTCCCTTCTCCCCCTCCTCTTATATGCCTCTACCCTTACCTATGTCTCTCTCAATCTGCCTCCCCCCTTGTACTTTTTCTTTTATAGTGGTTTATTTGTTTGTTTTGCTTGCATTTTAATTATTTTGATTGCGGTTGCTAATTTGTTAGTGGTTCCTTGTTTTTTTGTTTTATTTGCAGATGTGACGTACACATTATTTCTTCTACATATAGAAAAAATGAGCATAACCATCAAAGTATAAAAGAATAAGTTTTGAACGAGAGGGGGAAAGTGAGGTAGGAGAAGAAAGAGGGAGGCGAGGAAAGGAAGGGAGTAGAGGTGAGAGAGGAGAGAGGGGAAATAAAAAAGGAAAGATTATAAAAGATGGAGGGTAGGAGTAGCATAGATGTTTGTTCAATTTTGTTTTTTCCCTCACAAGTGACAAATTCAACTATAATATGGAGAAATCTAGATAGGAATAATCTTTTATATTTCTACTAGGATTGTTCATTCCGTATTTTTCCGAGATAGGATTTCGTTAGTTCCGTTTTCAATTATATCTTTGTATATCTTCATAGCTATTGCTTATATGTACATTTGTAAATTTTTGTACAATTTTTAGGTGCCCCGTGAAAAGAATATAGATTAAAAGAATTGGTTGTTTTGTTTTTCTTTCATGTTATCCATATTTTTGTCTTTGTTTTTAATGTGTGTTTATCCTTTTTTGTATTCCATATGATTTTGCTTTGTTTATAAATTGAAATTGACATTGATAAAAAACTATGATTCGAGGTTATTTTGATATCGAGATTTATAAAAAATGGCATTTTAGTGCTGAAATAAATAAAAGTATACAAAAAATACAAAAAATACAAATGAGTTATGATTCTTGATTTTGATGTCGACGAGCCAAACTTAAGAGGAGAAGTGGATGTTTTGTCTACTTTTTTGGAAGAAAAAATTAAAATGGTATTACATTTACGTATCTGTGCAAATACTAGATGATTTGCGCATCAAACACGAGTAATTTAGAGGATATTCCTATTAATACGCCTATGTATACCTTCTATTTATAGTAGGGACAAAGTTGTATCATTGAGCGACGATCTATTTTCGTCGCTGAATGTTTCAACTTAGTTTACCTCAAAATTACCATTCAGCGACTAGACGTTATCGTCGCTGGATTTATGTGCCAAATTTATGCACTTCAGCGACGAGACTGTCTCGTCACTAAAACTGTCTTAATGTTGTATTTTACCTAGCAATGTATTGCATTTGTCTTCAAACGTGAAATACAACATGAAACCGACGATTCCCCAAACAAGCTGAAAACATCCGTAACATCCAGTGTCATTGAAGTCTTTTTTCCATACATCATATCCAATAAGAAACTTCAAAATGATAAACAAATAAGGATACGATTATACTAAATTTATCATGGATACAATTTACTCGACATACTTTGAGTAACACTGAGTACAATTACCACTCAAACCATCCAAAAGTACAATCAATAATAAAAAAAAAAAACTATTTCTATAATGTTATGCTAAACATGATTTTTCACTTAACAAACTAGATCACTTCATTTTGAAAAGACTCAAAATCTTCGTTCTCCCATTCAGCGTCAGCGTCTTCAAAAACTTCATCCTTCGAGTGTCGGCATCTTGAATGCCTCGAACAAAATAAAAGGAATTGGCACATCATCGCCATCGAAATGGCATCGCCATTTTATAATAATGATTTGTAAATCTTGGGTGAGCATTTTCTCCTCCCAATTCTCGTTCTTTAATGACAATCTCCATTGGATCATACCTTTAGAGGCGAAACCCATCCCATGGTCATCCTTCATTGCGTTGACTTCGCAAATTAAATCGCAAGCCAACTTGAGGAAGAAAGCCTTCCCGGTCCCGAGTAGCTTCTCATACCAACCCTTGCCACTCGGATGAAACCACACATGCTTCTCAATCCCGTTCATCTTCAAATCCTCTCATTTTTGAGACCAACCCTCTTTAATCTTGGAAATGACGAAACAGTCAGCGCGTTGCACAAGGTGAGTCCCGCACGAGGGGAAGAAATGGAGAATTGTCCTCTTCGCAAGTAATACTCAGCTTAAGTCATCGGAATTATTGTGCCCTCCTCAATTCTCCAGAAAGATTATTTTCTCATGTCCTTCACCGTCTCCTTGTGCAACCCTGAAACCTCCATAAGTCCTCAGAATGGACAGCTTCCAAGAAGCCTCTAGGATAACCCTAACCCCTTTGTGTTTCAGCAAGAACAACTGCCACTTTGGATGGCATAAACTCTGACCACCTTCACCCTTGTTAAAACATGACTCCCCTGAGTTGATAGCAAAAAAAATCTGTGAATTTGCTCCCCTGAGCAGTAAGTTATGGAGGGTCAAAGTTGACCTTTTGTACATAATTCTTTGGGAGAGAGGGTCCTATCTACCAAGTTTTCTAAGTCCTATCTCTCTCACAAACTCTATCTACTGATGTACGAAACCAATCATATTACACTTCCGTACTGAAAAGTACAGTTGCCGCTCTACTTTTTAAACGGATATTGTACGACATGGCCTAAAAGTCGACACATGTCATATCCGGGTTCGGTCCCGTAATCCCCGGGGATGCCGCGATCCAACGTAATTTTGCCACGTGTCATCCGATGTGGTGATGACCACAAACGGCCGAGATTCTCTTTCGCGATCTCGGCTTTCTTCCCGGCCGTCCGATTGAATGTAGATTTCAATCGTAGCCGTCATAAACACTTGCGCGATATTTGTTTCGTTAAAGAAACAAATGCGCGGTACTAGTTTCTTATGCATACCGTAATCTGTACTTTTACATAACTGGATCTATGTATCCCGTAAACAGTTGCAGTTAAATGAATTATCCTACGTGGTAATATTTAAATAAACATCAAACCCTATAGCATGTATCATTAGTCTTAGACTTAACGGATAAGTCTACCAGCTACCGACTGCCTAACGTTTGGCAGGTACCACGATCAAATCCTGGTTCCGACATCTATCCTTTTAGTAAATTAACTACCTATCGGTAAAATCAACTAATATATTTCGCGTAAACCTCTGGATAGCCTAGGTAGCCATGGCTCAAGGTTCCTCTCCAACTTCCAAGTGACTTCGACAAGTGTGGGAGTTAGAGAGAGAAGTAAGAGATAGACTACCTCGGCTTATTTCTGTATTTCAATTTAGACCTAGAAAATATTCAAAATGAACCATCAATTTCAACACTCCCCTTATTTTCTTGTCAATCTTTAATTTTAGATCACACTTCTCCTTTCAGAAACTAGCTTAGGGGAAGGCACAGGTTTGGTGATCATATATGCTAGCATCTCGCTATCTGGCCGGTACTCTAAACTAATTATTTTGTTTTCTACTTTCTCTCTAACAAAAATGAGTTTAATATCCATGTGTTTCGCTTAAAAAATGATGTTTACGATTGCCAGAAATAGCAATTGTTGCTTGATTATCACAAAAAAAGAATTGCACACCACTCTTAAGGTGACCAAGCTCACCAAGCAAAGACTGGACCCACATCAATTCTTTTACAGCAGAGCAAGAGGCCATATACTCAGCCTCCATGGTGGACTGAGCAATAACCTTTTGTTGTTTGCTACTCCAACAGCAAGCCCCATCACACACATATAATACATATCCAGAAGTACATCTCCTCATCGCAGCATCTCCATAACTAGCATCACTCCAAGTAGTGATGTCAGTATTCCCCCACCCAAATGCAACCATAGATCCCTGATTCTTATCAAATATCTAAGGACTCTCTTAGCTGCCTCCCAATCCCTCTTAGTGGGAGCATTTAGACTTCTACTCATTCCTCCTACAGCTGCAGCTAAATCCGGCCGGGTAGAATTCATAAAATAGATTAGGCATCCCACTACTTGCCTGTAAAGAATTGTCTGCATGAACTTATGTTCATCAGGACTTAATTCTTCGTCTAAGACTATGACTCCTTCTTCCTCACTCCCCTCACTTCTCTTCTTTAACTCCATTGGAGTGGTACAATTGTTAGATTAATCCATCTGAAACTTTTCAACCATGTTCCCTATTGCTTCCTTTTGAGTCAATCTTTTAATCTTTCTTTCTCGGTCTCTTTCTACTTGAATTCCCAAAATATATTTTGCTTCCCCCATATCCTTCATTTCAAATCTCCCCTTAAGATCGGTTTTCATTTTGTTAATTTTTTCCATTGATTTACTTAAAACAAACAAATCATCAACATAAATTGCAATACATATAAAACCTTCCTCATCTTCGAAAACATAGATTGAGTGATCTGAGCTGATCCGGATATATCCCAGACTGGTAAGAAACTCATCAAGCTTCTTATTCCACTGTCGAGGCGCCTGTTTCAAACCACAAAGAGATTTAATCAGCCGGCATACCTTACTCTCCTCTCCTTCCTGCACAAACCCTTCGGGTTGTCGCATGAAGATCTCCTCTTCCGATTCTCCATGCAAAAAGGTTGTCTTGATGTCCATCGTGTGCACCTCAATGTCTTTCGCTGCTGCCAGACTGAGAAGTATGCGGACGGAGGAAAATCTGACGACCGAGCAAAGGTTTCTCATAGCCAGTTCCCTCCTTTTGTGTAAATCCCTTTGCCACTAATCGGGCCTTGTAGCGCTCAATTGTGTTATCTGGGTTCAGTTTTAATTTGAAAACCCACTTACAACAGATTGGTTTTTGGTTAGGTGGACAATCCACTAGTTCCCTAGTATCGGCTCCCATAATTGAGGCCATCTCCTCTTTGATGGTTGTCTTCCACCGGTTCCTTTTTGGATAAGTCATCGCCTCTCCATAAGTCTGAGGTTCATCTTGATGAGATAGTTTTGTTACCTTGTAATTAACCTGTTTTTCTTGCAACCTTTTGCTACTTCTCCTTCCCCCATCAAAATATCTGGTCCGAATATATGGTTCTCGTGGGTTTTTTCGAACAATCTCGGCTTCTCCCTGTCCCTTGATTCCGAATCAGTTTCCACCACGTCTTCCACTTCGGGTAGAGTTGTCACTAGAGTTTCCGCAGCCGAGTCCTTTTTGGTCTGATTTGTACCTGCAAGAATGTCATCTTCTCTAAAACCTGGATAGTTAGGAAGCTGAAAGTCATCGGAATTTTCTGACTCAAATCTGATTTTTACTGACTTTGTATACTTGAAGGGATCCACAGACTTTCCTTCATACATAGCTACTAGATGCTTTACTAAGATTATATCTTCCCTTATTAGATCATAAACTCCATATCCTTTAACATCCTCATCATATCCTAATAAGTATCCCGGGTTTCTTTTAGGATCTAGCTTCCAATTAGACCGATCTGTATATAGAATGAATACTTCACTGCCGAAAACCTTTAAGTGAGATATGTTTGGTTTTCGGCCTATTGAGGCCATCTCCTCATTGATGGTTGTCTTCCACCGGTTCCCTTTTGGATAAGTCATCGCCTCTCCATAAGTCTGAGGTTCATCTTGATGAGATAGTTTTGTTACCTTGTTATTAACCTGTTTTTCTTGCAACCTTTTGCTACTTCTCCCTCCCCCCTCAAAATTTGTGGCTGGAATAGATGGTTCTCGTGGGTTCTTTCGAACAATCTCGGCTTCTTTCCTGTCCTTTGATTCCGAATCAATTTCCACCACTTCTTCCGGTTCGGGTAGAGTTGTCACTGGAGTTTCCGCAGCTGAGTCTTTTTCGGTCTGATTTGTACCTCCAAGAATGTGATATTCTCTAAATCTTGGATAGCTATTAAGGTCAAAGTCATCAAAATATTCTGACTCAAATCTGATTTTTACTGACATTGTATACTTAAAGGGATCCACAAATTTTCCTTCATCCATAACTACTAGATACTTTACTAAGATTATATCTTCCTTTTTTAGATCATAAACTTTATATCCTTTAACATCCTTATCATATCCTAATAAGTACCCCGATTTTCTTTTAGGATCTAACTTCCAATTAGACCGATCTGTATCTAGATTGAACACTTGACTACGGAAAACCAGTGAGATGTGTATGGTTTCAGACTGGTCCATCTCTCATAAGGTGTTTGACCTTTTATAGCTAAAGGAAGAACTCTATTTTTGAGGTAATTAGCAAAGTTCATTGCTTCTGCCCAAAACCTTTTTCATATCTTCTTATCCGACAACATACTTCTAGCAATATCACTTAGTGTGCTATTTAATCTTTCAGCTACCCTATTCTGTTACAGGTTTTCTGGAACTTTCTTTTGGTGTTGGACTCCATCTTCCTTCAAAAAAACTTCAAACTGGTTAGAAGTATACTCTCCACCATTGTCCCTCCTTACTCTCTTGATTCGAGTTTCATGGAGTTTTTGGCTCCATGCTTTATATTGTCTAAAACATTCATGAGCTTCTAACTTGTTTTTCAAAAAATACACCCTGGAATACCGAGACCAATCATTAATGATAGTCATCATAAATCTCTTCCCCATCGGTGAGGGCACTTTAGCCGGTCCCCAAATATCTGTGTGTACTAAATCTAGATTTTTTTCTCCCTTATAGGCGGATGTTTTGGGAAAGGGTAATCTTTGTGTTTTACTTTGAGCACATCCACTACAATCACTTAGATTCTCACTCTCATCGAACTGAATCCCTTCCACCACTCCCATCTTTTTCATCTCTCTTAACTTATCTAGATTCACATGCCCAAGCCTCTTAAGCCACAACATTATATCATGAACACCAGCATAATAAAGTTTCTTCTTTTCATTGCTTAAAATCAGCCTAAACATCCCTTGGCTACCTTTTCCAGCAGTGAACTAAAATTCCTCCTCAAAACTAACAGTAAAGACTTCTTTCCTAGTGCTATTATCAAAACCCTTATCATCTAATATAGACGTAGAGATGAGGTTTTTGTTCAGCTCCGGAATAAACAATACATCGGAGAATTTTACTATGGATGTCTTTCCTTCTACTAACACTTTTAGATCTATCGATCTTACAAGAGTAGTTGCAACTATCCTCCCATACTCGTACTCTATCTCTACGGTGGGAATCTTTCTTTTTTTAGTGAACAGGTGTTTATCCTTACACATGTGCATGGAGACACCTAAATCTACAATCTAACCTGCTTCACCTTTCAATCCACCGAAAGCACATTTATGCTTTCATAGAATTTCGACCTCGTTTGTCGCCTCTAACTCCTCACCCAATAGGAGCTCATCATCCTCGTCTTCGGATTCCACCTTATGTACCTGTGTCACAAGGGCTTTTTCTTTCCTCTCATGGTTCCACCGATATGCCCCTCCTTTAACCGAAGCTTGGTTAGCTTTGTGCACTGCGCCATATAGTGCCTTGGTTTCATACAAAAATGACATAAACCCTTGGGAGGCCTTGGTCCGAACTCGTCATCTGATTTTTTTGCTCCCCCCTTTCGTAATTTCCGACAGGTTTCCAGGAATCCTTGTTCCTCTAATCGGTCCCAGCTGCCAAAGCTTGCCCACTCTTTCCTCTCCTTTGGATCTCAATCGTATTCTCACGAACGAGAATCGTCCCTACCACTGAGTTCCATATCCACCTTGAGTCCGCCAAGTCCTGCACACGGTTGACTATGTTTTCGAACTCATCGGGGAACTTCATCAAAAAACATTCAACCTTTTCCTTTTCACTAAATTCGTTTCCAGCACTCTCTAGTTCCATGAAAAATGTAGCAAGCTCATGGCAAAAATCTAACATATTCCCCCTTTTGTATACATACTCCTTAATTTATTGATCAGCTAACTGTTGTTGCTGAATCGTACCACTTCGGTACATCTTTATAAGAGCCAACCAAAGATCGAAAGCCCTCTCTACCTGCGAATGAGGAGATGTAAGCCATTGAGTAAGATGGCGGAGGATGAAGTGCTTTGCCGCCATATTGTTGAAGTCCCAGGTATCAGTATCATTCTCCTCGTTCCTCGGAATAGATGACATGAATGCCAAACTAGTTGATATTGGTGTGGTCCTCTCCTTCTCTTTTCCTTTTTCCACCACCTCCCCTTCCTTTGTCTCCTCCATTGGAGATGGATCTGCTTTCATGGTGAATCTGCTTCTTCCAATCCCTGAGGGATTCGAAGACTTGATGGACGCCCCACTCGTCCACTCAATATCCCCAAAAACCTTTACTTGCATAGAGCTCCTATCATCATACTTTCCCAGTATATGAAGCCATTTCCATTAAAGATGGGTACCCTAGAGGGTGGGCCCATAACGTGCAACTCTGAGACCTCCATAGGTCCCTAGAAAGGGCAGCTTCCAAGAAGCCTCTAGGATAACCCTGACCCTTTTGTGTTACAGCAAGAATAACTGCAAACCTGGCAGACAAAAACACTGACCACCTTCACCTTTGTGAAGGGAATATTTGTTTGAGTCTATAGCAAAAAGAATCTCTGACTTTGCTCCCCAAAGCAGTAAGTTATAGAGGGTCAAAGTTGACCTTTTGTATAGAAGCTCTGTGGGAGAGATGGTCCAATCTACCAAATTTTTCTAAGTCCTATCTCTCTCTAAAACTCTATTTACTGACGTACGGCACCGATCATGTTACTGTGCCTTACAGAAAGGTATAGCTACCGGTGTACATTTTGTACAGACATTGTACGACATGGCCAAAAAGTCGACACATGTCATACCCGTATTTGTTTCCGTAATCCCTGGAGATGCCAAAATCCAATGTCATGGTGCCACGTGTCATCTGATGTGGCAATGACCACAAACTGCGGAAATCCTTTTCCGCGATCTCGGCATTCATTCCGGCCGTCCGATTAAATGTAGATTTCAATCGTAGCCGTCATAAATACCTGCGCGGTATTCGTTTCGCTATCAAAACAAATGCGCGGTACATGTTTCTTCTCCGTACCTTAATCCGTACTTTATATAACCAAATCTATGTATCTCGTAAATAGGTATTGTTAAATGAATTTGTCGACGTGGAAACATTCATATAATTATCAAACCCTATGTGACCTAGCACTAGTCTTAGACTAAATAGATAAAGCTACTGGCTACTTGCAGCTTTGACGAACGGTAGGTACCAAGATCAAATCATGGGTCCGACAGTTCTTCTTTGAGTAAATAAACTAATCTATTACCCCTAAATCAACTAATCTAAGACCCGTAAATCTCTAGATAGCATAGGCAGTCATGGCTCTAGCTTCCTCTCTAACTTTCAGTGACTGCAAAGAGTGTGGGAGATGAAGAGAGAAGTTAGGGGCAAACTTCCTTGGCTTCTTTTATGCATTATATTTTAAACTTAGAAAATACTAATAGAACCATCAATTTCTACAAGAGGGCGCAGCAGATCGAGAGAGAGAGAGGGGGAGAGAGCGACAGATTAAGAGAGAGAGGAAGAAAGAGAGGGAGAGGAAGAGAGTGAGAACGAGGTTGCAGCAAATTGATAGGGAGAGGGAGATGGAGAGAGGGGGAGAGAGCGGTACATTAGGAGAGAGAGAGGTAGAGGGAGAGGGAGAAAAAGAGAGTGGGAAAGAGGGAACTGCAGAGTGATTGGGAGAGGGGGATGGAGGGAGGGGGAGAAGAAGAGGCCAGTGAAAAGAGAAGGAGAAAGGGAGAAATAGAGGTAGATTGAAAAGGGAGAGGGAACAAGAGGTGAAAAAGGAAAAAGAGAGGAACAGGGAAAGGAAGAGGGAGAAGGAAAAGAGAGCGGCATATTGAGATAGAAAAGGGAACAGCGACAGATTGAGAGGGAGAGAGAGGGAGAGGGAGAACCAACCAAAAAAAAGGAGGGAATGAGGGATATAGACACACATAGGTTTGTGAGAAATGAAAAAGAGGAACCGGGGGAGGAGGCAAACATAGAGGGAAATGGAGGGACGACGGATATGGCGCGATAGAGGGACACGTTAGCCGTGATTGGGAATCCATGGAGGTGAAAAGAAGTTGGCGGCGCACTTTTCGCTTGCTTCCTGTTAATACGATGACAAATGAGCAACGACGCAGCTGTCACATCCTTCAGGAGTAAAAAAAAATTGGTGGTTTGTGATTCGTCGATAACGAATCGTTTTTTATGGGGAAAGTCCGCAGTTGGCGTTACGTCGTCCCAAAAATCACCAACGCCAAATGTTGTTTTTTTTTATTCAATTAAATTTAAGTATTTATTGTAATTTATGGTCCATGGTCACAAAGAGCCCTTATTAACGTTTACATTAATTATAATTCATGGTCAAAACTGCGGTATATGTTCAATTTAAAATTTTTATATGTACGGAATTGTACGGACAAAAAATCATTAACGATTTTTACGGTTTTTTCAAATCGGCCTCTCCAGTTTCTACGTATTGTACGTGCGTTCCAATCATGCGTAAAATGCCTTTTGAACAAATATTATATGACCTTAAGACCCATATTGTATTGGTCGCAAAATGAAAAAAAAGTAACAGGGTTGAGTTGCACATCGATCGATAGAGAATTAAACGTCATGTCTAAATTTTGAAAAACATTTGGACAAAAAAATATTTTTTTGTGAGTTTTGAGGTATTTTTTATTCAAACTGTCAGATTTGGACGATTAGACGGTCGCTAATCATAGTAGCGATTTAAGAAGATCACATGAAAAGCCCATAACACAACTTACGATAAAAGCGCCTGCAAAAGGCCTACATTAGAAACGCCTACTTTTGAACTATGGTATGCTTTGTTCGTCTGTTCGTTTTCCTTTTTAAAAAAATTGATTCTCGAATCTTACAATGTATTTTATTTTTTTTCGTTTCGATAGTATAGTTTTAGAACTATAAAGTATTATTTTAAATTTGTCTACGTTTACGTGCTACGCTGTCCGTAATAATTATCAGTTACATAAATATGGAACATATTGTTATACGTGGCATGTCACGCTATATATTGTAAATAATGTAAAACAGTATATTATAGAGTACTATAGTATGCGTACTATATATTTTGTAAGTTATCGCCTATATGGAATTTGTTGGTCTCCAACCGATATATCGATAACCTCCGACCGTCAGGGGTCGCAAAAGTAAAAAAAAATCATACCCGAAACCGACCGTTTTTTTTTTTTCAAAATCTGAGTAACCGACGCCCGACCGAGTTTTGTCACGCTCCAAAATTGTTAACCGTTAACCGTCGAAATGGTAATGGAACATCAAACTTTGAAGACCGCATTAGCCAAAATACAAATGTCGTCCACCAGAAAACATGAAGTGATGAAAAATGCCACCAGAGCCCAACTTTCTAGGTAAGTTGCTGGTGCCACAGTGGTCGTAGGTTTCAAACAGAGATATTCCAAAATGAGTTGTAAAGCAGGATGTCTTCAAGCGATTAGTCTTTCCCGGCGATAAAAAATGCCATTTTATATCCAACTCACATTTGGATTGCTCCAAGAGCCCACATGACGGTTCTGTAGAATATGTTGCTTTCGAGCAAAACATTTCCCATTTCTTATCCATATTGTCATAGTGATACCATTTCGACGTTCACGCTGCGATCTTGTGAAGTATTAGTTGTTGTTTTATTTCACATTGTTATAAGCATGAAGCATCATAACCACAAGCTCGACAGTCTTAAGCTTCGTTCCACTGTTAAATGAAAAATTAAACAGCATTATCACCAATGCATCAATTAATACCGTTGATAAAAATTTGAACATCCGATTAGACCACATCATCCACTCATTTCCGGGCGTACATATCATTATGATTGTTGCTAATATAAAGACTCGTCACACATGATAACCACACAACCTTCTTGCTATAAAGAAATACTTTTGACATCCATTTCAATACTAACAATTCGAATAAAAAAAAAACTAGTTCCCTTTATACCACTCACTTTCTAGAGAGTATCACTTGCGCCAATTATTGCTCCAAAGGTCCTTTAACTAAGTCGAAAACAAAAAGGGACTCCTCTCGTTTCTTGATTATTTAATCGTTGTTTTGTCCAACACCCTAATGCAACCACTTTAAAACTTGAGCACACATACGCTGAAGGGAAAATCGCACCCTTCGTTAAATGCCATTCAGTGGAGTCAAACCACCGACTATAAATAGTGTACAAAATTGACTTCTGGTGCCTCGAGTTCAACTACGGAAATGGTGGAAAAAAAATCAGAATTAAACAAAGTATAACGACAACTGAAATTGCAATAATAATTGAATTAGTAACCATTGTGCTTCTGCAAATTCTCTCGAACTGCAGACTCATACAGCAACATTCATTTTCTTTTTTCTTCCAAAACAAACTTTCTTCTGAAACAACATTTTTTCCGAAACAATTTTTTTTCCGAAACAATTCTTCTTTCCAAACAATTTTTCTACCGAAACATATTTTTTTCCATGTTGAACACTGTCTAATTGTGATTCTTGCGTGAAGACCTTTTGAAACCCAAGGAATAAAACCTGTCTCAGAATAAAACCTGTCTCAGTTACGTGTCATATATACGCGACATGACACAGTACTGCTTGGTACTAAACCCCAAATTTTACTATGTCTTTGTGATTTTTGCAGGATAAGGGCAATACATCAAAACTACATACACTCACCATAATCTTGATCACCATCGTCCACACTTTTAACATGTATATACGAAAGGCAAATCCTATACAGCTGGAATATTCGCAAATGAGAATCCCGTATAACCCTTGTATGCATAATATGCTATTCGACTTTCGTAAAATCCTGGAAGGAACAGTAGGGCTCCCAAAACAACATATGCAATTCCTGAACACAAAAAACAGTCATGTAGGAGGTGGTAATTAATTACTATGGCCAGTTTGGATCGACAGACTTTGAAAAACAAACCTCTTACCAGCAAGCTATATTTGCAAGCTATATTTGCAATATTCGCATAACAGAGTGACAGCGGTCGGTTTTTATAATTAAAGCTTAAGATAGAAATTGAGACTAACTGATGAGCCTACCAGTTTTGCCAATTTACAAAAAACACAGATATAAAAGAAGCGAAGGGAATATACAAAGAACAAAGTAAAATAATCTACGGTAATAAAAAAACAAAGATAAAGAGATCTAAAAATTACTGCATATCTCACAAGGTGTTCCGTTCGGACCAATTTACTAAGAACAGGACAAAACTGAATGTAAGCAAACAGAACCGAGACCTGTCTTTCTTCCGCCTAACTGATGATAAGAAAGTCAGAGATTGTTGCGAACATAAAATCTTAAAACATAGGGTGTGCAGTGTAGAGGATGCCTTTTCTAAGGAAAACAAGAAATCTGAATTAAGGTAACTCAAATGGAATAAGACAAATGGAATGAAAAGTCAAATGGACTCTTTGTCAAATGGATTCTTTCTTTTTCTCTATCCTTTAAAGACAAAGGACATTGCAAAACTTGACCGAAGGGAATATCAACAGCAGCAGAAATGCAATTTAAATAAAAAATTTAGGAAAAAAAGAAAAAACTAGTTAATAGATAACAGAAGAAAAGGAAAAAAAAAAAGAAAGAAGAGAGAAATGAGAAATTTTAGCTCTAGCGGGAGATATCAACAGCAGGCAGAAATGCAACTGAACTAGAAACTGAAGAAAAAAAAGAAAAAAAGAAACTCAAGAACTAATTACAGAAGGAAAAAAATAAATAAAGAAGAGAAAGCAGAGAAATATTACCTCTAGCTTGGTCTCCTCCTGTTTGAGTGAGAACCATAAAGAAACCAGCCACTATTCCAAGGGATCCCAACGTTAGAAGACTGAATGCAAGTAATATTTCCTTTATTGGAGGTTTGTTATGTATAATAAGCTCTCCACCATAATCCTCTGATATCTCAAAAGAACTGTTGACATAAGCCATCTCCGAGGGCTTCATGTTCCTCCAGCTCTCCTACTTAAACCTAAAGTTAAATCGTCAGTTTCTCCGTTTCTCTCCTTAATCACGCGATAAGTTGGTAACGACTCATATCTTTGACCTGACTTACATGTTCTCTCTCTCTCTCTCTCTCTCTCGCTTCTCTCTCTCTCCCTCTCTCTTTCTCTCTCCCCCCCTTCTCTCTCAATCTCTTTTTCACCCCTTCAACTTTCTCCCTCTCTCTCTCTCTCCCTCTCCCTCGCTCTCTCTATCACTTCCTCCTCCCCCTCCCGCCGTCACCTACTCCTGGGCACAGAAACACTCGCTCTAGTTCTCTCTCTTTCTGTCTGTCTCACTCTCTTTCACAACTCACACTCTCATAGCAGCCTTTTCAAATTGACTGAGAAGACAAGAAAGGAAAATTACTGATTACAGTAGAAGAAGACAAGAAAGCGTCTAAAGAAGGAGAACATGCCAGGGAAAGGTGTAAGGAAAGCGCGAGTTAACAGAGGTGACGAAAAAATGGCTGTCGGAAAACCTTCTAAAGCTTGGTACTGTGCTTCTTCTTTCCGTTGTTTTTCTTTTTTCTTTCGTCGTTTTGACGAAGACTTTGTTTATCCGTGAAACACTTTTGTCACTCTTTACACTATTTTATTTCCATTTTTAGTGTCGGTTGATAACCTACTGTACCGTATTCCTCACAACTTGCGTCTCTTTTCCACCCCCGTCCCTCTCTCTCTTTCTCACCTTATTTTCTTGTACTTGTTCTGACCTTATCATCCATCCACAGAAACCCTAAAGTGTTTCTGATTGCTAGGATGGATGTTCCTGCAAGGCTTATTACCACTTCAGGTGGAGGATAATAACCTTTATCAGTTTGACCAGGCTACTTTCGGTTTTAAATTGTTGTTGTAATGTGAACGAATGATAACATGATAAAAATGACTCTTCGTGGGTCAGATATAAAAATTTGAGTGCGGACAAGAACAAATCTGTAATTTCAAAGCTTTGCTGGGAGCATCAAGAAAAGTTGGTTTGTTCCTTGTTTTTATTTCCTTCCTTATAATGAATACCTTTAACAGTTACATCTTTTTTCTTTAGTTGTCCTTCTCCACTTAGATATGCGATTGTATTCGATTGGTAGCCATTATCTCAGATTAGGCTGGAATTGTATTTGTTATGTCTTTTATTTGGACTCCCAGGCGTCTCTCATTGACGCCTTGTCTCAGGTCAGATTCCTTATTTTTCGGGTTTGGGATTAGAATTTTTGGCAATTGTAAATGCTCATACGGGGCATAGCACGGATGGATTTATTTCCTTTACAATGTTGTCTAACAAAAGAAGGTCAAGGAAAAGCATTGTTAAAGGATGTAAACATGCGGCTGTGGTTCTTGCTTTGGTTGCTTCTTGTTGTAGAATGAAGTTTACGATTCCATTTTATCTTTATGCCAGATTCAAACATTCCTTGAAAATCAGGTCTTTTTCAGAACTTCACATTAATGTTCTCATAGAGATACAAGAATTTAAACTCATCATCATCAGCTGGTTGATCTGAAAATTGAAGAAATTATCCAACATCTTACCAGGCCAATCATAGTGGCGACCATTCTGGCCTGGAATGTCACAGATATAGCTCAACTCTCAAACACATTATGTTGTCCTTCATGACTTGATCACACATTACCAAGAGATTTCAGAGGAGTTACTTGTCACAGTCTCAAGAAAGAACGGGCAAGCATGCAAACATAGTCAGTCAATGCACCTGCGGTCATAAGTGCTTATGGCTATTTTTTCAAATACTTGCATGTATAAATAAATTTGGATTTACTTTGTGCGTGTCAGATGGGATAAGAAAGAATATCCTCCTAAGAGCCTGACCTGTGAAAGTCTGAAGCGGACGAAGTTCAGTTTTATCTACAGTAAGATGGCCGCCAACCTCTTCTTACTTCACCTTTGTCCCTCAAGCAGCTTGATTGTACACTAGAATGGTCTCATTGCAATACAATACTTGATGTGACAGTCAGTACCATCATATACCCGATTGTGGTTACTGCAGGGATTGGTGAAAAGGCGAAGGCATTTAATCACATCAAAGGCGCCCTTGTCGTTGTTGTGATTTGCCTGGTGAGTTTTCACAGGAAATAAGTTTTTTCAGCTTTGTTGCCCTATGATCACAGGATTTACTCTACTCTGTAGCGCCAACGATGTTGCTTTACTAAGGATAGCAATGCATTACTAACATAGGTTCACACTCGAGCTTGGCCATAAACACAAGCAAGCTTTTGCATATTTTTCCAATATCCATTTTGTATCATATGACTAAAATGCCCAAGGATTGGAAGAAAGATGAAGTTAGCACTCTTGAAGAAAAAATCTGCAGTGTTTAAAAGGCTCATTTTTAATAAGTATTTCAAAACCTCTCAGGCTTTGACACAGTATGGTAACTCAATGGACATCCTCAAAGTCATCACAGAGTCCTTCTAGCTTCCATCTATACTGGCTATGTTTCTCCCATATCATCCCAACCATACTGTTGCAGTTTTTTCAAGTACTCCACAAGGTTTGAGCAAAAATGTAAATACAAAACATAGGCAACTGCTTATAAACAATCTTAATCGGTTGTTTGCTGCTGAAGCAAATTCTAAACACCATGTCCAGGGAGCAATAATGTGAAATATAACTACCAAAATCAAATAATAAAGCATTGATAAAAACTAAGTCCGTACTTTTGACACACGCCTGTGTGTCTAACTTCATATGGGTTTCTGCAGAAAACTTATTGAACTGGAGAGGCTATATCATGCAATTTAATTTCTAGAAGTAGCCTCGTTTCTAATTCTATATTTTTTCAAGCTCCAAAGTGGCACATGAATTTTCCGGGTTAAAATAAAGTGAAATATTGTGGTCCGAACATAATCTTGGTTTCATAACGAAATACACTTTTTTGCCCGGAGCCTTGAAGCTATTGAAACATTTTCCACTAGCAACAAAACTTTATCCAAAAATTAAAAACAAACTATATACTCTTTCAGTCGAACATAAGACCCTCGACTGCTCCTTTCTTGTCACTCCTTTCAAATGTGGGCTGGTTTTCCAATTTGGGCTGGATTTTCTATAGACAACCAGCTTGTCTATATTGTAAAAAAAATGTAAGCAGTTCTTAAATGTTGTTCACTATGCCTTGACCTTATTAAGGGTTCACGAGTTTCAGAAAAAAGAATAAGTATCAGAACCGGAATTTGCTGAATCTCGAGCCAATAGAGTCCGAGCCTCCATGACCGAGTGAGGAGGATCGAGGTCCTTCTCTTGGAGTGCGTGACCATGTAGTTTCTGAAGCTGTGATGTAAAAATGTGGTCCAAAATCTGCAAGAGTTCGATTTTTATAGACTGGTGAGGCACAAGGAAAAAACCATAAAAGCCTTAAAGTGTTAAACTGCAGTCAGCGTTTCCTTCCTCTCTCTCTCCCTCTCCCTCTCCCTCTCCTTCTCCCTCTCACTCTAGCATAAGAAGGTCACAATGATACTCACCTGTAGTGCTATTCCTGCGGATGAGCCTTTGTACCACGAGACATTTTCTTTTCGGCTTACGAGAAAATGTAACACTTCCCTCGCCTGTCGGTCCCAGAGCCCTCGGGCAGCTCCCACAAAGACTCGTCCCCCGAGCCCATCTTCTAACTGGGTCAACATCTCTGTTAAGAGAGTAGTCAGGTCCTGCATTCGTCTACTCATGTCGTCACAACTGTTTTCCTTTGTGTCCTCCAAAATTCGTTTCAAGTGTGTTCTTCTCGAAATATGTGTCTGCATGACCAACATAGCCACACTAATATTATAACATATATATTTAATGTATTAAAAAAATCTAGCTACTACAGAAGAAAAAAAACCAAGTCACCTACCCAAGAAAGTGGTGATGCCTAGTGCCTACTATACAGAACGGTTCAAAACGAAGAGAGACACATACATTTTCACAAAGCTTGTCGACAATAGCCTCGAGGGTGTTCTTATACTTGGTTCGAAGCTCCACCCCGACTTCCTGGAGCCTTTCACCAAAAACAGCTTTTCCAAAGGCATTTTCGGCTGGAAGACTTGCCACCCACTGCCTCATCTGTGCCTCCATTCGTGGTCTTTTTGTCTCAAGAAGCCACCTTATGGTGTTCAAAAGAACCCCTAATTGGGGAGGCACCTCATAGCGAACTTTGCTGTTTCGTCTACCCAATTTTGCCCCCAAGCTTTGTAAAGTAAACTTCTTCACTGTTCCCATCATTTCTCGAAGAGGCAATAACTGCTCCATAAATGCTCTTTCGAGAGCTGTCATAATTCCACGCTCTACATCACAGATTGCCTGGAGGATGTCTCAACAACAACGAGGAGAAAGAAGATGTGAGATACGTTTTTAGATAATATCACAATTTCTTTTTTCAGATTATTATGTACCACTTATTGCTTATGTCCTTATTGTGCTTATAGTGTGTGTATGCGGGCCATTGTTTCATTTTTCAACATTTGAGTCATAGGAATCACTTATGTAACATCACATGCCTTAAAAACTCACAAACTTACAATTGATTAATGTAAGGCTTTAGGGTGGTTTTATGGTCGGTGGGTTACTTGTTGTCCTGAAAATTACTGTTGATCTGAAGACATAATCTATCATGTCAGCTTATGAACTACTTGCCATAGAATTTGGTCTCATATTGTCATATCATAGTCAACATGTGATTGTACAAATGCCTTCTTCTACTTTTTCCGGCAGGTGATGTACTTCATGATATGTTCTTTTTCTGCTGCTATTATCTGATAGCATTACTCAGCTCGTCATCTGTAAAGTAAACAACTTCATTGCAATACAAGCTGATACAAGTAAACAAAAAGTGGAAAACTACCATTTCCAGCGCCCCTGCTAGATCTGGCCAGCGACTCATGATGCTGTCATAAAGGGCGAGGGTCGAAAGGAGCTGTTCGTACATCTCCTCTGCAAAGGGTGAGCGAGAGAGGCGCTCATTCTGTCCAGGCATCCATCGGCCCTGCCACTGCAAACATTGACGTGCTGTTATTATCAACGTATCGTAACCTTATAAGTATTAATATATTATTGTTATCATTATTAGGATTTTTGATATAATTAGTGCTAGTTATGATTATTAACATAATTAAGTGTTATTAATGTAATTACTGTTATTAGTGTTATCACTTGTAATTTTTGTACTTCTGCCTCTGCTGTTTCCTTTCACCGATATCCTGCCTCTACTGCAATACATTGACTCCAAATGCAGAAAATTGTCTGATGGTGGTTTAGAATAGTAACCATTTGTAACTCCAATGCTCAATGAGCACTTGCCTGCAATATTATACTAAAGCCGTTGGTTGAATTCAGGGCATTCTATTCACTGTACCTTAATTGATTTGCAAAGTTCCAGCATTTGCCCGCGTACATCACGAATCCAGGCCTCTAAATATGGCTCAAAAAGAGCCTTTGCATCCACTCCAGGAGTTGACCTGAAACCAACTTAATATAGACTTTAGATGTTAGGATTATGGGAAAAAAACAGAAAATGCAAAGAACAGCTTGCAAACCTGTGGCAATGCAAACATTAAGAGAATGCAAGAATCATATCGAAAGCTGTAGGTAATGAAATCATGTGAAATTCATCTAAAATTGCAATCCCATGAGGTTGTGCTAGAAGGCTGTAATTATGAAAGCTTTGGTAATGAAATAATGAGAAGGAAACATCTTAAAATACAAAAATAGTAGGGAGAGAACTGATAAGGAAACAGGATACCTGATGCCCCATTGAAGAAGGTCGTGCTGGAAGTCTGCGGCAGAGTGGAGGAGATCTGTCACAGGTGGTGTTGGGGAACCGGGAGGGAGTGCACGAAGAAATGCCGACAGTCGATTGCTGAGATGCTCGGTATAAACTTCAGCTGTGACAGTTGGAAGGTGGAGAAAGCTGTGGTTTTGAAACAGGAAGTGGAGTTAGGAACTTCAGTCGTTTTCAGTTGTTGCACTAAATGAGAGAGACCAAGCTGTACAGACCAAGCTCTCAAATTTTCCACACTACACTGCCCAAAGCTATTATGTTTGATCACTCTAATACGAGTGAGTATTTTTTGACTCAAAATCAGTGTAAAAAACACGTCAATTTAAGTGGCTTACACTGCGCCACATGGCAAAACATAATTTAGTGTAGTAAAGTTAGGGTAGTTAAAGTGCTAAACACTAATAGTTCACTAACTCTAATAGCAATGGACGATATGATCTTGTAGCTGAGAGTTTTACAAAGACAAATAGGAAATAGGGAAGGGAGAAATCCCACCTAGGAAATATGTGCTGCTCGTGGATTTTCAGATCAGATCGCACTTCGGATGAAACGGCAAGACATGCGGCACGCATTCGAACATAAGCAGAATCTCGGGCCACAGGGTCCATAATAATCTCTCCTGGGCTTGTAACAACATCGTCTGTATCTGCCAGATACCACCTGCACCGTTTCCTAGCTGCAGTCTGCCAAAGAATATAACAAAAAATAATGGAATAATGAACAAAATAATATTAATTGTTTCTTGTTATTCATATCTCTTCAGTATAAATACACAAATGCAGTATGGTACTGAAAATTTCAATACATCAGCTTAGTCATCACATTGAAAATAAGCTGAGAGAGGTCTGTTGTACTCTTCTAATCTGCTCTTGACCTCCCATTCATCTTTTCCCTCAACTTATTATACCCAAAGCTCATTGGCAACATCAACTACAAGCAATGCGAAAACTCTGACGGAAACTTGTTAAAAATCTTACAAAAGTGAAAAGCGTTTACCTGGAAGTATCCTCGTAGAAGTGCTTGAGCCTCGGGCAAAAGCACATCATGCAGAAGTAAAAAAAGTTGTACTGCCGGAGTTAGAGCTGGGGCCGCACAAGTTTGGTTTGTAACTAAAGGTGTATCAGTCACACCGGACGGTTGTGTCTCGTCTAGTTGCTTGTATTGTTCAAACGTTTCAGCTAAGAGAAGAATTGCTTTCTGCTCCACGTCTTGCAAAAGTCGCTTCTGCAAAATAACATACCAACACGCCACACCACATCAACAACATATCAGCACCATCAACCCCGTTAAAAAGTGGAAATTTGAAGCAAAATGACTGATCAATTATCAGAGAGCACTATTACAGAATTGTGTGATTCCTCGCGTACTAACCAAGAGGAAAGAAGCTATCAATCAGAAAATTCGCACGTGAATAGGCACATATGTAGAGAAATGAAGGTGCTTGTGTACCTCTTGTCGACTTAATGTGTCTCTTGTCTTAACCGCAGGCTCCAGAAGCTCGTGTACAAGAATTAGACAATCTTCTGTGGGCGTGGCAACCTCCATTACATGAACAAGATACCTGTAGCAACCAACTTATTCACATAAACTCCAAGGTTCTCGAGCAAGTGTTATTAAAAAGATCAGACTCATGACTGAATTACGGCTTCACAAGGGAAAGGAATGAAATCTATGCAGAAAGAAATGAATTTTCCACAAAAAACTTCGTAGAAAATAATTGACTCTTTATTTCCCTTCTCTACCTTAAATTCTGATACAAGATTGATAATTTCTCGTGCAAGGGTTGCTAAAAGAGAAAACTCATGACTGAATTACGTCTTCACAAGGAATAACCTGCGTAGAAAAATATTGACTTTTTCTCAGAAAACTTCGTATACAATTTTAACTCTTCCTTTCTCTTCCCTACCTTAAACTCTGATACGAGGTTGATACTCCATATGTATCCGCAAACATATTTAAAAGCCAATGCCAGGGCCCCTCCAAATTCAACTGTCGACTCTGAAATCCTTGCTCTCGAAGGGCTACCTCAAGGAGAGTGTTGTAAGCTAAAGTTTCTCCAACCGCTTCTCCCTGCTACAGGAAAGAGTAATATGCATGATCGTATTATGTATTACTCAGAGGTGGACGAGTGTCTAGATCGAGCAAAAAAATTCAAACACTTGCAACATTAAGAGACAAAGAGGATCCTTTATTATCAAGAAAAAATGCAACATAAGACCGGGGCTTGACTGAATCTTGAGTTCAATACTTTTAGAAGTCTTACTGACATGTTAGCGCTCATTTTTTTAGCAGGGCTCTGGTCACTTTTCAGTTGCAACAAGTCCATCCTTGTGAGACACAACACAAGCATATGAAGGTAACAGCAAAACGCTAATCATCATGTCATTCCCGTCAGAGACTAACTTCTCTCATTTCTCTATATCACATGGATATATTAAATTATGAAAAAGTGAAATGTCATTGCGATAGGCCTACCTTACTGGCTCCACTACCCCCAGGAAGGTAACATAATGCCAACTGAATTTTCCCAACTGGTTCACTCTCTCCTTCATTTAACAACGCAAACCACTTCAAGTGTCCCGTTTGCTGTTCAAGAAGAGGTTCAAAAACCCAAAACATGGGGTACATAAGTCAAAAATAAGTCATAAGTCATAAATGGCCATAAGCCACTCGGGTGAAGCTTCAGCTTCTCTTTTAGGATGCATTTTTTTAACAGTAGAAGAAAAAGTTATAGACTCAAAATCCGTTTCCAAAAGTGCTTTTTCGGGGCTATTCATAAAATAAATCAAAGTTATCTCATAACATAAGGGAGACGTCCAAACAAGAACCCATAAATTCCCTCCTAATCACTGGAATGGATGGTGCCAATATGACTCGACTTGTATGAAAAATTGCAGTAAACAGCTGCT
Source organism: Zygnema cylindricum (assembly GCA_037447655.1). NCBI lineage: Eukaryota > Viridiplantae > Streptophyta > Zygnematophyceae > Zygnematales > Zygnemataceae > Zygnema > Zygnema cylindricum. The sequence goes on along the minus strand of JBBHKE010000463.1, from coordinate 3,712 downwards.
TCAGTAAATAGTAGCAAGATAAACAAATTCTATTCCGAATACAGTTTTGGTTCAAATTCTATTTCAAATATTCTTTTGATTAATGTTTAAAATAGCTGTGCAAGATTTCCACACATCTGCCGCAGTTGAATTGACAGAAACTGCAGATAATGGTATGCAAACTTGTCACATGTATCTGCTTTAGAAATCACATGTACAAAAAACAGATTGAGATTTAGAAGTGGAGATCTGTACCGGGTCATCATCCACAGTGGATACAACCACAGATGTGCCTCCTCTAAATCCTCGCCCGTCCCACACCTCAACTACCACCTCATCGTTGCTGTTCTCCGGACGCCTGCAGATTTTTTTTTGTTTGTTAATACTTTTAAACCGTTTCAATGCCCATCAAGCTGTGCCTTGTGTTTTTGCTGGGCTTTTGTGGAGTAAACACATCGTTGCCTAGCCATCAAGGGCCAACCGTGTCATTGAAAGATAGTATTACTGCATTTACATGAAAGCCTTTTACGAGAAAATTGAACCTTCATTAGTCAACTAATATCTATGCAAAACACATGACACTATGGTTCTGTTATGCATCGAAACGTATGTGATCTGAATCAGAATGGTTTGTTGTGAAAATTATTACTCCGCATAGAGTATTGCAAAATTTGTAGTTCTTGATAAGAAGATTTTGTGAACTTACAGAGATAGGGCCTGAATGCTTCCAGGCACCACTCGCTGAGCTGCCTCCACAGCCATACTCTTCAATCTTGCCATACAGATTAGACCTTCTGTCAAACGACCAATCCAAACAGGAAAGTCTGTTAAGAACATCGAACTATTCAAGAATGGCATGTGGCTATGGGTGGTGAAGTGATAATCCATACTTGCAATTCTCAGGGTCCCGTTCCTTAGAACCCCTTACATATTTGTTTGTCTCTACTTTGCCAATCCTGATTGAGCTCGAACCAGCAGCAAGGTAGGGATTTAAAGAAGAGGGTATGTTTTGACCTTGTGATGGGTCAAGCGGTCCCGACCGAAGTGAGGCCATTCTTGTGGCAAGCCACCCCACTGAGCTCTTCCCGGTCCCTTTCGGTGTTGGTGATATAGTTTGCCCTTTGCTTAATTTGATTCTTTTCACTGCTTCCACCAAACCAGATAGAACGTGGAGCACAAAACAGTAATGCATAAAACAATTCTGGTAGCAGCTATCCGCAGTGTGTAACTTTCACTTCATTAATACAAGAGCAATACGTGAATATCACGAAAGAGTCAACAAAAAAACTCAGCAAACACAATTGATATTCATAGTATGTGAAGTAAGCAAATGATTTTTTTTATATCTAAATAACCAATATATACTGGTGCTGATCAGCCAGTATAACGACTCCGTGCATTCACACAAGCTAGATTAGCAATTAGCTTTATCATACAAATAGGAAACGAGAAAGTTCAAGAATGTACATGTCCTATCATCACACCTTGCAATTCTAACACTCCCTTATTGCGCTTTCGAGCCTGTGTTTGTGGAACTGTATTTTCCCTTTCCTCCCCCAAAGTGACACGTCCGTTTCTCACAGGCTGTAAAAGCACTTGCTGCAATCTGCAATATCCATTTCGGAAATCATTTTGCCCCTTAACTCCAAATCAATTCAACATCCTTTAACTTCTGACCATCAGCTGTATACAAAATAGTCGATGAACAGCCGAGGTTTACTCGTGACATCAGTTTTCACAAACAGTCACCGGCAATTAATAATCATTGTTATTCATTTCTTCACTTCAATGAAGGCTTTCTGAAGATATAACTTTCATTGGCAGTATGTTCACACCAGTAGAAAACAAGTCACTGCCCATCACTATTAGTGTCAATAACACTCATTCGGCTGCAACTATTTTCATAAAATCATAGAATAGTGTTAATAATAACAACACTTTTTAAGGGAGTGGACTGCAATCTCCAGATCTTCCTACACTAAAATTGTACCATACATTCTTCTGCACTAATGCTATAACCCCTTTACATTAATAGCAATGGGCATTGTGCACTGCTCATCTCTATTAATGTAGAGGAACCGTTAGTACTAAAGCGAAACTAGCATCAATAATACTAATTTAAGGCAGAATGACTTTGCTGGTTGTAGTCCACTCCCTTGAATAGTGTATTAGCATTAAAAACGATGAGCAGTGTAGTTTTAGTTGATATGATATAATCTCCTCGCCATTCGAGTTGCTTGTTAAGTTTTCTACAGAACCTAAAACACGAGAATTTTTACTCTATTTGTCACAGGGTCTCCTCAGGAGGCGTTAGCGATTTTTTTTCTAAGTCGCCCTCGCTCTCCCTCTCTCTCCCTCTCTCTCTCCCTCTCCCTCCATCTCTCTCTCTCTTGCTCTCTCTCCCTCTCTTCTCTCCCTCCCTCTCTGGCTCTTGCTCTCTCGCTTCCTGTATGGCTCTCTCCTCTCCTTCTCCCTCTCCCTTTCCCGAAGAAAACCTGTGGTTTGATAAAACTACCTTCCGACAAATTCACACCAGATGAAAAATGCTATAGATTTTTGCAATTCATCAAAACGAAGTCTGAATTGCTTAGAACTTACTTGTTACCCCTGAGTCCCTAATCAGGGCGAATTGCCATCCTTTTTTTGTAAATGAATCGCATACACTCCAATAGAATATTATTGTTTAATATTATTATTGTATTTTTTCCATAAAATTTTGAAGCAAAACACAAACTTTGTGTAGGCTGTTAACATCCTCTGTGAACTGGGTAACGGCGCAGTTAAAAAAGTTGAGATGGGAACTCCTTTTCATTCACAAAGGTTTGCAGTTCCTGTAGGTGTGCTGTCATAAATAAGAGGACTGGTTGTTATTTTTTTCTTTGTTTTAAGGTTTTAAATTGTTTCAAGTTTTTGTCGCTGGAGGACATTGCCAAATATGTTTATGACATAAAATTTCAAAGAGTGTAAACCATGTAGCATTTGCACACAGGAAAGACAGAAGTGACCATTAAACCTCTCACTTTCCCCACTATAACTTTCCTGGTAATGTTTCTTTTATCTTCATGTTTGTTTTTTCTTGAAATGGTGAACAAAAATGCACTTTCCCCTTACCTAAACAGGAGGTTGACCGGTGAATCCTAAGTTTCTTGAAAGTAAAACACTTGGCCTGTAAAAGTTTTTGTTTTTTGCTTTTGATTGATTCTTCTTTTTTTTGTGCTCGTGTTTTTTGTGGAATATATCATTAATATATCATGATTGTTTTTTACAAAGTTGCTTTAAAACATACTTGCAAGCGTTGTTTTTCCTTTCATCCAATTTGGACAAGTAACTTCCTTCCTAAATTCACTGCCCATCGTTACTAGTGTTAAAATTTCTAATTTGGTGGCGATTTTTTTGGTCAAAAATTGTAAAATAGAGTCATTAACACTATTTAAGGAAGTGGACTATAATCTTCCACATCTTCCAACACTAAATTAGGATACTACAGTTTAATTTTGCATTTTACACTAAAAAATTATTTGCACAAACAGCGATGGGCAGTGAACTTTGAAGGCTGCAATGGCTGATAATGTTGCAATAAAGTTTCTTTTTGGCCTTGTTTCTTTCCTTTGTGTCTGACTCATGTATATTTTGCCAGGATTTTCGGAGTCATTTGGCAATTATCGACTCGGACCTTGTCGAGCTTCAGAAGCTCCTAATTGAAAGACCTGGGTTCAACCAATCTATTGGCCCT